>CM035418.1:91279190-91879190 GCA_020310875.1 Ceratopteris richardii
TAAACACTTTCATATATTACATGAATACATGAATATTTTACATAAATGGATATTCATATATACACATATGCATACTAACACATGTATACATATATTACACACATGCAAACACATACATATACATGAAATACATATTTATGAATACTAACATATGTATACATATAATACACATGAATACACACACATATGCATACATACATGATAAAAATTTGCTCCTCGAACATAAAGCTATATATAAAATAATTAGGCATACCCCCGAGCTTCATGTTCTAACTTAAAAGAACATGATTTCATCTCTCTAGTAGGATTCATCGTTATTCAAGTTAATAAAAAAATTTATTATCTGATATCCATTCAGAAGCTTCAAGTTATTGATCAATAACTAGAGTAGAATTTACTACCTAATCTGCTCATATGTTTTCATTATTGCCATCATTTTGGTAAGACATCAATATAGTCTCATCTTCATTATCCTTATTGATTTCATTTATTTCGTCTATTGTTAAATCTATGTTCTCATGAATCACATCATCTATTGATGGATTGATATCTATTTCTGGTAATTCCTCTTCCTCATCAGTAGAATCACCATGTAGAGAATTATCCTCTTCATCAAAAAGATTAGTATCATTATCACGTATAAAAATTCTAATTTCTCTTTCAGATGTTGATGTATCAGTATCTGATGTTGAATCATCAAGAGGACTTTCTTCGATCTCTCTAACAATAAACTATTCAAACAATGACCTACCTCTAGGTTGCACATGAATGACTTGCCACCAAGGATGAGCATCTGGGTTTTTATAAAAAAAATGCCTGTTCAATATGCCTAGGAAGAATATATGGTTCTTTAGTAGATCGCATTACCTTGGAAGAATCAATTGCCCAAAACCCAGATAATTCCTTTCTTAATGTGGAATCACTACCTTTATACTCAGCTCGAAACTATTCAACCTTCAAAATGACCTATCAAAATATATAACAACAAAAACCCATTATTAAGTGCTTAAAAAAATACTAACTCTATCATAAAAAATATAAACTTTTTTCTACTTGTTTGAATGTGCGAAATGAAATTTCATAGATACCAACAATAGTTCCTATGTAACCAAGTTCGCCATCTATAAGGTTCGTGTCTTTTGAGCTAGCACGTGATAGTTGCTTGAAAGAAGCAACAATACTAGAATCCTCTGTTTTACATAAAGAATCATTGGCTTTGATTCTAATATGTTGTCCAAAAGCCCACGTATTAGTGAACATTTGAGCCTGCAAAATAAATTCAATAAGTAAATAGAAACTAATATACATATATGAAAAAAATAAAATATTATTTTAATAAAATTACCTTTTGTTCACAACCTATCATTAACTCTCTTTGCTCATCTGAGATTTCTTCATTATTTGCATTGGCGTGTTGCAAACGACTATATAGCCAATCCGTGAAAGAAGATATATCTGTTATCTCATTATTATCGATATTACGTCTTATCTTTATTTTTTTCACCTTTTACTTCAGAGATTTTGAAGTTCCTCGTACTCTCTAAGGAATGCTTGCATGCATTCCCTATTATATGCTACAAAAGTAGAAACGTCATTTTTTTCTTGAAATGTAAATAAGAATGGAACTCCCTTACCTAATAATACCTCATCTGTTATTTTTGAAGAAGACTCGTTGGTCCATGCACGTGGAGCTTCTTCATGAACTCTTTCAAGGTACTCACTAACGTAATACATGCACTCTTCAAGCATCCAACCCTTTGCCATGGATCCTTTTGGTTTCGCTCTTTGTCGCACATAACCTTTTAATATTCCCATAAATCGCTTGACCCAAAACATCCATTGAGTGTTGACAACACCTGCAATCTCTATTTCATCTACAAGATGGACTAATAAATGAACCTAAATATCAAAAAATGAAGTAGGAAGTTCTTTCTCCATCAAACATAGTAGCTCTTTGCATTCACGTTTTTTTTTGTGGGATCGAGCTTTTGTCAATCTCTTTGGATGTAATCCACCTATACATATCATAAAAACAATTATAAACAAGTTAATTAAAAAATAAAAGATATCCAATATTCATACATATTAAATATAAAAGAATCATAATTACCTTATAAGTGATCCAAGACGATAGATCACATCTCGTACCCTTTTTGGTGTACATCCATCAATAACCAAAGATCAAATATGTTTCAAAAAGTTATGCCAGTTATGGGTCTTTAACCTAGATAAGCTCTTATCATCCATAGTAAATATGTTTTGAAAAGATGCTCCATATCCTGTAGGAGTCTTAATCAATTGAATTCTATTATTGATAGTTTGTATCTCTTTTGTTGTAAGTACCCAAGGAGCAGGTGCATAAGTCATTTCTTGTTGATGTCTATCAAAAACTGGCCATAACTTTGGTTTGGATTTTTGATCTCTCAAATCATTCCTTGATGCTATGGTATCTTTTAGTCCAAGAAGATGCTACCATAGTGAATAACCAATACTTTTTAATATATGCATAGGATCAAGAAGATGACATACTTTTAACTCTTTCCAATACTCCAAAGAATACCATATTAATATGTTCTCTGTGAGTGCCAATTTTCTTTTATCTCTCTTCACATACTCATTATCTGAATCATCACTGAAGATTTTTGATTCTATATCTATCAGAGGTCCATCTGACCATTTTTTATACCAATCGATAGGCGTCATAGGTTTTGCACACTGACCTGTTTCAAGCTTTCCATTAAAATGTATCGCTTCTCTTTTAGATCTTAATGGATGATCGTCAGGCAAGAATCATCGTGTCGAAGATAAATAATTTTGTTGAGATTCTTACTATAGATTGATCTCAACCAATCACCATAATATGGACAAGCTTTATAACCCTTAGTAGATATTCGTGCGTCATGAAAATGATAAAAATATAATTAGATTAAATCATATTTATTTACATGCATATTGAATAAGAAAATTACATCAATACCTGAACAAACACCATATCCTGGAAAATCGTGAATAGTCCAAGCCACAATGCCATCAACCGTAATGTCTTTCATTGATGCATTTCGATACATCAATGACATTAATACCTCTCCACAACTCTTGGAGATCGTCAATGAGAGGAGCAAGATATATATTCATATCTTTAACTTTTCTTTTGCATGGGATCAAAAGTGAAAGCATTAAATGTTGCTTTTTAATGCTAATATATGGTGGAAGATTGTAGTTTATGACTACCACTGGCCATGTTGACCATTTACTAGATTTCATGGAGAATGGATTAACCCCATCTAATGCAACTCCTAACTTTAGATTCTATGGATTTTGTGCAAATTCAGGCCACGTAGAATCAATATCCGGAAAAGCAACACTATCATGAGGAATTCTAATTATTCCATCAGTACTTTTGTGATCATGTCCGCAAGTCAAAAGCTTTGATAATTCAGGGCTTTGAAACATATGTCTAATCCGTGGAGACAATGGAAAATGTCTCAATAGCTTTTTTGGGATTTTACCTTCTTCACCCTTATATCGAGGAGATTGACATTTGGGACATGTCAAAGAGTCTACATATTCACCTCTATATAAAATACAATCGTTAGGACATGCATGTATACATTGATAATCTATACCAATATTGTTGATTATCTTCTTCATTTCATCATGTGAGGTAGGAAGAATATTCTGACTTGCTAAAAACTTTTCAGATAATAACCTGTAAGTTCATCAAAAATATATATATTAAAAAAAGTAAATAAATAAATATACATATATATATGCATATAATTTTATATATCTCTATACTTATGTGCATCTTTGAAACTATTCATGAAAAATTTGATTGTTTTGGATGGCAGGATACGATTGTTTGTTTTGGAGGATATGAACTATGTACCTTCATTGAATGATTTGTCGATTCTATCATATGTTCAGTTTGAAAGTGTAAGGAGCAGGTTTATAATTGCTATTCAAAGAATTTGGCACTGTTTATAGGCCATAGGATGGTGACCTGGATGAATCGCATGCATAGAGGTTACTCAAGATAGAGCAACCTGATTATAATGGACTAGTGCCAGTAGGATTCCTGGGGTATGCAGTAAACCTCTTGCATGTCAATGATGAGCATTTGAGCTTTAGGATACAAAGTGGAAATCATGGTGGCCTGAGAGGATCACTTTTATACAGCTTGTTTAAAGAACTTCAGGTTTATGACACTAGGAGGAATCTTTTAAGAGCGAAAGATGCACTTAAAACTAGAGGAATATCATTGGATGGTGGTGTGGTCCGTGCAAAAGGGTGTGAAGATTTTGGGCATTGGTCTTTCTCTTTCCCTTAACTCACTATTACTATCAGTGTATAGTCTTTCACATACAAATGCTTTCATTTTTTTTCCAGTTCGCCAAAAAAGATAATTTATCATGCATATAAGAATTATCTTTTTTGGCGAACTGGAAAATAAATGAAAGCATTTGTATGTGAAAGACTATACATTGATAGTAACAGTGGGTTGAGGGAAAGAGAAAGACCAATGCCCAAAATCTTCACACCTTTTTACATGGACCACACCACCATCTAGTGATATTCCTCTAGTTTTAAGTGCATCTTTCGCTCTTAAAAGATTCCTCCTAGTCTCATAAACCTGAAGTTCTTTGAACAAGTTGTATAAAAGTGATCCTCTCAAGCCACCATGATTTCCACTTTGTATCCTAAAGTTTAGATGCTCATCATTGACATACAAGAGGTTTACTGCATACCCCAGGAATCCTGCTACCACTAGTCCATTATAATCAGGTTGCTCTATCTTGAGTAACCTCTATGCATGCAATTCATCCAGGTCACCATTGTATGGCCTATAAACAGTGCCAAATTCTTTGAATAGCAATTATAAACCCCCTTCTCACACTTTCAAACTGAACATATGATAGAATCCACAAATCATTCAATGAAGGTACATACTTCATATCCTCGAAAACAAACAATTGTATCCTGCCATCCAAACAATTAAATTTTTTGTGTATGTTTATATATGTGTGTATGTTTATATGTGTGTATGCATTCATGTATATTATGTGTATGTTTATATATGCATGTATTAATATATATATATTTTTGCACATATATATAAATAGATAGAAAATTGAAAATTATACCTTAATAGTGTCGAAACAGATACATTACTCCATCCAAAACGATTTTGAACATTGAGAATAAGTAAACTCGCACTTAGTCGTGTCAAACGACTTCCTTCATATACATGCTTTAGACATTCCTCTCGAAGATATTTCTCATTTTTAGAAATATCAATGCTCTCATTGTCATTTTGATACCAATCCTCAATCAAATCTGCCATGCCATCATCTTCATCATTGTCACACAAATTTTGTGCGTTATCGTCTTTTGAATATAGATCTTTCAACCTTGCATATTTCACAGGATTACTTTTGCATAGCCTCCTCATAGAAGCTTCTGATAAATGAGGTCTTACTGGCAATTATGAATGGTGTGAAGGAATATCATCAACATCATACATTAGAATCTACACATATAAATAAAACTCATTAGTATTCCATAAATGAATAAAAAGTAAAATTTAAATATAAAATTAAGTATATAAGTTATTAAATATGGATAGAAAATTTTTATTCTCTCTAGCTAAAAGGTGCTCTTGGAGGTCTACGCCATCCATAATTCACTAATAGTTCATCACCGGCATGTAATGTAGTAATAGCATTGACAACTATGTATCTTGATACATCTCTACTCATTTATGGTGATTCATGACTATTTTCACGCTCCTCAAATGTGCAATTAGTCCTTGAACTATTATGTAACCCTCGACTACTATTTATTAAACCTGCTATATTTCCATGTGTGTAAGGTCTTCCATCAATATATAATCTTTCATTTTCTACATGTAAAATCCTCCTACTAGTAAAGGATGTTGCGTTCAAGTATATTCCATAAGTACTCATGCTTTGAACATAACGTGAAAGTCGATGCCAATCTCCCCATCCATATATAGGACCACAAAATGACATAAGAGTGACTTCAGAGTTCTAAGGCACATACAAATCCTCTACAATAAAGAGACCACAACCAGCATTAGTAATAGTGGATGGAGCAATCATATAGCGATTACCCCAAAAGTTGAAAACCTCTCCATCTAAAGGAAGTGGTCCTCTATTCGATCCTCCATATCTTCTTCTATCATATGTTTGTACTAAAGAACGATCACGAGCTGGCAATGGATAATCTCCAGCCATTTTAGTCTCTAAACCAGGAGGTAGAGGATTTCTAGAAACCTCTGCTTGTAATTGATGAACAGCAAGTCCATGAGGTGTACGAGGTATATTAACATTATGAGAAAAATTATCATCATCATCATCATCATCGAGCAAGTATTCCTGTATATCAACAGTTATTTGATTTTGTATATGGTTTTTAAATAAAATAATGACATTAATATATATAAAAAATACATACCCAAGCATTATCACGTTGACCAGGTGATGGTGCATGCTCAAAAGTACCATACTTTGCCTCATGTTCAATACATTCCAATCGTGGTCTTCGATACGTGCCATAACAAGAGTTACACCAACATATAATATGCTCTTGATAGTAAAATTCATCATAATTCCTATCGGAGCACACATGTGAAGTAGTTGCATGGGTAGGAGGTGGTGGAGTACCCTCTGATTGATCAAAATCTGCACATAATAAGAAACAAAAAAAAAGGTATGTATCTATTAAATATATTTAAAATTAAATGTTTGATATACTTACAGTATATAGTGATTACATGTTGAGGAGACGGTGGTGGAGTTCCATATGATTGATCAGAATCTACAAATAATGGTACTTGATATGAATAATTTGAGTATCTACATACACAAAAAATTCACATATACATATTTACACACATATTCACATATACATATTTACACATACACAGATATTCACATATACACAACTACACATTATTGTGGGATAAATGCATGTATTTTGTATGAATGAGTGTATATGCATGCATGTGTGTGTACATATATATGTGGATATGTATATGTGTGTTTATGTTATATGTATGTATATGTATACATATATGTATGCGTATATGTTTGCATGTATATGTGTATGTGGGTATGTGTATGTGTATGTGTGTGTATGTGTGTGTATATATGTGTATGTATTCTGATTTTTTTTTCTGTTTGAGATCAAATTAACAGGAGATATTGTATGGTGGAAAAAAATAAGAGGCGACCTAACATACCACCTGAGACGTGGCAATTTTTTCGTAGACAGCTACGTCTTCAGGAGTCATTTCCTCCGTAGAAGGTACACAAATTAATAGTTTATATTTATAATTTCTATATGTTTTAGCAAATTTTTACATTTAATTTATGTATTTTATTTGCTTAAATAAACAGGCTGTTGCAAAGAAGAGAGTGGAGTCGGGCCACACATCACACCTAGGCCAAATGGGCCATAATGGTTCTGTAGCTACATTTGTAAGTATATGTGTTATTGTGAGTATATTTTTTATTTTAGTTAAAATGCAAGCAACTAATCTTTTTTATTTGTTTCAATGTAGCGAAAGGATTATGGCCGATATCCTATGAAACATGAGATCAAGTATGCTACACATTTTGGATATCAACATTTGAGCGAGTTTATGTGAGATCATCCTGATGCCTTTGTGAGTATTATTAAAATTTATATAATTATTTTATTTTTATGAATGGTTTAATTGTTTTATTTATTTATGTTTGTTATATGTAATACAGGAGTATTATGGAGATACAGATATGGATGAGGTGGAGAGATAGACACAAGAGGGACGATCTCCATCGGCACAGGATGATCATGACGATGAGGATGAGGATGATCAGGATGATCATGATGCTGCTAATGATGATGATCATCATCATCATGATGATGATGATTAGGATTCTAGTTGATTATGACATTGGATTATATGTATTTACATTGATATATATATTTTTATCTATATATTTTTCATTTCAGTTATGTTTTGAAATGTGTGTATGGTATTAAGTAATGAAGAGTTTTATTCTATTGATTGTTATTATTGTTTATATTAAGCATGTGTTTTAATACTTTAATTTTATAATTCATTCAAATGTGTGTACGTAAGTGTATATGTATGTGTGTGTATATGTATGTATGTGCATGTGTATGTGTGTGTATATGTATGTATGTGCATGTGCATGTGCATGTGTAAGTGTATATGTGTATGAGTATGTGCATGTGTATGTGTGTGCATATGTATGTGCATGTATATGTGTAACTCTATGCGTATATGTGCATATGTGCATGTATATGTGTATATGTGGGTATGTGCATGTGTGTGTGCATGTGTATATGTGTGTGTACATATGTGCATATATATGTGTATATATGTGTATAATGTATGTATATGCATGTGTAAATGTATGAAACATGCATGTGTATGTGGATGCATTTCCATTTGCATCCATGTGCATGCATGTGGATGTGCATATACATGTATTTACGTATATGTTAATGTGTGTATTTGTGTGTGTGTGTGTGTGTATATATATATATATATATATATATATATATATATATATATATATATATATATATATATATATATATATATATATATATATATATATATATATATATATATATATATATATATGCACTAATGCATGCATGTAAGTCTTTTTATGTGGTTGTAGAAATGTTTGTGCATATGCATGTGTATATGTGTGTATGTCTAAGTGTATGTGCACATGTATCTATGTGTATATATGTGTGTGTATGTGCATGTGTATATGTGTATATGTGTGAAAGTGCATCTTTATCATGTATAAGTATATAAGTGCATATCAATAAGTGTGAGTATGCTATCTAATGAAAATAACACAATTCAAATGATATACAAAGAATAGAAATTGCACTTACAATAATTATCCATACTTTTTGCTTGGTTAGCTTTTTGCATAACCTGCAATAAAGAGAGAAAGGGGAGAGAGAGAGAGAGAGAAGAAAGAGAGAATTCAAAGAGAGACAGATGTAGAAAGAGAGAAAGAGAGACAGAGGGAGACAATAAGAGAGAGCTTAGGCAAACAACAATTCTGCACATACTTGTTTCAGCTCGTAAGCACAGCGCAATTTCGAATGTTGGAGAGATTTTCGATCAGATGCGTGAAAATACTGATGGAAGAGCCTCCAACATTTTAATTTTTTTCCGATAACAAAGCATCATGTAAGCAATGCTAACGCGTCGAAAAAACCACTAGAGTTGACGTCGCATAAGCCCGTCGTGCCACACGTCGAAAAAAACATCGTTTGGCTCGTCGTTTAATCGACGGTGCGTGCGCGACGCTCATTGCGACGTGTTTTGCAATTTTATAGTGACAAAATTGTGTCGCCTTAACCATCGCTATGCGCCCGTTGTCGTGGGGTTTTGATGAAAGGAGGAAGATAGTAGAAGAAGCTTCTCTCCATGATACTTAGAATATATTTTTATTTTATATAAATGGAAAATTTTTACCTTGAACATATCATGATGGAAGAGCACCCATATATTAAGTGATGCTTGAAGGATTTTGTTTCCATAATCTTTTATTTTTTTGGATAAGAGCTAAGACCCTCACTATCAAACCACTCTTATCATACCAAAGGAGCAAAGGCCATGCTCCTAAGCTCACACAATTTTGAGCACATGGGAATGTTCTTATAAAAAATAAGGAAGTGTCAAGCCAAATTGCTTATATTTGATCTATTGGGTATCATAAGTCTAATGGGTAGCACAAGTAAAGGAACACTCACAATCCAGAATCTTGAGCAATTTAAGCATATAGGAAACACATTTTTCTTTCTCACTCAGCTTTCTTCTTATAGTCGCATATTCTCGTTCCTATCTCATTTGCATACTTAAAAAAAACCTCTTGAGTTTTAAAAGCATAGTGATAGCGTACATAGAACATTTAATCATCAAACGAACACTTAGCATATCCAGCCTTTGCCTTCATCTTCCGAGTGAGAAGCCCTGTTCTATTTTTCTCTTACTTTAGGAATCAACAGCCACCTTATATTGAATTCAAAGAGTATGAAGGGAACAGCAAAGCTACTTGCTGAAAAATGGAGGTGTGCATAACGTATTAGAAAGAAAATCATTACCTTCGTTTCTCTCGTTCTCTGCTTGCGCATTTGCTGTGCATAAGCTTTACTTTCAATTTTAGCCTATGATATGTTAATCTATATTCAGCTTAAAATCTCAAAGCATAACGAGTGAAATGCAGCATTCACGAACAAGCATGCTCAGACATGGATGTTCTTCTACTGTTCTTGTGTACACACATTGAGCAGCATAGATGATTGTAGAATCATTGATGCAAAAAGAAAAGCTACACTTTTTCACTACGTAAACTGTCTGGTGAGAACATATGTAAATCTATGTATAGATTGGCATCACAAAACATCATGTCTCTGATCATCTTCAAAGCATGTAGCAACAATTATACAGAGACATGAACAGTTTCGAATCAAAAAGCAAATCTAACAAGTGCAACTATTATCAAAGTTTAGAACAGAACACCTCTTGTTTAGAGTCCATGTGGTATTGAAGCTTCTCTACAGGGAGTCTAGATTTTGGAGAATCACATCGGATGGAATCAAACCACCACTCTCCTAACATAAAATATTTGGAGTCTTCACGCCATGTTCTTTATAAAACCTAACAGACATTAACAGTCATATGTTTCCATCAAATTCCATTTTTGAGATCTCATGACTGCCGCTTGCCCACTCGGTGTGCACCTCCATCCTTGTTTGTTCAATTGTATCTGCACTCCTTTGCATTAGCCTTCTAGTTATTTCAAGAGATTTCCTATCAATGATTACTGAAACCTCTGACAAGAAAATTTCCACCCCCTAATGATTTCTGAACCCCAGCTTCCCTCCGATGCTGCACTTCTCTTTCTTCACACCTTCAAATAAGATCACAGACTCGGGCAAAACAAAGGTTTACATACAAATCAATTTGCACATATCTGTTTATAGATCATCGGACCCATCACTTTGATTTGTCGTAATATTTCTACTTTGGAAGGGAAACTCATTCTTTGTCCTGCTGTGCTTCTTGATGCTTGATGCTCTTTAATCTCTCAGAAATAGCAGCTACAACAGATCACCACCTAGGTTGGAAAGCAATAAGCATGCAACATTCTCTGCTGCTACAACACCTGTCTCTATCGTGCTGACCGCATTCTCAAATGCATTGATGTAATATAGATGTCGTTTATCAAGCACAAAAGGAGTGAATATCTCTGGAGCTTCATAATGTGGGTAAGCATACCAATCAAAATGCTTTGTAGTCTTTCAGATACTCATAAATCATACTGGTGCATGTCTTTTCTAGAATTGACATTCTGTTGCAAACTCAAACAGGTACTAACGCAAGCCATAGTGATACTGCCAACCTAGATAGTCATGTACCGACCTTGATCTCTTGCTTCTTCGTTGAACCATCTTGGAAGCCCTTCCCTTCAACCATTTCAGATGTTACATAGAAAATATGCCTCCTGTCATTTCGAGAAGAGGTGAGCATGTTGTTTATGTGAAGCTTGTAGGGTAATTTGCAGAGATTCTTTGAGTCGCATTCAACAGTATATATTTTCTGCAGGCATGTTGAAGGAACCAACAACTTGCAGTAAATGGTACTCCTTGTCATGAATACAACATTCGATACAAAACACAGCCAACATCGCATCATTTCACTCCGGTATACAAGACCCACTTATCACAGATGGATGTAGGCACGATGTGAGCCAGTTCTTCTTTGTACTAGTTTCTCCAATTCCTTCTTGTATAGTAAAAAAAAAAGTTGATGGAACCAAGCGAAACACCTCATAGCCATCGAACACTTTGATGAGCTCGTGGGTCGTGCCTTTCTCACTTTTCGTAGCCTTCATGTCCAGGCCCTGCTCTCTATACCATATATACAAAATTGCAATTTCCCGAATGTCTATTCTTCTCAGTACCTCTGAAGCAATAACAACACTCCCTCCTAACTGATGCCAAATTGAAGATCTGAACCCTCTCCTTCCATAATCTTCTTTTGCCAGGCGTCAAGTTGTCCTAAAAAAAACCTTTCCTTCCATGCCACGTATATTCACGCACGTATATGCATAGACTTGCACACATTTCGTTTTTCACTTCATTTTATACTACTTTATTACCTTTACCTTTGCATTTAAAGGTTTTGACATACACACACATTTATAGGTCTCATGCCCACTCATATATACACAAACCCCAACTACACATACGTTATACACTCTCACGCACAAATATCAAGCATGCATGCACATATATTTTGTACATGTGCACATAATGCATGTTCAATTGCACAAACATATATGCATTAACAATGCATATACACACAGCACATAATACACATATACACATACTTACCCACACATTTATCTTTGATGCTCAGATTAACATTCTTTGGAGGTGCAAGCAAATTTTAAAAGCTAAGAAATGTGATTCAATCATATGTATGCAAAAAGGTGGACTAAAATCTTGATCAAGGATAGATATCACCTCATTATTTTCAGATTCGTCCCATTTGAATAGATTTAAATATGGCTTGTAAATTTACATTTGATCGAATTGCTAGTTTGAAACTTGAATCTCGACCACATCCACCCCCTCTGAACATGTGCATCCTCCGGATGCGCCACTAAACTGCACACATAACAACAAACACGAATGAGTATCAAGTAGTCATAGCATATAAAGAGAACTTAAAGAAAATTTAAACTTGATGCATGAAATCGGAAAATGCATTAGTCTTGGCATAAATTAAGAGAAGAAAGTAGACACAAGCATCTCATACAACATATGAGAATACACTAATGCACTCAGACTAGAAATCACATGAGTAAATCGAAAACTTCTTAGCTCTCTTGTTAACTTGACCCGATTAGATCTAGTAGCCTATCCGAAGCATTTGCATATACCAGTCCTTACTAACTTGATTTATGAAACTCGCTTCTGGCTTCCCTATTGATCTCCCATCATCCAGACCCTCATCAGACCTTTTCTTATTTTTCTCTTATTTTTATTCTATTTTTCTTTATTTTAATTCTTTGTCCCAGGTGAGCCTTTATATTTTTGTTTTTATCTTTATTTATTTATTTACACACATATCGGCCTATGCCAAAATTGGATGCGACTCGTGGACCTGACCACGCAGCCAGGTTTAGCCCACCCATCTACCGACCCGACATAGTGCACGATGCACAATGTCAACCTCATACGAAATCAACGTCAGCTCGTGGCTCTGACCACGCGGTCAGAGTGACTTCACCCACCTATCAACCCGTATGAGCGCGTAACAACATGTAGGTTAGGCCATATGACACAACTAGCGTCAACTCGTGGCCCTGATCACCCGACCAGGGTAGACCCACCTGCCTACTAGCTCATCGCAACACCCAACGGTACATACACGTACACATAGATAGCTGGCTAGTAAGAGCTCTTTTCTCAAGACATAATCTGTCTAAAGATCAGGTCAGATGAGAGATCACGAGCAGAAGTCAAAGTGTCTCACTCATCAAGTGCTTATAAATGCTAGTATATACAAATACTTAGTCTAGGTCTTCCTTTCACCTTCCTAGGCCTTGTTCTCGAAAGTTCTAGTCCATCTTCTAATATTACTCTATAATCCCAGCCCTTACACATCACATGTAATCTTATCAGTGGTACGAGATCTTGGTCTACTTAATTTTCTTATTTATGTGTTTCTATATGCATTATTTGCTTAATCATGCATTCTTTTTGTATACACATATACAAGAGAAAAAGGAAACTGAAACAAAAATCATATCACCTTTATAGTATCAGTAGCCCCTCTAAATCTACATTTTTTATTGTCTTTGTTTCTTCATTTCGAGTCATCACTCTTCACTTGTTGATCTGGATTTCGTGTTTCTTTTTTCTTAAAATCAAACCAAAAAACATCAATTATATACATTTCTATATACAAAAACGTTTTTTTTTTTTTTTATGGAGTTTTATTGAACGAGGCTCTCCCTTAAACCCCCTCTTCTCTGAAACATACTCACCAAAGAAGTTGTGCTTGAAAAGAAGCCATCTTTGGATTGCATCTATCTACGAGTCATTTTTAAACAGGTTAGATATGTGGACAAGCCATTTCATTTGCTCCTCCATTCCTTGTAGGCTCGACTGGTATACATAGCTCTTAGAAAATTCAAACATCCATGTTTCAATCATTTGGGCATAGTCTCCTTTATTCATGATCCTCTCACATGCATCATGTGAGGTTACGCTTCCTGAGTCAAACGCACATGAATATAGAGTTTTGATTTTTAATAAGCTTAAATCATCTTGAGAAAGTCCCTGCAAACATGCATTTTGATTCATTTCATGCTTGGGATCATTTGAGAAAATACCTTCATCTGCATCATTTCGAATATGATTTTCATCTTTATCGGAACATACGTTTTGATTAGATTCATTCGATTCCTTCATCAAGTAGAAGTGAGCATCATGTCGGATGATAATACATAATCATTTTTGTCTTCCAATCTATCATGATTCCTTTCTACTTGAGCTCCAGCAATTATGGTATCTGCTTCGTCCTCTAGTCTTTTCAAGAATTCTTCATCATTGTTATGATCCCAAGTCATCTCTCCTCCAACATGAAGAGAAGCCATATCCTCATAATCAAGAAAATCTTGATCTTCAATTTCTTTATCCAAAATGCCATCATAGGATTCTACATCCATCTCCATCGATTCTTGCTCGTTCTCTTCAAAGGATATACTTAGTCCACCTTCTTCAATCATTGATTATTGCTCAAGTATCTTATCATGTATGAAAATCTCGACATATACACCCAAATCAACTTGAGCTTCATCAATGCAATCGTTTGACTCAATAGTTTTACATTGAATATCCTTCGATGCTATACACACATCAGATGTATCATACATCACAATAAACATTTCATCTACCACTTTATGCTCAATTTCTTCAACGTGTGGACTCAACTCAACATGATTATTTTTGACATACATATCAGTGTTTAGAGGAATGATGAATGGTATTTTTTCATCCTCTTCATGTTCATTCAGATTTCTCTCTTCATGGAGTATGGCGTCATTTACATACATATCCAACTTATCCTCTTTTTTATGTGGGGGATCTTTGTCCAATGTCGCATCGCTCAAAGACATATCATGATCTTGATCTTCAACTATATTTCCTTAAGTATAGCATCATGTTCTCTGTAAGCATACATCTCAATCTCTGAAGAACTCATTATTGGCATGTCCTCCTTGAGATAATTAAATTCATTTTCTTGCACCTCTATATGCATGTATAATGTAGGTTCTTGCATATCCATTTTCTTATCCATGGGATCTTTTATTGACAGGTCCTTAGATTCAACATCATGTTCCATCGGAGTTCCTTCATGTAATTCAGTCATTAGATGAGAAGCTCTATCCGAATCATGTGTCAGAAGGGGTTCATGACCATCAGATGACATCCAATCAATCTCCACATCTTGCCCAATGTCATCACATAAGGATGCATCTTGAGATCGATCATCAGACATATTTATTGGGTTCTCTATTTGTATCTCATCTTTTTTCTCCATTCGGTCACCTATGAGCCTTCTAGATAACTCTATCTCTTTGTTTGCACCTTGATATGTTTCTTGATTTGTTTGATTATCCTTTATTCGATGTGAGGAGTTTATCGGAGTAGGGGAAGCTTCATCTTGATTTCTTGTTGGGTTTTGTTGATTTTTGTTTTGGTTTATGTTTGTTATTTGTTTGGTTTGATGTTGGTTTAGTTCGGTTTGATTTTGATTAGCTTCCACTTGCTCCTTTGATCCTCCCATCATCAAAGTTTGTGCACATACGACACTTGAAGATGTGATCATTGTAGAGAAGTCTATAGGCTCTTGGCACCTTGTAACCCTACAAGTCATATCAATCGCACTTTTAGAAGTTTCTTCATATTTCCCATCATCACTATGTATGTCAAGCCCATGCATATCTACTTCATGCCCGAGTGGGGTCTCTACAACCTCATGGACTTGAATGTTATCCACAATTGGTAAAATGCTTGGGACATGGTTATAATTTTTATCTGTTTGAAGATCAGTTCTCCAATCCTTTAGAAATTTCTCAATTGTTTGTTGTTTCTTTACGTATTTCCTCACAGCATCATGGACGAGCATCCAATCCTCTGTGAGCCCCGAGTCGGAGTCTGTATCTTGTAGAAGCGGAATTAGTTCTTCTCGGGCTTTAACATCATTTGTTTGAAGAAATAACGACACCCTTTCATGAATTATGCATCTCTTATCGTGCTCAGAAATATCATCATATTGTTGCTCAAACTCTCTCTTGATCTCGAGAATCGGCTGGTCTTTGGGCATATGAACCCACCTCAGGAAGGACTTACGAGTCACTTTGTCTATGTCATCCAGCATGAATTGCTTGAGGAGCATCGCTTTGTATTGTGACCATGTCATATGATTTATTCATATAAGTTGGTCGTGAACACTGTATTCACACATATAGGCAAAGTTTTCGCATAATTCCATATCCGTCATTGGAGTCAAACCTACCCCTAAGTATTTTGCCTCGTGTTCATACTCTTTACAAAACTTGGAGACATTTTTGCGATTGAAAAACCCACATCGCTTGATTAAACGGTCATGAAGCGAGTGGATGGCTTTTTGACGCCTATCCTCTTCTTGAAAGCGTATGAACTGAGCTAGGAGATCATCCATGCTAATCATGCTAATCTTTGCGTCATCGGCTCTGTAATTTATTCACCCCCTCCTTTCACGTCGGGTTCACCAGGTATGTCGCGGGGTTTCGATGAAAGGAGGAAGATAGTAGAAGAAGCTTCTCTCCATGATACTTAGAATATTTTTTTTATATAAATGGAAAATCTTTACCTTGAACATATCATGATGGAAGAGCACCCATATATTAAGTGATGATCGAAGGATTTTGTTTCCATAATCTTTTTTTTTTTTGGATAAAAGCTAAGACCCTCACTATCAAACCACTCTTTTCATACCAAAGGAGCAAAGGCCATGCTCCTAAGCTCACACAAATTTGAGCATATGGGAATGTTCTTATAAAAAATAAGGAAGTGTCAAGCCAAACTGCTTATATTTGTTCTATTGGGTAGCAGAAGTCTAATGGGTAGCACAAGTAAAGGAACACTCACAATCCGGAATCTTGAGCAATTTAGGCATATAGGAAACACGTTTTTCTTTCTCACTCAGCTTCTTCTTATAGTCACATATTCTCGTTCCTATCTCATTTGCATATTTAAAAAAAACCTCTTGAGTTTTAAAATCACAGTGATAGCGTACATAGAACATTTAATCATCAAACGAACACTTAGCATATACAGCCTTTGCCTTCATCTTCCAAGTGAGAAGCCCTGCTCTATTTTTCTCTTACTTTAGGAATCAACAGCCACCTTATATTGAATTCAAAGAGTATGAAGGGAACAGCAAAGCTACTTGCTGAAAAATGGAGGTGTGCATAACGTATTAGAAAGAAAATCATTACCTTCGTTTCTCTCGTTCTCTGCTTGCGCATTCGCTGTGCATAAGCTTTACTTTCAATTTTAGCCTATGATATGTTAATCTATATTCAGCTTAAAATTTGAGAGCATAACGAGTGAAATGCAGTATTCACGAACAAGCATGCTCAGACATGGATGTTCTTCTACTGTTCTTGTGTACACACATTGAGCAGCATAGATGATTGTAGAATCATTGATGAAAAAAGAAAAGCTACACTTTTTCACTACGTAAACTGTCTGGTGAGAACATATGTAAATCTATGTATAGATTGGCATCACAAAACATCATGTCTCTGATCATCTTCAAAGCATGTAGCGACAATTATATAGAGACATGAACAGTTTCGAATCAAAAAGCAAATCTAACAAGTGCAACTATTATCAAAGTTTAGAACAGAACACCTCTTGTTTAGAGTCCATGTGGTATTGAAGCTTCTCTGCAGGGAGTCTAGATTTTGGAGAATCACATCGGATGGAATCAGACGACCACTCTCCTAGCATAAAATATTTGGAGTCTTCTCGCCATGTTCTTTATAAAACCTGACAGACATTAACAGTCATATGTTTCCATCAAATTCCATTTTTGAGATCTCATGACTGCCGCTTGCCCACTCCGTGTGCACCTCCATCCTTGTTTATTCAATTGTATCTGCACTCCTTTGCATTAGCCTTCTAGTTATTTCAAGAGATTTCCTATCAATGATTACTGAAACCTCTGACAAGAAAATTTCCCCCCCCCAATGATTTCTGAACCCAAGCTTCCCTCCGATGCTGCACTTCTCTTTCTTCGCACCTTCAAATAAGATCACAGACTCGGGCAAAACAAAGGTTTACATACAAATCAATTTGCACATATCTGTTTATAGATCATCGGACCCATCACTTTCATTGGTCGTAACATTTCTACTTTGGAAGGGAAACTGATTCTTTGTCCTGCTATGCTTCTTGATGCTTCATGCTCTTTAATCTCTCAGAAATAGCAGCTACAACAGATCACCACCCAGGTTGGAAAGCAGTAAGCATGCAACATTCTCTGCTGCTACAACACCTGTCCCTATCGTGCTGACCCCATTCTCAAATGCATTGATGTAATATAGATGTCGTTTATCAAGCACAAAAGGAGTGAATATCTCTGGAGCTTCATAATGTGGGTAAGCATACCAATCAAAATGCTTTGTATCTTTCGGATACTCATAAATTACACTGGTCCATGTCTTTTCTAGAATTGACATTCTGTTGCAAACTCAAACAGGTACTAACGGAAGCCACAGTGATACTGCCAACCTCAGGAAGGACTTACGAGTCACTTCGTCTATGTCAGCCAGCATGAATTGCCCGAGGAGCATCGCTTTGTATTGCGACCATGTCATATGGTTTATTCGTATGAGTTGATCGCCAACACTGTATTCACACACATAGGCAAAGTTTTCGCATAATTCCATATCCGTCATCGGAGTCAAACCTACACCTAAGTATTTTGCCTCGAGTTCATACTCTTTATAAAACTTCGAGACATTTTTGCCATTGAAAAACCCACATCGCTTGATTAAACGGTCATGAAGCGAGTGGATGGCTTTTTGACGCCTATCCTCTTCCTGAAAGCGTATGAAATTAGATAGGAGATCATCCATGCTAATCATGCTAATCTTTGCGTCATCGGCTCTGTAATTTATTCACCCCCTCCTTTCACGTCGGGTTCACCAGGTATGTCGCGGGGTTTCGATGGAAGGAGGAAGATAGTAGAAGAAGCTTCTCTCCATGATACTTAGAATATTTCTTTTAATATAAATGGAAATTTTTTACCTTGAACATATCATGATGGAAGAGCACCCGTATATTAAGTGATGCTCGAAGAATTTTGTTTCCATAATCTTTTATTTTTTTGGATAAAAGCTAAGACCCTCACTATCAAACCACTCTTTTCATATCAAAGGAGCAAAGGCCATGCTCCTAAGCTCACACAATTTTGAGCACATGGGAATGTTCTTATAAAAAATAAGGAAGTGTCAAGCCAAACTGCTTATATTTGTTCTATTGGGTAGCAGAAGTCTAATGGGAAGCACAAGTAAAGGAACACTCACAATCCGGAATCTTGAGCAATTCAGGCATATAGGAAACACGTTTTTCTTTCTCACTCAGCTTTCTTCTTATAGTCACATATTCTCGTTCCTATCTCATTTGCATATTTAAAAAAACCCTCTTGAGTTTAAAAATCACAGTGATAGCGTACATAGAACATTTAATCATCAAACGAACACTTAGCATATACAGCCTTTGCCTTCATCTTCCGAGTGAGAAGCCCTCTTCTATTTTTCTCTTACTTTAGGAATCAACAGCCACCTTATATTGAATTCAAAGAGTATGAAGGGAACAGCAAAGCTACTTGCTGAAAAATGGAGGTGTGCATAACGTATTAGAAAGAAAATCATTACCTTCATTTCTCTCGTTCTCTGCTTGCGCATTCGTTGTGCATAAGCTTTACTTTCAATTTTAGCCTATGATATGTTAATCTATATTCACCTTAAAATCTGAGAGCATAACGAGTGAAACGCAGTATTCACGAACAAGCATGCTCAGACATGGATGTTCTTCTACTGTTCTTGTGTACACACATTGAGCAGCATAGATGATTGTAGAATCATTGATGCAAAAAGAAAAGCTACACTTTTTCACTACGTAACTGTCTGGTGAGAACATATGTAAATCTATGTATAGATTGGCATCACAAAACATCATGTCTCTGATCATCTTCAAAGTATGTAGCGACAATTATACAGAGACATGAACAGTTTCGAATCAAAAAGCAAATCTAAGAAGTCCAACTGTTATCAAAGTTTAGAACAGAACACCTCTTGTTTACAGTCCATGTGGTATTGAAGCTTCTCTGCAGGGAGTCTAGATTTTGGAGAATCACATCGGATGGAATCAAACCACCACTCTCCTAGCATAAAATATTTGGAGTCTTCACGCCATGTTCTGTATAAAACCTGACAGACATTAACAGTCATATGTTTCCATCAAATTCCATTTTTGAGATCTCATGACTGCCGCTTGCCCACTTAGTGTGTTCCTCCATCCTTGTTTGTTCAACTGTATCTGCACTCCTTTGCATTAGCCTTCTAGTTATTTCAAGAGATTTCCTATCAATGATTACTGAAACCTCTGACAAGAAAATTCCCCCCCCCTCAATGATTTCTGAACCCCAGCTTCCCTCCGATGCTGCACTTCTCTTTCCTCGCACCTTCAAATAAGATCACAGACTCGGGCAAAACAAAGGTTTACATACAAATCAATTTGCACATATCTGTTTATAGATTATCAGATCCATCACTTTCATTTATCGTAACATTTCTACTTTGGAAGGGAAACTGATTCTTTGTCTTGCTGTGCTTCTTGATGCTTGATGCTCTTTAGTCTCTCAGAAATAGCAGCTACAACAGATCACCACCCACGTTGGAAAGCAATAAGCATGCAACATTCTCTGCTGATACAACACCTGTCTCTATCGTGCTGACCGCATTCTCAAATGCATTGATGTAATATAGATGTCGTTTATCAAGCACAAAAGGAGTGAATATCTTTGGAGCTTCATAATGTGGGTAAGCATACCAATCAAAATGCTTCGTAGTCTTTCGGATACTCATAAATCATACTGGTCCATGTCTTTTCTAGAATTGACATTCTGTTGCAAACTCAAACAGGTACTATCGCAAGCCACAGTGATACTACCAACCTAGATAGTCATGTACCGACCTTGATCTCTTGCTTCTTCGTTGAACCATCTTGGAAGCCCTTCCCTTCCACCATTTCAGATGTTACATAGAAAATATGCCTCCTGTCATTTCGAGAAGAGGTGAGTATATATTTTCTGCAGGGATGTTGAAGGAATGAACAACTTGCACTAAATGGTACTCCTTGTCATGAATATAACATTCGATACAAAACACAGCCAACATCGCATCATTTCACTCCGGTATACAAGACCCACTTATCAGAGATGGATTTAGGCACGATGTGAGCCAGTTCTTCTTTGTACTAGTTTCTCAGATTCCTTCTTGTATAGTAAAAAAAATGTTGATGGAACCAAGCGAAACACCTCATAGCCATCCAACACTATGATGAGCTCGCAGGTCGTGCCTTTCTCACTTTTCGTAGCCTTCATGTCCAGGCCGTGTTCTCTATACCATATATACAAAATTACAATTTCCCGAATGTCTATTCTTCTTCTCAGTACCTCCGAAGCAATAACAACACTCCCTCGTAACTGATGCCAAATTGAAGATCTGAACCCTCTCCTTCCATAATCTTCTTCTGCCAGGTGTCAAGTTTTCCTTAAAAAAACTTTTCCTTCCATGCCACATATATTCACGTACGTATATGCATAGACTTGCACACATTTCGTTTTTCACTTCATTTTATACTGCTTTATTACCTTTACCTTTGCATTTAAAGGTTTTGACATACACACACATTTATAGGTCTCATGCCCACTCATATATACACAAACCCCAACTACACATACGTTATACACTCTCATGCACAAATATCAAGCATGCATGCACATATATTTATGTACATGTGCACATAATGCATGTTCAATTGCGCAAACATATATGCATTAACAATGCATATACACACAGCACATAATACACATATACACATACTTACCCACACATTTATCTTCGATGCTCAGATTAACATTCTTTGGAGGTGCAAGTAAATTTTAAAGCTAAGAAATGTGATTCAATCATATGTATGCAAAAAGGTGGACTAAAATCTTGATCAAGGATAGGTATCACCTGATTATTTTCAGGTTCGTCCCATTTGAATAGATTTAAATATGGCTTGTAAATTTATATTTGATCGAATTGTTAGCTTGGAACTTCAATCTCGACCACATCCACCCCCTCTAAACCTGTGCATCCTCCGGATGCGCCACCAAACTGCACACATAACAACAAACACGAATGAGTATCAAGTAGTCATAGCATATAAAGAGGACTTAAAGAAAATTTTAACTTGATGCATGAAATCTGAAAATGCATTAGTGTTGGCATAAATTAAGAGAAGAAAGTAGACACAAGCATCCCATACAACATATGAGAATACACTAATGCACTCAGACTAGAAATCACATGAGTAAATCGAAAACTTCTTAGCTCTCTCTTTAACTTGACCCGGTTAGATCTAGTAGCCTATCCGAAGCAGTTGCATATACCAATCCTTACTAACTTGATTTATGAAACTCGCTTCTGGCTTCCCTATTGATCTCCCATCATCCAGACCCTCATTAGACGTTTTCTTATTTTTCTCTTATCTTTATTCTATTTTTCTTTATTTTAATTCTTTGTCCTAGCTCAGCCTTTATATTTTTCTTTTATCTTTATTTATTCATTTATCCACACATATCGGCCTATGCCGAAATCGGATGCCACTCGTGGACCTGACCACCCGGCCAGGTTTAGCCCACCCATCTACCGACCTGACATAGTGCACGATGCACAATGTCAGCCTCATACGAAATCAACGTCAGCTCGTGGTTCTGACCACCTAGTCAGAGTGACTCCACCCGCCTACCAACCCGTATGAGGGCGTAACAACATGTAGGTTAGGCTATATGACACAACTAGCATCAGCTCGTGGCCGTGATCACCCGACCAGGGTAGACCCACCTACCTACTAGCTCATCGCAGCGCCCAACGGTACATACACGTACACATAGATAGCTAGCTGGTAAGAGCTCTTTTCTCAAGACATAATCTATCTGAAGATCAGGTGAGATGAGAGATCAAGAGCAGAAGTCGAAGTGTCTCACTCATCAAGTGCTCATAAATGCTAGTATATATAGATACTTAGTCTAGGTCTTCCTTTCACCTTCCTAGGCCTTGTTCTCGAAAGTTGTAGTCCATCTTCTAATCTTACTCATATAATCCCAGCTCTTATACATCACATGTAATCTTATTAGTGGTACGAGATGTTTGGTCTACTTAATTTTCTTATTTATGTGTTTCTATATGCATTATTTGCTTAATCATACATTCTTTTTTTATACACATATACAAGAGAAAAAGGAAACTGAAACAAAATTCATATCACCTTTATAGTATCAGTAGCCCCTCTAAATCTACATTTTTTATTGTCTTTGTTTCTTCATTTCGAGTCATCACTCTTCACTTGTTGATCTGGATTTCGTGTTTCTTTTTTCTTAAAATCAAACCAAAAAACATCAGTTATATACATTTCTATATACAAAAACTTTTTTTCATAAATTTATGGAGTTTTATTGAACGAGGCTCTCCCTTCAACCCCCTCTTCTCTGAAACATACTCACCAAAGAAGTTGTGCTTGAAAAGAAGCCATCTTTGGATTGCATCTATCTACGAGTCATTTTTAAACAGGTTAGATATGTGGACAAGCCATTTCATTTGCTCCTCCATTCCTTGTAGGCTCTACCGGTATACATAGCTCTTAGAAAATTCAAATATCCATGTTTCAATCATTTGGGCATAGTGTCCTTTATTCATGATCCTCTCATGCATCATGTGAGGTTACTCTTGATGAGTCAAACGCACATGAATATAGAGTTTTGATTTTTAATAAGCTTAAATCATCTTGAGAAAGTCCCTGCAAGCATGCATTTTGATTCATTTTATTAAAGGCGGGTTTTGCCATCAGAGACGCGTTTAAACTCTATTCGAGTTTTTGGGAGTGGAAGGGGTCTGTTAGACAGAGGCCCTATACTTGATTTTCCCAAATCAACTCACTCACATGACCTTTAGTTCAAAACAATTCTGCTAATCCAACCTTCTAACAGAAAACTCAGACTCGTTCCTTATAGACTTACTATTCTGATTTGCTCACTCACAGAGTATCGACTCATACACAGATTAAGACTTCTCAGTAACTGGCGTACAAGGTGAATGCTACCGTAAGTAAACAACTTACATAACACCGATTCAATACTTCACTTAATGTAAACATTATCGTAACTCAATATGTAACGCACAGATACAGATAATCAAACACAACAGAAAGACACAATATGACTCGGAGTTATGAAGACACAACACTATGGTACTACACAAACGTATCGCCCAGACAGACAATCTGGCGATCTGCTGGTCGTCACTGAAGCGTCTTTTTCATTGATTTATAAATGAATACGACATCTACGCAACGACCTTCCGGTTTGTGCGGAATATGAAAAAGAGACAGGCTTTACAATTGCCAATGCGGCGGCTTACACTGGTACGCATGGTGGACTTGAACCGCAGGTATACAAAACTCTATGGCTCATTGATTATACCCTCTAAATACATAGTTCTAGCTAACCTAAATGTCCGGGCAATTTTCTTTTTCAATGACTCTAACATCTGTTTGAGGACTTCGGGTTCTACTAACTGAGCATCAGTTCTTACTGAGCTGGTGGCAATAACCTGGCTCATCAAAAGTTCTGCTTGTGTGTGCAGAAAAGCTTCCTGTAAATAAAAGTCGTTTGACAGAGCTGCATCTCGGTTGACTTTCATGTTTGCAATCTGCTTATCAACTCGAGATAGTCTTTCTTTTTGAGTATCCAATTGGTTCTCTCTTCTTTCCAACTCTTGATTCTGAAACTGGATGGTCCTGTAATACGCATCTCTTTCTCTTCTTATCCCTGGTATCTCCTTCTGTAGCTGAGCAACTAACATCATTTGGCTTCTTAAGAGCAGCATTTGATTCAGTCAGGGTGGCATTTGCAAACTGTAGCTCTGTATTGGTTTGTTTTAGTAAAATGGACATTTCTTGTCCTTTCTGCACTACTTCAGTCAATTGATCTCGAGTTTCTTTTAACAAATCTCCTAGGGCTATACGAGCATTCTCTTTATCTTTAACTAGCTGCCGTAACTGAAGAATTTCGGCATCAGCAACGCATAACAAATCATCTTTTTCTTTGACTTCAGCCAATGCAGCATCTCGTTGGCTGATTAATGTTTCCTGTTTGTCCAGTCTAGCCTGTAAGTTTTAAATCTGTTCATGTAAAGCTTGATTTTCTGCTTTTACTCCATCTATTTCTTCCTGGAGTGGACAAATATCTGCCTCCAGAACATCGACTTTATGTTGAAATTCTTCTTTAATATTATCAGTTACTTCTTTCATCTGTGCTGGTAGTTGCTGCGATAGTTGGATCAACAGCTGACCCATGGATGCGAGCTCATTAAATATAGGTAGCGAAGGAAACAGAAGAGAAGGACGTGGTTGAGATGAAGAGGCTGTCAGACATTGGTGTGAAGAGGGAGGAGAGTAATTCGGTGAGGAAGATGAAGCACAAGGTTCTTCAATAGGCTTCACAGGTATAATAGGGTCAATGGGAGGTATGGGTGGCGAAGTGGGTTGCAGAATGTTAGCCTCTAATACCTTTCCGGTGGATTGCTGCGTAGTGTTATCAGGGTTGGGAACTGCAGACTACGTTGATGAATCATGATTCATTGATGTAGCTATGTCGTGGAAAGTTTCTTCTTCATGTCCTTCTTCTTCATTGTTGTTGGCTTCATTTCCTGCGGCCGAACCTTGTACTTGACTGTCAGATGAACTTATTCTGATGCGTTTTCGGCGAAGTAGCTGGAAGATTTCTTCTTCATCTTCTTCATCATCTTCTAGGATTTGGGCGGATTCCTCATGATATAGAATTGGACCTCTGGGTGGTGGTTGCGCTGCTTGGAGGACCGGAAACAGGAAACTTAGTATGTGGGGGAGACGGGAACGTGGCATATCTCCTTTGTTAACCTGTTTAATGATTGAAACACATTCACGGTGAATGCGGCGGAAATAGTAAGAGGTAAAATTAACAGGTTCTCTAGCAGTCATATCTATCACTAAGTAGAATGGGCGAGATATCCCATATGTACGTTTCTGCAAATATAGTATTGCTAGTAAAAATTGCAAGGCTGTTCTTTCAGGCTCAGGACGACAAAGGATGGCATATCCATTTGAAGAATATCTAGGAAACAATTGGATCATTGTAGCTATCGGCAGATTAGGGCCATTTTCTCGACCTTTCGGAGAGAGTCGGAAAGCATCAGCAAAAGTCTGTAGGGTGATTACTACCCGAGATGGTAAGGAAGTAATGGGCCAACTCCCTCCATAGAAGGTGTGGCAACGATGGCGGTAATGATTTGGGCCTAAAATGGGTGACATTCCACTGAATGCCAAGGCAATTCAGCGAAATTGGCCAACCCACGGATACGCAAGAACTCACCCACATCTGCAGGGAGTCCGTCACAGATGGTAGCAAAGTTTGCCAGAGCTTCCATGATGCGCACACGAATAGCAAGCAGACACAGGGTTTACAGGAAACACAAAGTACGCAGACACAATAGCGATTAACAGCGGAATGAAAAAGGTTAAGTAGATACTTGGCAGCGGGAAGCGATTGAAATTGTTTACTCATCGCGTGATGTTGAGATGATAACCTCATAACTACAGTGTGCATGCATGAGCAGAATCGATAAGAAAAGGCAGCTTACATTCATGGTTATGTATCCAAACGAGGAGTTTTATGATTATGTAGCAAAACGAGGAGTTTATGGTTTTTATCCAACTAACACGCAAAACCAAAAAAGAAAAAGAAAAGAAAAGAGAAGTAAAAAGGAAAAAAAATACGCGGGCAACCGCAGAACACTTAGTGTGAATCAGATGTTTGATGATACGGCCGCAACTTTGAACCATTGATCACTTTAGGAAGAGGAATTCCGGTCAAAGTAGTCAACCAAAAAGTAGCTGGGCCCACTTGTTCAGTAATCCGGTAAGGACCAAACCATCGTAACTTAAATTTTCCAGCAGAACGATTTGATTTTGCATTATAAAACAACACAAGTTTCCCTACCATAAAAACTGGCGTTTTAAGATACCGATCATGTGTACAAGCTTGCCGCAACTGCACTTCTGGAAGAGTCAGAAAAATTTCCCAGTGATGCTCATCTAGTTTTCTGAGTGTGTCCAACCGAAATGGTAAAGACTCTTCAGGTAACAATTTCTGAGAGATGGCCACACGTAAGCTTGGTACTACAAGTTCCATTGGTGCAATTGCCTCCATTCCATATGCAAGTTTGAAAGGAGTTAGTCCGGTTGCAACTTTATATGTAGTCCGGTATGCCCATAATACTGCAGGTAGTAACTGATCCCATCTTTTTGGTGATTCTAGAATCAATTTTTGAAGCATATTCAACAAGGTCTTGTTTGTACTTTCATCTAAGCCATTAGCACAAGGATAATAAGGAGAACTAACTTTATGCAGAATCTGAAAAGAGTGTGTGATTACTTTCATTAAATTGTTAATAAAATGTGTGCCTTGATCTATCACAAGTTCCAAAGGCAATCCATATCGTGGGAATACGTCCTTCATCAGACATTTTGCTATCGAAACAGCTGTAGCAGACCGTAAAGCCCAAGCTTCTGCCCATTTCGTAGCATAATCTGTGCATGTCAGAATGTAGCGATTGCTACTGAGAACTGCTGGAGGTGTAATTGGTCAAATAAAATCAAGACCCCATTTTTGAAAAGGTTCTAAAGGTAAGACACGTTGTAGAGGGAAAAAATGGCGCTGTAAAGGTTATCCAGATCGCTGACAATTGTCACATTGCTGCACAAATTGAGATACATCTCTGTACATAGTAGGCCACCAGAGCCCACTTTGTAGAACTTTCAGGTGCGTTGAATCTTTTGCAAAATGTCCACCGGAAGGTATTGAATGTGCCAGAGCAATTAATGAGTTTACTTCATGTGGAGGAATACAACGAAGTAAAATCCCAATGTGATCCATATAATACAATTCTCCAGCAATTAACCGGAATCTGCGACTCTAAACTGCAATTTTTCGGCGCATTGCAGGGGAAGTTTGAGTAGGAATACATCCATCAGTAAGAAAGGTTAATAACCCATCATAGTAAGTAGGTGTCTCAGGAGGTTGTGCAGATTCATCACTAGTCATTTCAGTAACTTAAAGAGCTGGTGTGGTGTCATCAACACCGACCGGAGCTTCACTGGAATCCAACCTGGAGAGAAAATCTTCTAAGGCATGTGCAGTTCCAGGTCGATGAATTACTTCGTAATCAAATTCTTGTAACAGTAGAACCCAACCTGCTAAACGACCACCTAAATGCTGCTGTCGAACCAGATATACCAGCACAGCATGATCTACATGAAAGATGAATTTTCAACCTAGCAAATAATGCCGTAATTTCTTTACAGAATACACCAAACCAAGACATTCTCTTTCAGTTACTGAATAATTCTTTTCAACAGGAGCAAGCCTTCGACTTGCATAGTAAACAGGCCGAAACCACTTATCAGTTTGTTGCATTAAAACACTTCCAATGGCTATATCCGATGCGTCTACAAAAACATGAAATGGGCGTTCCCAATCAAGAGGTTGTAGAATTGCAACCAACGTTAATAAGCCTTTTAGACTATCAAATGCAGTTTGACATTCCGGTGTCCAATCAAACTGTCAAGGAGTACTAGTGATTAGCCGATTCAGGGTATTGCTAAATGAGGAAGCCACCGTAAATGTCGACCATGCCATCGGACTTGACCCATGAATCGCATGACTTCTTTCGGTGTAGTAGGTACAGGTGCTTCTAACACAGGTGCAATTTTGTCTGGGTCAACTTGTATGCCTTGTGCAGATACAATATGGCCAAGAAGCTTACCACATGAAACCGCAAAAACAGATTTGTTTGGGTTCAGGCAGAGTCTGTATTCAGGACATTTCTCAAAACAACACCGTAAATGATACAAGTGTGCTACCATCTTACCGAATAAAGAGAAATCATCTAGATATACTTGCATAAAAGAAGATAGGGTAAGAAGATTTCCTGCATACAACCCTAAAAGGTACTAGGAGCATTTCTTAATCCAAATCACATAACTGTACAAGCAAAAACACCCCAATTGGTAATGAAAGTTGTTTTCGATATATCTTGTTCAGCCATTCTGACCTGGTTATAACCATTGTAACCGTCCAAAAAGGAGTTCATCTCGTGTCCTACTACTCTGTCGAGCATTGTGTCCAGAAATGGAAGAGGAAACGGATCAGGCACCGTAGCCGCATTCAGTTTCCGATAATCTACACATATTCGGAGCTGCTTATTTTTCTTGGGAACAATAACAATCAGGGAGATCCATTCAGCATGCTCAATAGGTACAATGAAACCTACCTTTAATAGGCGATCAAGTTCTGCTTTAACCTGTGCTGCATAGTTAGGGTTCATACGATAGCTGGGTTGTTTAATCGGCTTTGCTTCAGGTTTGAGTACTACCCTATGTTGATAGATGCGAGGGTCCAGACCTTTCATATCACGATAATCCCATGCAAACACATCAGAGAATTCACGAATAAGCCGAATCAAATCAGCTTGAAATACTTCAAACAATCCTTCCTTTATCTTGACAGGTCGCGGATTTACTTCATCTCCTAAATTATAGGTGATCAACTGATCTTCTGGAACATAGAATTGACAAGGTTTTCCTGAATTGTGAACTGGTTGTAAAAGTTGTTGTATAGTGGCTTCATGCATAGCAACAGTATCGGTTATTCCCACTTCTTCGGTCACAGGCACCACCGTACAGGCTGTCGGATTCCAGTTATCTACAACAGTTTGCAGATCAACATTCCCTAAGGAGATCAAATCAATTTTGTTCTTTAAAAATTCTTCTTCTTCGTCGTCGGATAAACCATCTAACATGTGGACCGGTTCTGCTACATATGGTCTAGCATGTAATTCACAGGGCTGAATAGCATCTTATTTGACAACATATTTACGGTGGTTGTCTTTAAAAGTAAGTTCCTATGCTCACCAATCCTATATAACCTTAGCTTGTTTCAACCAAGGATGGCCGAAAAGAAGATTATAATCAAGACTAGACTCTGGTAGTTCTAAAACTACGAAAGTCATCTTAAACGTTGTACCCTGCAAAGTTATCGGGACATTCCGTACAAGTCCTACTGGATTGACTCGAGATTGGTCGGCCATTCTAACAAAAAATTGGACAGGCTCAATGTGGTCCCACCCTAACTTCTTGTAAAGGGCTGCAGTAGCTATATTTACACCGGAACCACAATCAATTAGTACTTGAGTAATCTTGTGATTTTTGTACCATACCATAATTAAGGGGACCGAATGATCGACTGTAGAGTCAGTGTCCGGTTGTACCGTTGCTGTTGCTGGAATATAGGAAGATCCCAGATTGAGTTGTTGCTGAAATTGTTGCCGAAATCCTAGTACTAATGCACGTAACTGTCCAAGAGGAAGAGTAATGGATGCCTTAGATAAAATTTCCCATGCTTGATCTACTTGACTTGTACTTTTCACCGATTCTGAAGATGATGCGCCTGTTACAGGGGGTAGAATCTTGTTCCTGTGATCCTTCTTCTCGGAGTGGAACTTGGGTCACCGGAATTGGAGCTGGGAACACTGGAGATTCGATGGTGGTCCATTGGCTAGCTTTATCATACATTCTCAGTTGTTCATGGATGCCAGGTTCAAATATCTCAGCTGCTAGTTATAACTGCTTATCGGACCTGGTCTGGATTACTGCAGCTTGTGTTTCTATTGGTGTGATATGAACCATGTTGATCATCGGGTTCTGACGCTCTTTCTTTCTCTGATCATATTCGGTTGAATCTTTACAAAATCTTTGAATGTGACCCAATTCACCACAAAAATGACAGCGAGGGGGTGGAAAAACAGGACCTTCCTGCGATGTACCTGTCTGCTAGCGGTTTGTATTATAGTTAGGATTCCTCTGTCCTCTATAATTTTTGTATCCTTGTTGTTGATTATTTCTCATCTGAGGTGGTACATAATGAGTGGCAGGCTGCCCTGGTTCTTGTATAATAGCATTTACCGTTGCTGATCCCTGCACTTTGGCGTTATATGCCCAGTTTTCGGTGGAATGTCCGGTGGTATTGCAGATAGCGCAATACATCTGATTAAGTGCACAGGTGGTACTGATATGCCTTGGATTCTTGCACGTAGTGCAGTACATCTATCTAGCCGGATCTTCTGCAATAGTTCTACTACCTTTCAACCACTCAAGGTCTTCAGTAAAGCCTCCAACCTTATGTTCGAGCTGCAAGACCATTGCAATAACCGCATCTAGTGTCATGGCTCCCACACAATGAATGATCATAATTTGTTTGAGGTGCGGAGTCAAACCATTAATAAACCACTGCGTAATGACATCATCCAGTAAATTAGCATGTGCCGGAGGTAGTTGTCTCAAATGAGTTCTGAATAAGGTGGCATATTCTTGCACTGTTTGATTCAGCTTCTGTCTATTATTTTGTAAGTAATCGAAAATTTCGGCAGGGTTCTTCTTTAGTCGGAATCTCTGCAGAGACGCATCCCTTACCGTTTCATAGGTGCCGAAATGGTTGATATCATATTCTGTAGCCACCTCGCTGCTTCATTAACTAGTGTTGACTGGAATACTATGGCCTTGTATGCCGGATCAGGTGGATGGTTTAGTACTGCATAACTAATTTCAAAAGTACGTACATGGGCATCAGGATCATCACTTGGAAATCCACTGAATTTTGTGTAGGTGACCCCTATTGGAACCGGACGAAGTGGAAGTAGTTGTTGTTGTTGTTGTTGCCCACTCATGGTGCTAGTGTCAGTACTGTTTCTATTTCCTGAATTCTGAGGATGTGCTTCCGGTACTTCGGAGTCTGTTTGATTAGACTGCTCTCCTTCTGGTTCGAAAATAGCGCTAAACCTCTTACGAATTTCTATTTCGAATAGCTTATCCTCTTCTGTGGTATCAAACGTAGGCAAACTTGCTCCGAACAGTGGGGTTCGGAATGAAAATTCACCGGGAAGTATAACACTGTCATCGGAAAATTGTAAATTTTCTGCAACCGGGACCGAATTACCACCGGAATTAGTAGAACTTTCCCCAATCCAGGATATTCTTTCACCTTCAATGATCTCTCTGGATAACACACCTCTATCCATAGAAAGATTTGAATCTTGACCAGACGATGTCGGATCAACTACAAACTGTGTTCCTATGGACTCCGAAGTTACTGTCTCTTCTGCAGACTACACCGAGATTTCACCGGAATTTACCGAAATTGCAGTATGTTCCACCCGAATGCTATCGGAGTCACTACTAATATGCTTCGCTTCTTCAACGACCAGACCTAACCGATCTGCGCTTCTTCCTCCTGGGGGTGTCCTTCGCAAATTTGGTACCACCCAAGACTGTCTGTACTTCGGATACAACTTGCCGGACCGAGTAACCGGCATATATCACCTTTTTCAACTCTTGCGTACTACTTCTACCTTACTGTCGATTCACAATCTATGATTACCTTCCCACAATCAATTTGCAACATTCTATTGCCACATTCCGGTGCCACTTTCCCACAGACGGCGCCAGTGTTAAACGCAGGTTTTGCCGTCAAAGACGCGTTTAAACTCTATTCGGGTTCTTGGGAGTGGAAGGGGTCTGTTAGACAGAGGCCCTATACTTGATTTTCCCAAATCAACTCACTCACATGACCTTTAGTTCAAAACAATTCTGCTAATCCAACCTTCTAACAGAAAACTCAGACTCGTTCCTTACAGACTTACTATTCTGATTTGCTCACTCACAGATTTTCGACTCATACACAGATTAAGACTTCTTAGTAACTGGCGTATAAGGTGAATGCTACCGTAAGTAAATAACTTACAGAACAGCGATTCAATACTTCACTTAATGTACACATTACCATAACTCAATCTGTAACGCACAGATACAGATAATCAAACACAACAGAAAGACACAATATGACTCAAAGTTATGAAAACACAACACTACGGTACTACACAGACGTATCGCCCAGACAGACAGTCTGGCGATCTGCTGGTCGTCACTAAAGCGTCTTTTTCATTGATTTATAAATGAATACAACATCTACGCAACGACCTTTCGGTTCGTGCGGAATATGAAAAAGAGACAGGCTTTACAATTCCCAATCCGGTGGCTTACAATTTCATGCTTGGGATTATTTGAGAAAATACCTTCATCTGCATCATTTCGAATATGATTTTCATCTTTATCCGAACATACGTTTTGATTAGATTCATTCGATTCCTTCATCAAGTAGAAGTGAGCATCATGTCGGATGATAATACATAATCATTTTTGTCTTCCAATCTATCATGATTCCTTTCTACTTGAGCCCCAGCAATTATGGTATCTGCTTCGTCCTCTAGTCTTTCCAAGAATTCTTCATTATTGTTATGATCCCAAATCATCTCTCCTCCAACATCAAGAGAATCCATATCCTCATAATCAAGAAAATCTTGATCTGCAATTTCTTTATCCAAAATGCCATCATAGGATTCTACATCCATCTCCATCGATTCTTGCTCATTCTCTTCAAAGGATGTACTTAGTCTACCTTCTTCAATCATTGACTCTTGCTCAAGTATCTTATCATGTACGAAAATCTCGACATATACACCCAAATCAGCTTGAGCTTCATCAATGCAACCGTTTGACTCAATAGTTTTACATTGAATATCCTTCGATGCTATACACACATCAAATTTATCATACATCACTATAAACATTTCATCTATCACTTTAAATTGAACGTGTGGACTCAACTCAACATGATTATTTTTGACATACATATTAGTGTTTAGAGGCATGATCAATGGTATTTTCTCATCCTCCTCATGTTCATTCATATTTCTCTCTTCATGGAGTGTGGCATCATTTACAAACATATCCAACTTATCCTCTTTCTTATGTGTGGGATCTTTGTCCAATGTCGCATCGCTCAAAGAATTATCATGATCTTGATCTCCAACTATACTATCCTTAAGTATAGCATCATGTTCTCTGTCAGCATACATCTCAATCTCTGAAGAACTCATTATTGGCATGTCCTCCTTGAGATAAGTAGGTTCATTTTCTTGCACCTCTATATGCATGTATAATGTAGGTTCTTGCATATCCATTTTCTTATCCATGGGATCTTTTATGGACAGGTCCTTAGATTCAACATCATGTTCTATCGGAGTTTCTTCATGTAATTCAGTCATTAGATCAAAAGCTCTATCCGAATCATGTGTCAAAAGGGGTTCATGACCATCAGATGACATCCAATCATACTCCACATCTTTTCCAATGTCATCACATAAGGATGCATCTCGAGCTCCATCATCAGACATATTTATTGGGTTCTCTATTTGTATCTTATCTTTTTTCTCCATTCGGTCACCTATGAGCCTTCTAGATATCTCTATCTCTTTGTTTGCACCTTGAGATGTTTCTTGATTTGTTTGATTATCCTTTATTCGATGTGAGGAGTTTATCGAAGTAGGGGAAGCTTCATCTTGATTTCTTGTTGGGTTTTGTTGATTTTTGTTTTGGTTTATGTTTGTTGTTTGTTTGGTTTGATGTTGGTTTAGTTCGGTTTGATTTTGATTAGCTTCCACTTAGTCCTTTGATCCTCCCATCATCAAAGTTTGTGCACATACGACACTTGAAGATGTGATCATTGTAGAGAAGTCTATAGGCTCTTGGCACCTTGTAACCTTACAAGTCATATCAATCGCACTTTTAGAAGTTTCTTCATATTTCCCATCATCACTATGTATGTCAAGCCCATGCATATCTACTTCATGCCCGAGTGGGGTCTCTACAACCTCATGGACTTGAATGTTATCCACAATTGGTAAAATCCTTGGAACATGGTTATAATTTTCATCTGTTTGAAGATCTATTCTCCAATCATTTAGAAATTTCTCAATTGAGTTGTTTGTTTACGTATTTCCTCACAGTTTCATGGACGAGCATCCAATCCTCTATCCAATCCTCTATGAGCCCCGAGTCGGAGTCTGTATCTTGTAGAAGTGGAATTAGTTCTTCTCTGGCTTTAACATCATCTGTTTGAAGAAATAACGACACTCTTTCATGACTTATGCATCTCTTATCGTGCTCAGAAAGATCATCATATTGTTGCTCAAACTCTCTCTTGATCTCGAGAATCGACTGGTCTTTGGGCATATGAACCCACCTCAAGAAGGACTTACGAGTCACTTTGTCTAAGTTAGCCAGCATGAATTGCTCGAGGAGCATCGCTTTGTATTGCGACCATGTCATATGGTTTATTCGTATGAGTTGATCGCCAACACTGTCTTCACACACATAGGCAAAGTTTTCGCATAATTCCATATCCGTCATCAGAGTCAAACCTACACCTAAGTATTTTGCCTCGAGTTCATACTCTTTATAAAACTTGGAGACATTTTTGCCATTGAAAAACCCACATCGCTTGATTAAACGGTCATGAAGCGAGTGGATGGCTTTTTGACGCCTATCCTCTTCCTGAAAGCGTATGAAATTAGATAGGAGATCATCCATGCTAATCATGCTAATCTTTGTGTCATCGGCTCTGTAATTTATTCACCCCCTCCTTTCACGTCGGGTTCACCAGGTATGTCGCGGGGTTTCGATGGAAGGAGGAAGATAGTAGAAGAAGCTTCTCTCCATGATACTTAGAATATTTCTTTTAATATATATGGAAATTTTTTACCTTGAACATATCATGATGGAAGAGCACCCGTATATTAAGTGATGCTCGAAGATTTTTGTTTCCATAATCTTTTATTTTTTTGGATAAGAGCTAAGACCCTCACTATCAAACCACTCTTTTCATATCAAAGGAGCAAAGGCCATGCTCCTAAGCTCACACAATTTTGAGCACATGGGAATGTTCTTATAAAAAAAGTGGAAGTGTCAAGCCAAACTGCTTATATTTGTTCTATTGGGTAGCAGAAGTCTAATGGGTAGCACAAGTAAAGGAACACTCACAATCCGGAATCTTGAGCAATTTAGGCATATAGGAAACACGTTTTTCTTTCTCACTCAGCTTTCTTCTTATAGTCAGATATTCTCGTTCCTATCTCATTTGCATATTTAAAAAAAACCTCTTGAGTTTTAAAATCACAGTGATAGCGTACATAGAACATTTAATCATCAAACGAACACTTAGCATATATAGCCTTTGCCTTCATCTTCCGAGTGAGAAGCCCTGTTCTATTTTTCTCTTACTTTAGGAATCAACAGCCACCTTATATTGAATTCAAAGAGTATGAAGGGAACAGCAAAGCTACTTGCTGAAAAATGGAGGTGTGCATAACGTATTAGAAAGAAAATCATTACCTTCATTTCTCTCGTTCTCTGCTTGCGCATTCGTTGTGCATAAGCTTTACTTTCAATTTTAGCCTATGATATGTTAATCTATATTCACCTTAAAATCTGAGAGCATAACGAGTGAAACGCAGTATTCACAAACAAGCATGCTCAGACATGGATGTTCTTCTACTGTTCTTGTGTACACACATTGAGCAGCATAGATGATTGTAGAATCATTGATGCAAAAAGAAAAGCTACACTTTTTCACTACATAAACTGTCTGGTGAGAACATATGTAAATCTATGTATAGATTGGCATCACAAAACATCATGTCTCTTATCATCTTCAAAGTATGTAGCGACAATTATACAGAGACATGAACAGTTTCGAATCAAAAAGCAAATCTAAGAAGTCCAACTATTATCAAAGTTTAGAACAGAACACCTCTTGTTTAGAGTCCATGTGGTATTGAAGCTTCTTTGCAGGGAGTCTAGATTTTGGAGAATCACATCGGATGGAATCAGACCACCACTCTCCTAGCGTAAAATATTTGGAGTCTTCACGCCATGTTCTTTATAAAACCTAACAGACATTAACAGTCATATGTTTCCATCAAATTCCATTTTTGAGATCTCATGACTGCCGCTTGCCCCCTCGGTGTGTTCCTCCATCCTTGTTTGTTCAACTGTATCTGCACTCCTTTGCATTAGCCTTCTAGTTATTTCAAGAGATTTCCTATCAATGATTACTGAAACCTCTGACAAGAAAATCCCCCCCCCCAATGATTTCTGAACCCCAGCTTCCCTCCGATGCTGCACTTCTCTTTCCTCGCACCTTCAAATAAGATCACAGACTCGGGCAAAACAAAGGTTTACATACAAATCAATTTGCACATATCTGTTTATAGATCATCGGACCTATCACTTTCATTTATCGTAACATTTCTACTTTGGAAGGGAAACTGATTCTTTGTCCTGCTGTGCTTCTTGATGCTTGATGCTCTTTAGTCTCTCAGAAATAGCAGCTACAACAGATCACCACCCAGGTTGGAAAGCAATAAGCATGCAACACTCTCTGCTGATACAACACCTGTCTCTATCGTGCTAACCGCATTCTCAAATGCATTGATGTAATATAGATGTCGTTTATCAAGCACAAAAGGAGTGAATATATTTGGAGCTTCATAATGTGGGTAAGCATACCAATCAAAATGCTTCGTAGTCTTTCGGATACTCATAAATCATACTGGTCCATGTCTTTTCTAGAATTGACATTCTGTTGCAAACTCAAACAGGTACTAACGCAAGCCACAGTGATACTGCCAACCTAGATAGTCATGTACCGACCTTGATCTCTTGCTTCTTCGTTGAACCATCTTGGAAGCCCTTCCCTTCCACCATTTCAGATGTTACATAGAAAATATGCCTCCTGTCATTTCGAGAAGAGGTGAGCATGTTGTTTATGTGAAGCTTGTAGGGTAATTTGCAGAGATTCTTTGAGTCGCATTCAACAGTATATATTTTCTGCAGGGATGTTGAAGGAACCAACAACTTGCACTAAATGGTACTCCTTGTAAGAATACAACATTCGATACAAAACACAGCCAACATCGCATCATTTCACTCCGGTATACAAGACCCACTTATCACAGATGGATGTAGGCACGATGTGAGCCAGTTCTTCTCTGTACTAGTTTCTCCAATTCCTTCTTGTATAGTAAACAAAAAGTTGATGGAACCAAGCGAAACACCTCATAGCCATCCAACACTATGATGAGCTCGCGGGTCGTGCCTTTCTCACTTTTCATAGCCTTCATGTCCAGGCCCTGTTCTCTATACCATATATACGAAATTGCAATTTCCCGAATGTCTATTCTTCTCAGTACCTCCGAATTAGTAACAACACTCCCTCGTAACTGATGCGAAATTGAAGATCTCAACCCTCTCCTTCCATAATCTTCTTCTGCAAGGCGTCAAGTTTTCCTAAAAAAAACCTTTCCTTCCATGCCACGTATATTCACGCACGTGTATGCATAGACTTGCACACATTTCGGTTTTCACTTCATTTTATACTGCTTTATTACCTTTACCTTTGTATTTAAAAGTTTTGACATACACACACATTTATAGGTCTCATGCCCACTCATATATACACAAACCCCAACTACACATACGTTATACACTCTCATGCACAAATATCAAGCATGCATGCACATATATTTATGTACATGTGCACATAATGCATGTTCAATTGCGCAAACATATATGCATTAACAATGAATATACACACAACACATAATACACATATACACATACTTACCCACACATTTATCTTCGATGCTCAGATTAACATTCTTTGGAGGTGCAAGAAAATTTTAAAGCTAAGAAATGTGATTCAATCATATGTATGCAAAAAGTTGGACTAAAAAACTTGATCAAGGATAGGTATCACCTGATTATTTTCAGGTTCGTCCCATTTGTATAGATTTAAATATGGCTTGTAAATTTACATTTGATCGAATTGTTTGTTTGGAACTTGAATCTCGACCACATCCACCCCCTCTGAACCTGTGCATCCTCCGGATGCGCCACCAAACTACACACATAACAACAAACACGAATGAGTATCAAGTAGTCATAGCATATAAACAGGACTTAAAGAAAATTTTAACTTGATGCATGAAATCTGAAAATGCATTAGTGTTGGCATAAATTAAGAGAAGAAAGTAGACATAAGCATCCCATACAAAATATGAGAATACACTAATGCACTCAGAATAGAAATCATATGAGTAAATCGAAAACTTCTTAGCTCTCTTGTTAACTTGACCCGGTTAGATCTAGTAGCCTATCCGAAGCATTCGCATATACCAGTCCTCACTAACTTGATTTATGAAACTCGCTTCTGGCTTCCCTATTGATCTCCCATCATCCAGACCCTCATTAGATCTTTTCTTATTTTTCTCTTATTTTTATTCTATTTTTCTTTATTTTAATTCTTTGTCCCAGCTGAGCCTTTATATTTTTGTTTTTATCTTTATTTATTTATTTATCCACACATATCCGCCTATGCCAAAATCGGATGCGACTCGTGGACCTGACCACCCGGCCAGGTTTAGCCCACCCATCTACCGACCCGACATAGTGCACGATGCACAATGTCAGCCTCATACGGAATCAACATCAGCTCGTGGTTCTGACCACCGAGTCAGAGTGACTCCACCTGCCTATCAACCCGTATGAGCGCGTAACAACATGTAGGTTAGGCCATACAACACAACTAGCGTCAGCTCCTGGCCGTGATCACCCGACCAGGGTAGACACACCCGCCTACTAGCTCATCGGAGTGCCCAACGGTACATACACGTACACATAAATAGCTGGCTGGTAAGAGCTCTTTTCTCAAGACATAATCTGTCTGAAGATCAGGTGAGATGAGAGATCAAGAGCAGAAGTCGAAGTGTCTCACTCATCAAGTGCTCATAAATGCTAGTATATACAGATACTTAGTCTAGGTCTTCCTTTCACCTTCCTAGGCCTTATTCTCGAAAGTTCTAGTCCATCTTCTAATCTTACTCATATAATCCGAGCCCTTATACATCACATGTAATTTTATTAGTGGTACGAGATCTTTGGTCTACTTAATTTTCTTATTTATGTGTTTCTATATGCATTATTTGCTTAATCATGCATTCTTTTTGTATACACATATACAAGAGAAAAAGGAAACTGAAACAAAATTCATATCACCTTTATAGTATCAGTAACCCCTCTAAATCTACATTTTTTATTGTCTTTGTTTCTGCATTTCGAGTCATCACTCTTCACTTGTTGATCTGGATTTCGTGTTTCTTTTTTCTTAAAATCAAACCAAAAAACATCAGTTATATAAATTTCTATATAAAAAAACTTTTTTTTTTTAATTTATGGAGTTTTATTGAACGAGGCTCTCCCTTCAACCCCCTCTTCTCTGAAACATACTCACCAAAGAAGTTGTGCTTGAAAAGAAGCCATCTTTGGATTGCATCTATCTACGAGTCATTCTTAAACAGGTTAGATATGTGGACAAGTCATTTCATTTGCTCCTCCATTCCTTGTAGGCTCGACCGGTATACATAGCTCTTAGAAAATTCAAACATCCATGTTTCAATCATTTGGGCATAGTCTCCTTTATTCATGATCCTCTCACATGCATCATGTGAGGTTACTCTTGATGAGTCAAACGTACATGAATATAGAGTTTTGATTTTTAATAAGCTTAAATCACCTTGAGAAAGTCCCTGCAAGCATGCATTTGATTCATTTCATGCTTGGGATCATTTGAGAAAATACCTTCATCTGCATCATTTCGAATATGATTTTCATCTTTATCGGAACATACGTTTTGATTAGATTCATTCGATTCTTTCATCAAGTAGAAGTGAGCATCATGTCGGATGATAATACATAATCATTTTTCCAATCTATCATGATTCCTTTCTACTTGAGCCCCAGCAATTATGGTATTTGCTTCGTCCTCTAGTCTTTCCAAGAATTCTTCATCATTGTTATGATCCCAAATCATCTCTCCTCCAACATGAAGAGAATCCATATCCTCATAATCAAGAAAATCTTGATCTTTAATTTCTTTATCCAAAATGCCATCATAGGATTCTACATCCATGTCCATCGATTCTTGCTGGTTCTCTTCAGAGGATGTACTTAGTCCACCTTCTTCAATCATTGATTCTTGCTCAAGTATCTTATCATGTACGAAAATCTTGACATATACACCCAAATCAACTTGAGCTTCATCAATGCAATAATTTGACTCAATAGTTTTACATTGAATATCCTTCGATGCTATACACACATCAGATTTATCATACATCACAATAAACATTTCATCTACCACTTTATTCTCAATTTCTTCAACGTGTGGACTCAACTCAACATGATTATTTTTGACATACATATCAGTGTTTAGAGGAATGATCAATGGTATTTTCTCATCCTCCTCATGTTCATTCATATTTCTCTCTTCATGGAGTGTGGCATCATTTACATACATATCATTATTTTGAACTCCATCCAACTTATCCTCTTTTTTATGTGTGGGATCTTTGTCCAATGTGGCATCGCTCAAAGACATATCATGATCTTGATCTCCAACTATACTGTCCTTAAGTATAGCATCATGTTCTCTGTCAGCATACATCTCAATCTCTGAAGAACTCATTATTGGCATGTCCTCCTTGAGATAAGTAGGTTCATTTTCTTGCACCTCTATATGCATGTATAATGTAGGTTCTTGCATATCCATTTTCTTATCCATGGGATCTTTTATTGACAGCTCCTTAGATTCAACATCATGTTCCATCAGAGTTTCTTCATGTAATTCAGTCATTAGATCAGAAGCTCTATCCGAATCATGTGTCAGAAGGGGTTCATGACCATCAGATGACATCCGATCATACTCCACATCTTGCCCAATGTCATCACATAAGGATGCATCTCTAGCTCGGTCATCAGACATATTTATTGGGTTCTCTATTTGTATCTCATCTTTTTTCTCCATTCGATCACCTATGAGCCTTCTAGATATCTCTATCTCTTTGTTTGCACCTTGAGATGTTTCTTGATTTGTTTGATTATCCTTTATTTGATGTGAGGAGTTTATCGGAGTAGGGGAAGCTTCATCTTGATTTCTTGTTGGGTTTTGTTGATTTTTTATTTGGTTTATGTTTGTTGTTTGTTTGGTTTGATGTTGGTTTAGTTCGGTCATCAGACATATTTATTGGATTCTCTATTTGTATCTCATCTTTTTTCTCCATTCGATCACCTATGAGCCTTCTAGATATCTCTATCTCTTTGTTTGCACCTTGAGATGTTTCTTGATTTGTTTGATTATCCTTTATTTGATGTGAGGAGTTTATCGTAGTAGGGGAAGCTTCATCTTCATTTCTTGTTGGGTTTTGTTGATTTTTGATTTGGTTTATGTTTGTTGTTTGTTTGGTTTGATGTTGGTTTAGTTCGGTTTGATTTTGATTAGCTTCCACTTGCTCCTTTGATCCTCCCATCATCAAAGTTTGTGCACATACAACACTTGAAGATATGATCATTGTAGAGAAGTCTATAGGCTCTTGGCACCTTGTAACCTTATGGGTCATATCACTTTTAGAAGTTTCTACATATTTCCCATCATCACTATGTATGTCAAGCCCATGCATATCTACTTCATGCCCGAGTGGGGTCTCTACTGTTGGATGTGATGGCTGGATGCACTCAGAAGATCAAGTTGGTGCTGCAAAACCTGCTTCTCACCTGCCCTCCTTTCACTTCAGATATGCTCAGTAGACTCCTTGAGCTTCCAAATGACACCAAAATATGCTATATGTACTTTGGAAAAAGTTTGAGTAGTGACTTGATCAAAACAGACTACTTTGCAAATTACAAGACTTAAAAACTTTCTATTTTGGTCTTGATACCTGCTCAGTGTTATGCTCAGTATGACCAGTGTAGTTACAATTAGCAAAATTCCTTCTAGGGATATTCAATTAGCTTATTAAGCTTCCATTTGCAAGTGGAATGAAATAAAATGATAAACCACACTCAGAGAAATCACTTTAGCAAAATAAGGTGTACCCCCAACTTTTTAGGATACTTACAGTCACAGACCAGTGAGCACCCCGACTGAGATTTCTCTGTGATGGTAGATCCAATGGCCTTGAAATTTTGTAGGTGTGTAGTAGACTTTGATCTGAATCCAATGCACTTCGAATCATCCAATTTGGTTCAGTAGATCTTGAGATATGCTCTTTTGAAGTTGACAGACTTGAAGGTAGTCACTCAGAGAAAACAGAGAATATGAATGTAAGTATATTGATTAAATCTAATGATTGTACATTTCCATTGGCATTTAATGTGATGCTCAATGGTACTCAGAGGTGTAGGCTATGCTGTAGCTCTCACACACTCAATGATTGACTCAGAATTGCCTCGGGAAGAGTGAAGGATACCCGCGACTTTTTCCTTGTACTTTTTATAGAGATTGAGTGAGATTTTGAATTTCAAATTCATGTCAATCTCCTATAATCATGTACCTAAAAGTGAATGAGATATTCTCTCAATCATCCACCCACTCAATCAATCAAAGTTTCCACGACTTTCTCAAGTAGGTGAGTTTACAAGAGTGATTAAAGTCATATAGACTTTTACATGAGATAAAAAGTAATAACCAATAAGCATTGGTTCCTATGGTTCTTTCTTCATGTATAGACTTTTCTTCAAGGGTTCCAAGTTTAAGCCTTTCAAGGTCCAAGCTTCATGTGAATTCTTCAAGATTGATATCCAAACCAAGTCTTCCAAAGCTCCAAGGTTTCAAGCCAATGTGTGAAGGCTTGAAATGCACCAACATCTACAACCTCATGCACTTGAATGTTATCCGCAATTGGTAAAATGCTTGGAACATGGTTATAATTTTCATCTGTTTGAAGATCAGCTCTCCAATCATTTAGAAATTTCTCAATTGTTTGTTGTTTCTTTACGTATTTCCTCACAGCTTCATGGACGAGCATCCAATCCTCTGTGAGCCCCGAGTCGGAGTCTATATCTTGTAGAAGCGGAATTAGTTCTTCTCAGGCTTTAACATCATTTGTTCGAAGAAATAACGACACCCTTTCATGACTTATGCATCTCTTATCGTGCTCAGAAAGATCATCAATTGTTGCTCAAACTCTCTCTTGATCTCGAGAATCGACTGGTCTTTGGGCATATGAACCCACCTCAGGAAGGACTTACGAGTCACTTTGTCTATGTCATCCAGCATGAATTGCTCGAGGAGCATCGCTTCGTATTGCGACCATGTCATATGGTTTATTTGTATGAGTTGATCGCGAACACTATATTCACACACATAGGCAAAGTTTTCATATAATTCCATATCCGTCATCAGAGTCAAACCTACACCGAAGTATTTTGCCTCGAGTTCATACTCTTTACAAAACTTGGAGAAACTTTTGCCATTGAAAAAACCACATCGCTTGATTAAACGGTCATGAAGTGAGTGGATGGCTTTTTGACGCCTATCCTCTTCCTGAAAGCGTATGAACTGAGCTAGGAGATCATCCATGCTAATCATGCTAATCTTTGCATCATCCGCTCTGTAATTTATTCACCCCCTCCTTTCACGTCGGGTTCACCAGGTATGTCATGGGGTTTCGATGAAAGGAGGAAGATAGTAGAAGAAGCTTCTCTCCATGATACTTAGAATATATTTTTCTTTTATATAAATGGAAAATCTTTACCTTGAACATATCATGATGGAAGAGCACCCATATATTAATTGATGCTCGAAGGATTTTGTTTCGATAATCTTTTAGTTTTTTGGATAAGAGCTAAGACCCTCACTATCAAACCACTCTTTTCATACCAAAGGAGCAAAGGCCATGCTCCTAAGCTCACACAATTTTGAGCACATGGGAATGTTCTTATAAAAAATAAGGAAGTGTCAAGCCAAACTGCTTATATTTGTTCTATTGGGTAGCAAAAGTCTAATGGGTAGCACAAGTAAAGGAACACTCACAATCTGGAATCTTGAGTAATTTAGGCATATAGGAAACACGTTTTTCTTTCTCACTCAGCTTTCTTCTTATAGTCACATATTCTCGTTCCTATCTCCCGAGTTTTAAAATCACAGTGATAGCGTACATAGAACATTTAATCATCAAACGAACACTTAGCATATACAGCCTTTGCCTTCATCTTCCGAGTGAGAAGCCCTATTCTATTTTTTCTCTTACTTTAGGAATCAATAGCCACCTTATATTGAATTCAAAGAGTGTGAAGGGAATAGCAAAGCCACTTGCTGAAAAATGGAGGTGTGCATAACGTATTAGAAAGAAAATCATTACCTTTGTTTCTCTCGTTCTCTGCTTGCGCATTCGCTATGCATAAGCTTTACTTTCAATTTTAGCCTATGATATGTTAATCTATATTCAGCTTAAAATCTGAGAGCATAACGAGTGAAATGTAGTATTCACGAACAAGCATGCTCAGACATGGATGTTCTTCTACTGTTCTTGTGTACACACATTGAGCAGCATAGATGATTGTAGAATCATTGATGCAAAAAGAAAAGCTACACTTTTTCACTACGTAAACTGTCGGGTGAGAACATATGTAAACCTATGTATAGATTGGCATCACAAAACATCATGTCTCTGATCATCTTCAAAGCATGTAGCGACAATTATACAGAGACATGAACAGTTTCGAATCAAAAAGCAGATGTAAAAGAACGAACAAGTGCAACTGTTATCAAAGTTTAGAACAGAACATCTCTTGTTTAGAGTCCATGTGATATTGAAGCTTCTCTACAGGGAGTCTAGATTTTGGAGAATCACATCTGATGGAATCAGACCACCACTCTCCTAGCGTAAAATATTTGGAGTCTTCACGCCATGTCCTTTATAAAACCTGACAGACATTAATAGTCATATGTTTCCATCAAATTCCATTTTTGAGATCTCATGACTGCCGCTTGCCCACTCGGTTGTGCACCTCCATCCTTGTTTGTTCAGTTGTATCTGCACTCCTTTTAGTTATTTCAAGAGATTTCCTATCAATGATTACTGAAACCTCTAACAAGAAAATCTCCCCCCCCCAATGATTTATGAACCCCAACTTCCCTCCGATGCTGCACTTCTCTTTCTTCGCACCTTCAAATAAGATCACAGACTCGAGCAAAACAAAGCTTTACATGCAAATCAATTTGCACATATCTGTTTATAGATTATCGGACCCATCACTTTCATTTGTCGTAACATTTCTACTTTGGAAGGGAAACTGATTCTTTATCCTGTTGTGCTTCTTGATGCTTGATGCTCTTTAATCTCTCAGAAATAGCAGCTACAACAGATCACCACCCAGGTTGGAAAGCAATAAGCATGCAACATTCTCTGCTACTACAACACTTGTCTCTGGTGCTGCCGGCATTCTCAAATGCATTGATGTAATATAGATGTCGTTTATCAAGCACTAAAGGAGCGAATATCTCTGGAGCTTCATAATGTGGGTAAGCATACCAATCAAAATGCTTTGTAGTCTTTCGGATACTCATAAATCATAATGGTCCATGTGTTTTCTAGAATTGACATTCTGTTGCAAACTCAAACAGGTACTAACGCAAGCCACAGTGATACTGCCAACCTAGATAGTCATGTACCGACCTTGATCTCTTGCTTCTTCGTTGAATCATCATTAGGGGAAAAAGTGGACCTTGCATGGGCCTTGTAAGGATCCCTAATTTTTAGGGATTAAAGGGCTTAAAACATGAGCTTAAGTAGGCATACAAAACCACTAGTTGTTTTGTAGAATAAAATAATACTTGAGGAAGCCTTCTATTTCAAATGTCATGCGTGAGAATTTACAGCCATTGGATTGTTTACATCAACGGCTTAATTTGAATTTTGGTGTAGACTTGGAGAGAGAACATCTCGATTTTTCTACTGGGGGCCCAAATTCTCATAGTCTCTGCAAGTTTTTCCACCATTAGATCTTGGTGGATCCAACGATAAAGTGTGAATGGGGCTGGGCGTAATTCGAATCAGTTATGAACATCCGTCTGCAGCTTTTTGGACCGTTTGATCGCAAGGAATCCTACCGTGGACCGCGAATGGGGCTGATGCTATAGGCGCAGGCATTCGGAGTCGTCCGATGGAGACATTGATCGAAGGGATTATGTGAAATGGCGCCATTCGATTCAAACGCTTCATCAGGAGCCATTGGATGTAGACCATATCGGATGCTCATTATGCAAACGCGCCCAAGATTGAGGCTATTCATCAGCTGCCGTCCGATGAAGGTGCTAATCTAACGCTTAGAGAGTAATGGCGCATTTTTTTGGAAGGAGGCAATCTAAGCCTTTGAAAAGCTTAAGTATCCAAGGGCTCTTGTTCAATCTTGCTTTGACTTTTGCAACTAAACCTCAACCTTTGGATCCTGAGGCCAATCCAAGGGCTATGATTAATTTCTAAGCCATCCAAAACCAGTCACATAACTAAAACCATTAATTCAAGGTGGTTTTCTCCTCTTTGACCACAGAAAAACAAGGGAAGCGTATGCCTAGCCTATGTGATTAAGGGACTAGACTGTGTCCACCACCCTCCTCTCATTGGTCCATTGCTAATCACTTCTTAATCTAAAAGGCCCATAGAGGGTTCATTTTTTCCCCTAATGTCTTGGAAGCCCTTCCCTTCCACCATTTCAGATGTTACATAGAAAATATGCCTCCTGTCATTTCGAAAAGAGGTGAGCATGTTGTTTATGTGAAGCATGTAGGGTAATTTGCAAAGATTCTTTGAGTCGCATTCAACAGTATATATTTTCTGCAGGGATGTTGAAGGAACCAACAACTTGCAGTAAATGGTACTCCCTGTCATGAATACAACATTCGATACAAAACATAGCGTACGCTGCCACTTCACATACCTTCACATTTTCCTTTTAACTCTTCAAATGTGCACATAAGGGAGGGTTCACCTGAACCTTCCAAAATACTTTAAAAACACTTTGAACCTTAGGGAAATTAGAGAAAATACCTCTGCAACCTGCAACCCACTTTCTCCAATTTACCCTTTGTGGACAATTAATTGTGCACTACTTGTGCACTTTGACACCTGCACTTTAGAAATTTGACTTTGCACCTGTTGACTTTGACCTTGACCTTGTTTACTTTGACTAGTTGACTTTGACCTTTTGACTTTGACTATAGTTGACTTTGACCAATATGACTTTTATGAGGTCAACATACATGATCTTAAGATTTGTAACTTCCAAACCCAACTACCTTTGCATTTAAACTTAGGTAGAGGAGGGATGAGAGAATATTTTACCCAAACTTAATTTAGACCTAATATATGTAAGAAGATTCAAAAACAATGGAGACCTAAAAGCTATAATGAGAAAACAAAGAGTGCATTAAAATCTATGAACAATGTAAAGATTCATAAAAATGAAGTTCAAAAATCAATAAAAGTTGATGAAAACATATATATTGTGAATGATAAACTTAAAATCTTAAAGAATGAGAATGGTTGTGAACAAGATACATTTGATGAATTCAAATTTCAATCTAATGATAAAAATATTTATACCAAAATTGTTAATAACAAAGATCTTATTTGAGATGTCTGATTTGGGGCATTTGCATCACTATTTGGGCATTCAATTTATGCAAGCTAATGGTGGAATGGCTTTGTGTCAAACGAAATATATTGACACATTATTGCAGCGTTTTGGCCTTGAAGTCCGTAAACGTATTGCCACTCCTATGGAGACATGTTTACGATTGAGTCTTCATGATGCTAGAGATGCATTTGATGTTGTTCTCTATCAGCAAGCTGTTGGATGCTGGATTTACTTATGAATTACTCAGCCAAATATTCAGTTTGCTATCTCATAGATAAGCAGGTTTATGCATTGCCTAGGTGTCAAGAATTGGCAGGTGGTTAAGTGCATCTTTAGCTACTTGAGTGGTACCCAGCTACTTGGGTTGTTTTATCCCAATGGGGGTCCTCTACCACTAGATTTGCATGCTTTTTCTGACTCTGACGGGGCTGCTTGCTATGACACTCGTGTATGTACTAGTTTTTGCTTCATACTTGGTAGCTCATGCATATCTTGGTTGAGCAAGAGGAAGCCTACTGTGGCCACTTCTAGTTGTGAGGTTGAGTATAAGGCAACTTTCACAACAGCTATTGAGTGTGTGTGGCTCAGAATCCTTATAATTGATTTGGGTGTTGGTCAGTCTTCTTCCACCACCATCTTCATTGACAGTCAGAGTGCATTGGCAGTTGCGAGTAGCCTAGTGTTCCATGCTTGCACTAAACACATTGAGGTGCATTAGCATTATGTCAAGGAGAGTTTCTTTGTTGGAGAGATCAACTTGGCATATGTGCCCATGTAGGAGAACATTGCAGACCTTTTCATGAAGGCCTTGCCTAGGGAGAAATTTGAAGTTCTCTACAAAGCGTTGGGCTTAATTCCTTTTGTGTGTTGATTCCACATAGCTTGGCACCTCCTTATACATGAGTGCCAGGTCCTTGTTCACCCCATCACTCCCAGGGGGGGTTTGTTGATATGTTTAGGTAGTGATGTGTGTGAACACACTAGGACTGTCAAAGATAGCACCAAACAAGTTATGTCTTTAATACAAAAAAGATACAATATGCTGTAAGACAATAGTTACGCAATATAACAGAAGAGCAATAGCAGAGAAGATAACAGATATAGGAGAATCTCAACAATTTTCTACTAGCAGCAAGTACAAAGATGATGGCGTTGTCCACCCATGTGCTCTCAAGGAAGAGCTTAAATGGTGATCTAGACAACTCTAGATAGGGAGATAGAAGGTAGAGGTATGTTGGCTCAATTCAATGTCTCAGGTAGTGCAAAAGTCATGTATATATAGGATCATGGGTGGCCTTCCATGGACGGCTATACATGGGTGGTAGAGCGTGGGCGGCCACCGCCCGCGTAATTGCCATACACGGCTTAGACCGGTTGAACCGACCTAACAAATATAAATGATTTCTGGCTCTAACAAGGAATATTCCATGGAATATTCCCTTTACCGTCGCGCCGAGGGTGTTGCCCCCAGACCCCCACCAGGGGGCCCGCTGGCCCCTTGGGACCCCCCAGCTAGGGGGCCCGCTGGCCCCCTTGGACCCCCTAGCCGGGACTGCTCCCCGCTGCCCCGGACCCCACAATTGGGGACCCTGGTAACTCCCTTTCCTTACAATACCTTACATGGTCCAATATGACCTTCATCCAACATGCAAGTTGGGATTCCCATCAATTGGGTAATGCATGCTTGGCTTCTCCTCATAATGGGGGCCTTACAAAATGTGCATACAATCATCAGGGGTAGACATTGATCATATACTAACACCCCCCATCAATGTTTACCGATGAAAAAATCAAGTAGGTTTCGGTCATATGCCCATCTGTTGAAGATGCCTGTTGACCTGCTCTCTTCCAAGTGCTTTAGTGAATATGTCAGCGCAATTTGCCTCTATTGGGCAATATTCTAGCTCCACAATTTCATCTTCAATCAGCTCACGAATGTAATGGTAGTGTACTTCTATGTGCTTGGTGCGAGCATGAAATATTGGATTCTTTGCCATAGCCATACAACTTTGATTATCACACTTGAGTACAGTCACCATATTTGATGAAAAGCCTAGATCTGTAAGAATTCTGCTTAACCATACTGCCTCACAAGAAGCAAAACAAGTTGCTTTGTACTCTGCTTTAGTGGAGGAGAGTGCGAGAGTTGGTTGCTTTCTACTTACCCAAGAAAATATTCTTGAACCAAGTGAGAAACAATATCCAGAAACTGATTTTCTAGGATCACAATCTCTAGCCCAATCTGAATCTCAGTATCCTTGGAGTGTACCACCTGTGGTATAAAAAATACCAAAATCCAAGGTTCCTGCAATGTGCCTTAGAATTCACATTCCAGCATTCCAGTGACTCTCCTTAGGTTTGTTGGAAAACCGGCTTAACACTCCAACAACATAGCAAATGTCTGGTCTAGTGTTGCACAAAAAAATAAGACTTCCAACGAGCTTCCTATACTTCTTAGCATCTACATCAAGCATGTTATCATCCATAGATAGCTTATGATTTACCTCCATAGGTATGCTAGCTGGTTTGCAGTCCATCATTCCAAATGCCTTGAGAATTGCTTTGGCATATTTTTGTTGTGAGATGAAAATGCCATCCTTCCTTTGCCATACTTCAATTCCCAGACAAGAATGGAGTAGACCTAAGTCTGTCATTTCAAACTCAGCTCCCAAGCTGATCCGAGTTTGATTGATGAGTTCCGGATGATCTCCTGTAATGATCAAATCATCTACATATACAATGACGACAACTAGCTTGCTATCCCTTTTTGTGACCTACAAGTTAGCATCAGAAGTACTTCTTTCAAAACCCATGTTTTTGAAAAAATTATCCATTCATTGGTACCAAGCCCGTGGAGCTTTCCATACAAAGCTTTCTTCAACCTGCAAACTTTATTTTCTGAATTGGGCACCTCAAAACCTGGTGGTTGAGATTCATATACCTCCTCCTTGAGGTGACCATTCAAAAATGCAGATTTGACATCCATCTAAAAAATAGGCCAGGACTTTTCTGCAGCTACTGCAAGTACCGTCTGAATAGTTATCATGCGTGCTGTTGGTGCAAAAGTTTCTTGAATATCAAATCCTTCGATCTGTGAAAAACCCTGTGCAACTAATCTTACCTTATACTTTTCTAATGTTCCATCTGCTTTATACTTAGCTTTCCAAATCCATTTAGTACCTATTACCTTCTTCTTTGGCGGCAAGTCGACTAGATCCCATGTATCATTTTTTAGTATACTATCATACTCCAATTGCATTGCCACTCTCCAACCTGGATCATCAAGGGCTTCTTCAATGGTGGTATGTTCCTTTATCGATCCCATGATATCTTCCATTAGAGCCATGTTAACAATGTGTTATGAGGCTCTTCTTTGCTCCTCTATTCTCTTTGATCTTTGTAATCCATCCGAGGATGATTCTGGTACATCTACATGTGGATTGTGATCATCAAAGAGCTGTTGTGCCCACTTCGGTAGTGGCTTATGCTGTGCAGCTACAATTGGTTGGCTTTTTATTGAGGAAATTTCTCCATCAGATGTTTCCTCCTCCTCAACTTTAACCTGTCTTTTGATAGGCACAAGGTGAGATATTTCTCCATTTGATGAGATAGTAGATTTACCTTTATCTTCTACTAAGTGTGATCATTCATCAAACACCACATCTCGGCTGACAAAAATCTTCCTTGCCTCAGGATCCCATAACCTGTATGCTTTAGACTCTTCAGTATATCCTAGGAAGACACTCTTTTTGCTTTTTGAATCCAACTTTGATCTTGTTGAATCAAGAAGATGTGCAAAACAAAAACAACCAAAAATTTTGAAATGCAAAACTGAAGGCTTTTTATCAGAATATGTTTCTTGAGGAGTCATCCCCTTCAGTGCTTTTGTGTAGCTTCGATTGAGGATGTAGACTGTTGTATTGACTGCTTCTACCCAGAATGAATTAGGCATGTCTGAGCCTTTAACATACAACGAGCCATTTCAACTACTGTCCTATTCATGTGCTCAACAATGCCATTTTGTTGAGGTGTATGAGCTGTTGTAAGTTGCCTTTTCACACCATGCTCCTTATAGTAATTGTTGAATTCTATTGACAAGAATTCACCTCCTCTATCTGCTCTAAATTTCTTTACTTTCCTTCCTGATTCATTTTCTACATACTTATGCCACGTTTTAAATTTTTCAAAAGCATCAGCCTTCTCTTGAATGAAATAAACCCATATCTTTCTACTATAACCGTCGACTAACAGCAAAAAGTAGAAAGATCCTCCTAAAGCAGGTGTAGACATTGTACCGCAGAGATCAGCATGTACCAACTCTAGAGGAGCTTGAGATCGATTGCTAGTCTCTCTTGGAAATGCCTTTCGTTGTTGCTTGCCCATCATGCAAGCTTCACAAGGTTCCTGCAACTCTGAAAATGCAGGCAAATGAGCAACCATCCCTGTTCTTTGCATCTCCTTGAAAACTGCAAATCTAAGATGCCCAAATCGTTGGTGCCATAACCTACTTACATCTTTATGTTTTTTAGCAGTTAAAGCACTTAACTCATATAAGTTATCCCGTCGTATGCCTTCACCTACAACATTACCTGATGAATCCATGATTTCTGCACCACTCTTATTGAAGTGAACTTCGAGTCCACGATTTGTTATTGCAGAAACTGACAACAAATTTCTTTTAAGTGTAGGTACATAGAGAACATCGGATAACTTTTTCTCAACACCTAGAGAAGTGATAAAAGAGATGGTTCCAGTTCCTTCGGCTCGACACTTGGAGTTATTTCCCACCACTACATTGATGGATTCCCGTAGAGGCAGTAAGGAACTATACCAATCTTTTTTATTGGTCATATGGCAAGAAGCTCCACTATCTAAAATCTAGGGTTCATCAACACGAGCTTGAGCAGATGAACATTCCTCTTCAATAGCTACCTAGAGTTCCAGCTTTGTGTTGTTTGCAGACTCTTTGTTCTTCCATGATGATTTTACAGTCCCATTCCGTTCATCAGCTTGCTTCTTTCTGCAATCCTTGATGGCATGGCCTTTCTTTTCACAATAGAAGCAACTTCCTGTGAACTTTTTCTTCTTTGGCTTCTTCTTTGATACATCAGAAGAGCCTTTACCTTTTGCATTTTTTGAAAATGCAGCATCACTTGTACTTTGTCGATTCCTCAACTACATCTCTTCTTCTAAAAGCATAACACAAAACTCTTCAAATGTGAGGGGAGTTGGTCTTACCAACTGTAGCCAATTGGTCTTGAAGATGTTTTATCCATTTGATAAAATCTTCAGCCTTTTCAGAATTAGAATGATTTTCATTTTCCAACTGATTTTCAAAATTCAGTATCCTAGTGTGGTTCTTGGTCTCATATTGTTGAGCCAATATGCCCCAAGCCTCATGTGCTTTAGTAGTATGTTGAACTAAAGTAAGCACAAAATCACTTACACTAGTGACAATTGCACATAATGCATCAGCATTCCGCCTCTTCCAAGCTCGTAGAAGATCGGGATCAAGCTGAATCATCAATCTTGAATTTGCTGGATCTTCAACTGGTATAGGCTCTAGATCCAATCCCATCGGTCCCATGACAGTGTCAAGTAATTCATAGGAATCCAAAATTGCAAAAATTTTGAACTTCTAGAGTGTATAGTTGGATCCATCCAGCTTCCCTTCAGTGAATGCAGGTGGACGAATTCGAATAGGTGCAGCATTAACATTAGCTGAAGCACCAAGACCAGTGTTCGACGATGAAGCCATCATGTAATCACTTGAATAATCTACTAATATTCTAGTCTGCTAGTAGGCTAAAATAGTGATACTTCTCAAGCTATTCGAACCTTACGGCTCTGATACCATGTAAGACAATAGCTACGCAATATAACACAGGAGCAATAGCAGAGAAGATAACAGATATAAGAGAACTCAACAATTTTCTACTAGCAGCAATTACAAAGATGATGGCGTTGTCCACCCGTGCGCTCTCAAGGTAGAGCTTAAATGGTGATCTAGACAACTCTAGATAGGGAGATACAAGGTGGAGGTATGTTGGCTCAATTTGATGTCTTAGGTAGTGTAGAAGTCATGTATATATAGGATCATGGGTGGCCTTCCATGGACGGCTATACATGGGTGGTAGAGCGTGGGCGGCTACCCCCCGCGTAATTGCCATACATGGCTTAGACCGGTTGAACCGACATAACAAATATAAATGATTTTCGACTCCAACAGGGAATATTCCATGGAATATTCCCTTTACCGTCGCCTAGGGGGCCCGCTGGCCCCCTTGGACCCCCCAGCCGAGGCTGCTCCCTGCTTCCCCGGACCCCACAATTGGGGACCCTAGTAACTCCCTTTCCTTACAATACCTTACATGGTCCAATATGACCTTCATCCAAGATGCAAGTTGGGATTCCCATTAATTGGGTAATGCATGCTTGGCTTCTCCTCATAATGGGGGCCTTACAAAATGTGCATACAATCATCACGGGTAGACATTGATCATATACTAACATATGCAGCACACGCTTGTTGTCTATGCAAATCTAGAATATATTCTCCTCTCTTCTAACTCTTTATCTTTTTAGGTCGCATCAAGACAACGGAACAAATAGATAACTATTGAGTTTCGGTTGACGTAGTTAACGTTTAGCATTCCAATATTTACAAAGTAAGGGCATAAATTATAGTATTTGGAAATTACAAAGCCAAGTCAAACCACCGACTAACATGATCAATATAGAAAACAATAGATAAAAACACATTACACCTAAATAAGGTATAGATATGACCCTAGGAACATCATCAGAGACTAGTATCAAATAGTAGCCATTGCCTTGACTTAATATTTTATCCTTAATAAATGCAAAAGAAAAAAAGACTAGAAAAAGCAATAAGTCCAATAAATCCACCCATATCAATTTAAAAAACTAAGAAAAAGGCATTATATTTAAGATTAACAAGAAGAAACTATAATATAGATGGTATCAAGAATCCACTTGATTAAGTTTTTAATATGCAAGTAAGTTCTATGAATTCAGAATACAAATTTGATGTATATGGAAAAAGGTCCAACCTCACGAAGAGCTAAGTGTAAAATAGTACAACCATGAAAAGCTTCCTATAGATGTGTTGAGGATCTTTGTAAAAAATGTTTCATAGACATCAATACCATTAGCTAATATTATTATGATTCTTTCTTAAGATTGTACTTGGGAATATCACTATACATTTTTTTGCCTAGTTTTTAAGTTTTTTCTTTTTTAATACCAATCCCTTAAACATAGTGGAGGTTATAGAGCTATCAAAAAGTGATGAGGAAAAACAAGCTCTAATATTTCTAAGGGGTGAGGTAAATTAACAAGAAGTAAAATGGAAACAAAGACGTGAGTGTGAACCATCCTTGGTACATAATTCCTAAAGTTTCAAGAAAGTGAGCAAAGACAAAGACACTCCTTGGAGGATAAGTAGAATTTTTGCAACAATAATGGAACTGGAAAATGGAAGAGCTAGAAAAAATTATAGCTTTTGTGGGAGAGAAGTTAATAGAATAACTATCATCCATAGAGAATCAATCGCAATTGATAGATTGAAAAATCTAGTTATCATGGACACAAAGGAAACCATCTTGAACCTTAGATTCCATGTGAAATTTTATATCTCATGATTGGTTTATAAGTTGGAGAATCTAATGCTTTCATCATGTCCAAAACATGTCAAAACCCTAAGATTAATTGTCTACTTGCTTGATTATGACATACATAGATCCTATTTTGAATTTTTTATATCATCAATGATATCATTTATGACATCATCAATTTCATAATCTCCCTTGAACACCTATATAAAGACGTCTTGGCCACAAACATCCTCAATCTTTCCAATGCTATTCTTGGGAACTCAAGGAGTATGAGATAATGTATCCTATAAATTCAACTTCTGTATAATGGAATTTCTAGGGTATATTGTCTCAAAGAAAGGAGTCTTCATGGACCCTAAGAAGTTCAAGACAACCGTTGGGTTATTGGGTGTGCACACATCCTCTTTTAAGCATTGGAACCCTCCCTTGATCATGAAAATACCCCTCTTTGTATATATATAGAGTTTCATATGAGAACTCCCTCTTAGGACACTTTTTAATATTTCTTCAAAAGTAAGGCTTTGGAAGCTTCTAAATACTCATCTTTTTGGTAGATCTCTAGAAAAATCCCCACGCACATATTTCTTTGGAGATATGGTTGTTAGAGAATATTTGAGAAGATCTCTTTGAGATATGTTAGTTAGCCACATGCCCCCCTTTTGAATAGTCATAGGAGCACATGGGGAAAAGAGCTTAGGCTGTAAATATAGAAGCTCATTTTTGGAAAAGGGAGCTTTTGGTTCATGTTGGCTTCTTGTGGCTCTTCTCTACTACAATTCTTCATGGGTAAGTTGGGTATAGATTCGGCTTGGCATATCCACCCTCTGTGGCAAATTTTCCCCCAATTCGGTTCTGTTACGGTGTCCAACTTTGCTTCCCCTCCATCTCTCGAGTTCTTGTTTGGTTTGATTCTGCACACCATGACATGGATCTACACCTACTGTGACTATCCCTCTTTGGGTCAAGCTATAATTCCCCAACTCAAACCTCTTCTCCATAACAATGGAGGATGCCTTGCACCTGATCCTCTCTTCATTCAAGACAATGCCACATGCTCCTCCAACTCTTCTACACCGAATCTCTGAACTTCCCCCTGCCTACTTCTTGAAGGAATTTATCTAGCCCTCTCTTTGCTTTGTGAAGGAAGGCTCGCCTTCCCACTGTCTATTTTTCCCTCACGCTTCCGGTGTGGTTCGAGTCAAGCTTATGTTGAAGGGATAAAACTCTACATCCACACTTCTTGCGATTGCCAAAAATGGGATATCCCAACAGAGGTATATTGTAGGTATTTTCTCAAATCATCAACCAAGGAAATGGGCATTGCCCGTGTGGGTGCCAATAGCAAAATTTACCAAAAGACTTCTTCATATATCTCCTACTGATAAGAAGCTTATGAACAATGTCACTTTCTTCTTTTGCTATTCTGTTGTATATTGTATGATACCTAGAGTGAAGGATGAGTATGGTTGGGGCTCAGATGGTATGAATGCTTATGTAACTATGAGCTCTTTTTTTTTGTCATTCAATCTAATGTTGAACACTTCACGAATCAGTACTTCCAACCATGGAAGCATTGCAAAATCACATGAATACTAACAAGAAGCAAAGCTAGGCAACTTGTATCACTATCAATGCTTCTCTAATGAACTCCCCAATGGTTCTTGCATTATCAACTTCTTTGCTTTTCTATTTGCTTACAACAAGGTTGGAAGACCTTGGCATGTAATTACTTGTAGTATCCATCTAATCTTACTTACCTCAGATTAATGTGGACTCATTTCCACTTGAGGTTGCAGGGGAAGTGTTGTCAAGTGTTGAAAAGGGAACTCCTAAGTGTTCAATTAGGAACAACAATGATTGTCTCAAAAATGCTCCAATGCCTCCCTCGGGCTCTCTCTTTTTGGTTGTTGTACTGCAATCTCCTGAAGTAATGTTTTGGGTGTTCCTCAATTGTATGCATCTTCTTTATGATGGTTTCCCTTCCCTAGTGTTCCTTTGACTTATGAAGTATGGAGCTTGCAACATTTGAAGTTTAATGATGTTTTGTTCTTACCATATGGGTTCCTCGTATGTAACAAGGCTTTGTCGAGGATAACGTGTTGTGGATCCATTTGCCACGGCAAATCATTTGAAAGACTTAGTGGTAAAAATTGTGGCAAACATTTCTCAACATTGCTAGCTTTAGGGTTGGATGGGGGTTATGTCCAAACCCCATAACTAAGTTGATGAAAGTCGCACACATTGAGTTGGGGGTAGAGCTTTGCTCCCCTCATCAACTCCTTCGTCAAGTTGGTGGACTTTCATCTCTGCCCAAACAATGATACAACTTTTGGTTGAAGCCTCGAAAGATCTATGTTTCTATTCTGATGAACTGATAGTCATGACATAGCCTTGGATATCTAAAGGCACTCTTATCCTGTGGAGGTCTAATATGAGAATTTCAATGGATATATTGCATTCATTCTTTTATAAAATACTATAAATCTTTTGATGTGCTCATTTGAGTTCACCTTTGAAATTGCTTTGAAACTGCTTGCTTTTGTCATTCAAGTTTTCAGGCTTCAGATTTTCCATAAAGAACTCTTCATTTGAAGCTTGACACCTCAACTGGTTGACAAGGCCGAGTTATGTTTTTGGATGGGCTATTGATAGACTCCACAGTTGAAGCACTTCTTAATAAGAGTTGATGTTATCCAACCTATTACAGATTCCTTGGTGACCATTTGGTCCCTTAAAGCCTTACAGAACCCAAAAATTTGACTTCGAGCTCAAGGAACAGTAGATCAGTTATCAACATGATTTCAAATTTTGTTGCAAGCTTGGTGGAAATCATAACTTCCAAACTAGAGGGGTGCTCTTTACACTGATTATTTGCATGGAAGTTTCTTTGCTCATCTCATCTTAAATATGGGCCAGATAAAAATGTTGTTTTTTATGTCAAATTTTGTAATGTTCCCTCTTTAGCAAAGAACGAAATCCACTGCTTCCTTGTTAAACACTCTCATGTCTAAATAGTGGGAACTTGTTAACGTCTATAAGCATCATTGGTATTTGGCATCATGGTTCACTACGATTTATTAGGCATAAAGATTACGGCCCAACCCTTGGTTTTTTCAGTTTTCAGCTTCATGTGGTGGGAGCTTGCTACTTCCAGAATCAAATTCTCATCAAAGATTTGGTGCGTGATGTGCTTTATGGGTTTGGGGTCTGTGATTGCCCCATTAGGGATTATGTCCCAAGTCAAAAATCTTACAACAATCCACCTGTTATGCATGAATATTTTTTAGTAAAGATTTTTTTAGGTCTTCCAAAGAATTTCTCATCGAGATGTATGCACAATTGGCAATTTGGTGCACCTCAGGCTACTCCTTTTGTTGTTTGGCTGACTGCCTCTTATGAGGATTGTGTCGCTCAGCACTTAAAGATCTATTGTTGGATGATTGTTCCTTAGGGGGATCATGTCACTTAGAACTCAAGGACTTTTTTGCACCTTGAAGGTTTGTGATATCTCAAAGCTTGGAAGAATTGAAGACTCAACATGGACGAGTTGAGCTATGTATGATCCTCTTCTCTTAGCTTTTTCAAGGACGAAAAATTCTAGGGGGAGGAGGGTGTTGATTTGTTGGGTGTGCACATCCTCTTTTTTGAAAGAAGACCCTCCCTTGATCATGAATATACCCCTCTTTTTATATATTTAGAGTTTCACATGAGAACTCCCTCTTACGAAACTTTTTAATATTTCTCCAAAAGTAAGGCTTTGGAAGCTTGTAAATACTCATCTTTTTGGTAGATATCTAGAAAAATCCCCACACACGTATTTCTTTGCAGATATGGTTCCTAGATAATATTTGAGAAGATCTCTTTGAGATATTTTAGTTAGGCACGTCCCCTTTTTGTCTAGTCATAGGAGCACATGGGGAAAATAGCTTAGGTAGAAGCTCATTTTTGGAAAAGAGAGCTTTTGGTTCACATTGAGCTCCTTGTATATATCATTTTATGAATGGAGGAACTCTCTTTTCTCTTAGACTTTGTGCATTTTTTTATATTTTCTTTGAGTGTGAGAGTGAGGTGTGTGTGTGTGTGTGCATGCTTGTCTTTCCTTTGTGTGCGAGTAGAATGTTGCAATTCTTGTATTTTACACTTGTGATAAGGATCCTTGATGACCTTCTCTCCATGTTCTCAAGGGCATGTGGCATAGCTTGGAGTTGATGTTCAATGGCTTAAGCATGTTGGAGGGTTGGTTAGATGAAAGGACATTCTTCCTTGAGCTTTCCTATTGCTTCCATGCAACGTGGTGTGGGTCTTGGCTCCCTTTGGGTACACTACAACAACAACAATTCTTGATTGGAAACCACCTTCATATGTTTGATATCTACAATGATTGTTACAATTTGCCAATTCCTATAGGGCATTTATCAAAGATTAATCCAAGATAGTGACATCTCTTACCAAGCTTATAGGAGGTTCAAATTCTCATTGATCTGAGAATCAGAAAAAGTCTTTCAAACCTTAAAATCAGCATTCATCACTCCTCCGATTCTAGTTCATCCTAATTCTACCAATCGTTTTTTCCTAGATGTAGATGAATTATACTTTGAGTTAGGGGATATTCTATACCAACATGGAGATTATGGACACATACATCTAATTGCATATCATTCAAAGAAATTCTCCCTCTATCGATAACTTATGAAATCCATGATAAATAACTTCTTGGAATAGTAGATGTGTTTTATACCTAGCATCACCATATAGGAGCAGGCCATAAAGTTGTTGTGTACACAGATCACAAGAATTTAGAATATTATATGAACACCTCCATCCTCAACAGAAGGCAATCTTGATGGAGTAAATTTCTATCCAGGTTTGATTTTGTCATCATGTATCATACAGGATGCCAACACTGTTAACCAAATGCCTTGTCATGAAGATCTTACCTTGCACCAAAGAAAGTCAAGGAGGCTTTTGATCAACGAAAGGGTGTTTTACTCAAGCCTAGATATCTCTAGTTAGAAGCTTTCTCTTCAAGCCATCTTATGGACAAATAGAACGTGTGAATCAAATTCTAGAATAGTATCTCAGATGCACCATTAACTATCATCAAAATGATTTTTTTAAGCTTTTACCCTTTGCAAAGTTTTCCTATAACAACAATGTTCATAGATCTACCAAGCAGACTCCCTTCTTTGCAAATTGTGGACAACTCCCAAGGATGGATATACAACTCTCAAATCATATCAAGAACCCGTCTTCCAGAGATAAGGCCCAATACCTCATGGATATTCACCAAGAACTCAAGCAAGAAATCTACACAGATCAAGAAACAATATAAATATTATGCAGATTATAATCATGTTTAAATCAATCATATTACATTGGGGATAAAATGTGGTTACTCAAGAATAGTTTGTTGATTCAAGGCCCTATGCAAAGCTAGACCATCATCAATTCGGTCCTTTCACCATCTTGGCCGAGATTAAACTAGTCACCTTCAAGATCCATTTATCAAGTACCATGAGAATACATCCAGTTTTCTGTGTATCCATGTTGGAACCATATCAAATTTTATCGTTCATGAGCAAGATACCTAGTCCTGCATCAGCTATCAAGATTGATGATCATGAAGAATTCAAAGTCGGTCATATCCTAGATTCGAGAATATTCCAAGGAAGATTAGAGAACCTTGATCATTGGAAATGATATGACATCAGCGATTGTACTTGGGAGCCGACAGAAAACCTTCAAAGAATAGCAATCAAGGTTTGAGAATTCCATAAGAAAAATCCAATTAAGTCGACACTAGAGAACATGAACACTCCTCATGGAACTTGTTGCTTGAGGGGGAGGACACAAAGGAAATCATCCTCAACCTTAGACTCCATGTGACTTTATATATCTCATGATTAGTTCCAATTTTGGAGAATCTAATGCTTTGTCACATCCGAAATGTGCCAAAACCCTAAGATCAATTGCGTACTCGCTCGACTCTGACATCCAAAGGTCCTTTTTAGGTTGTTTTCATCATCGATGATATCATCAATTCATAACCACCCTTGAACACCTATAGAAGGAGGGATTATCCACATACAACCTCAATCTTGCTAATGCCAGTCTAGGGAGCTCAAGGAGTCATGATCATGAAGTAAGCACTTTCCAAGTTTTGATTCTAGTTCTAGTCTTGTTCCTTGTTCTAGTCTTGTTCCTTGTTCTAGTCTTGTTTAGTTTAGTATTGTAGACAAACCTTCTTGTCCTCTTGTAATCTTGTAGTACGAGATCTTATCGATTTCTTTCTTACTCAGGTTAGTAGTAAACTCGTTGAAGAACCAAAACTAGATGAACTTATTACATACATGGAACGGATTCAAGAGAAACTGCAGTTCATTCGATCTTATGAAATTGAAGGTACTCTCCTTATATCTAGGGTGGTTGACCTTCATAATAAGGATATCTTATAGGCATTAGATTTTACTAAATGTGGAAATACTACACACACTATAAATACTTATGCATTAAGCCAATTATATTGTGCAATTTGTGGTACTACACATGACCATCTGACTTGGAATTCTCAATACAATGCTTGCAATCAATCTTACATGCAAATTATGGAAGTCTAATCAGTTGCACCCATTGATGGTGCTCCTTCCTCTCACTATATCCAGACTCAAGGACTTGTACATTGAGATGTAAGAGGAGGATTTAAATGTTCTAATTATTGAACTCAAAGATGATATAATCAACAAGATGATTACTTACAACCACCATGATGTTGGTTTTGCATGAAGGAAATGCATGTTAGAAGGCAGTGTACGGATGCCAAAGAATATGACACAGATCATTGGGTGGCATGTCATCCAATTACCAATGTTTTCTCCCTAACAATTTGTGAAGAGCTCTCGAAGAATCATTAAAATTTCCTTGGAAAACCTTGGTACACTTTTAGATCTTGTAGTGTAGATATGTTCCACTAAGAATGTACTTGCTTCCAAGTTGTCTGAAGGTCCTTCTCCTCATCAAAGACAATGGGTCCTTGATCAAAGGGATGACTTACCTCTTGTTCTCCCATTCCTTAATAGCTTACAGAAGGCAACAACACATATGGAGTCTAATGGGTTACTAATTCTTTACCCTCTTCTCTTTGTACAAATTTTGATGCTCTTTCTAAGATAGGATAGTTTTTGTTAAAATATCCGATTCAACTTCAGCTCAATAAATTTATTGGAATTATTTCCTTGTTTCAATGATAATCTAGAGAAGTGATACTTGCAACGTAGTTCCATGCTTGAATCAACAGAATGCCACCACTTAGTGTAGTTCCTTTAACAATTTTTTGGCAAGTTCTTATTGATGGTGGTCTTGTTGTCAAGATCCCCAAATTTTTCACTTGCAAGCAATTCGGTTGGAATCATGAAAAATCAACCCTATTTCTCATCGGAATGGTTGGTTAGTCTAGAGTGTAACCTAGGATTTTTCTTTGTGATATCCCCATTCACATGTATGGGGTACTATTTCATATTAATTTTTTGGTTCTTGATTTATTTCAGTTTGTTTTTTATTATACCCTTTTGTTCGATCACCCTTGCTTAAAACAAACAAAGGTCATTCAGATTTGGGCTACTCTAATGTCTTCTAATTAGCTGTGATTATTGCTAGTATATGAATGTCTACCCCCTCATGATTGTATGTTGTGTTGCACATTTTGAAAAGCCTTCATTAAAAGGAGAAGCCTATCATGCATTACCTAGTTGATGGAAATCCTAGCTTGCAAGTTGAATGAAGATCAAGTTGGACCATGAAAAGTACTATAAGGAAAGGAATTACCATGATCCCCAATTTTGGGGCCAAGGGCAATGTTGACCGACAACATTGGTGACCGTAAAAGGAATATTCCATGGAATATTCCCTATCTGACTCAAAAATCATTTATATATTTTATGTCAATTGAAATTCTATCTTGTAACTCCTTATTTTTAAAAGATCAAATTGTTACTCTTGGTGTTCTAATAAACATGAAGAGTTGTCTTGCAAGTGTGTCTGAATTCTTCCTACAAAATATTACGGGCCGCTAGTAATTTCCCTTAAAACTCAGGTTAGAGTGCCTCTTAGCTTTGAAGATTTTTCTACGAGGATTTTGGAAATGTGCTTGAAGAATAGGAAAGGCTCAAATAATGCCCCATTTTCAATAAATGCAAATGGCAAATATTCTCTTCATAATTCAGAGAAAAATCCAAAGCAGAACAAGTTCATTGAAAGGTTTTTTTATTTCAAAACAAGGGCCACGCCATTAAGGATTGCAGGAAGATGCAAGTTGATTAGAGAAAAAATACTCACAAATCCACATGAAAGAATAGGGAATGTGTAAATAGCACAAAACTCGAACTATGGGTTGCCATAGAGGATGCATGTACATCTACACAAACTTAGGTGGATGAACCTAGGATATTAGATAGTGGAGAATCTTGCTAGAGCTAGACGGACTGGTAGAACTCCTTAATGTGTTTAGAAAAACACATTAATGTAGTGGTTGGAAATGACTCCAAATGTCCAATTAAGGGGACAAGAACCATCTCTTTTGTTGCTTCCACTAGTGTTGAGAGAAAACTCACTAATCTTTTGTATGTACCTACAGTAAAGAGCAACTTGTTATCGATTTCAACCATAATATATCGTGGACTTGAAGTACATTTCAAAAATGATGGTGCAAAAATTTTGGACCAAACAAGTAATAATGTAAGGAAACGAGTGTGGAAAGCTAACTTTTATGAGTTGCACTTGTCATCTCCAAGATAAGCTTGGCCTTTGTGTTCTTGAAACTTATGAAAGCCTTCTTTGTCATTGCACATATGATGAAGCCTCATTTTTAAAAATCCATTGTTTATTAGGAGTGGATGTGACAAGTGCATTATGTTCAGTTTGAAGAAACGGATCTTCACTTGTGCAATGAGTTTGATGGTCTATTTTTGGAGTAGACTTGGGCTTTTCCTTGTTCTTCTTCTTCATAAAGAAATAATTTTCTATGTCTCTACGCTTGCCACAAAAGTTGCAAGTAAAATTCTTCTTGCCCTTGTCCTTAGACTCTTGAGTGCCTTTTTGAACTTTAATCTTGTGGAAAGTAGCTTTGGCCTTCATAGTTGTTTCTTGTGTAGCTTGAGTCTTTTGCCTAGATTCATGGAGAAGTCAAAGTTTTCTAACTGCTTCCTAAGTAAGTTCTTGACCTCTATTGCAAAGAGTGGTCACAAATGTCTCATAGGACCTAGCAAGCTTCTTAAGTAATCTAATTACCATGTCTTCACTTGAGATCTTTCACCTAAAAAGTGCTAACTTTCTTTGATCATCTTGTTGTGCTATCACTTTGGTGATGGTGTCTTGAGGATGAATAGTGAGATCGTGAAACTCGGCCTCTAAAGCATAAATCTTTGAGGGATTTTTATCTTTGTATAGGCTTGCTAGCATGTTCCAACCTTCTTTGGAAGTCTAGAGGCAATGATGTTACCGTTTGTCAATTCGTCACAAGCTAGGAGAATTCGACCTAAAGCTCTTTTGTCCTTAACATTCCAAATACTCCAAAACTCTACATCTTTGACCCTATCTGGTTCCGATTCTAACCAATCTATAACTTCATGGAGAAGATTTTTGTACAAGTATGCATGCATGATATCTTTCCATGGGTTATAATTTTGGGCAGCTAAGTGCTCTTCCTTAGGCATAAACATGGGCATAAAGGAAGATAAGTAACTTTCCATGTGTGATAAACTTGCTTCTTTCTTTGACATTATAAAACTTGGGGGTGATCTTGAAATCTTGGATAATTGAACTTGTGCTTGAAATTAGGAAAAATAAATGCCAAGTGTTGACATAATCTTGAAAAGAGAGGATGTGGAGAAGTGCTAAAAATCACGTTTAGCTATGCCTTTAAGTGGAAAAATGGCATGTTGAAAGTGTTTAATAATTCATGCCAAAGACACATTGTATTGTGCAAAAATACCACTTGAAAATAGTTGCAAATTTGGAAAAATTGAAAGGCTTAGAGTAGCCTTGGTACCAAAAGCAAGATGAGTCCAAGTAGAGAGAGGGTTTGGAGTTGCCCGATGCACACCAAGATAGCATTAGAGTAGGCTTAGGAACTTGAGAGAGCTTGTGGTTGGGCTTAGACTAGCCTCCAACATACAAATGCATACACACAATATTTTCTTCTTACATTTTCTTTGTACAAAGATGGGGCACTTTGTGCCAAAGTGAGTCTAATGATTGGTCATAGTGAGATTTGAACTCTTGGAAAATTAACCCTTCAAAGAGTTCTCAAGTGATGAAAACCCTTGGAAAATACAAAGGTTATGCCAAAATATATACAAAAATTAGAGGGTATTGGAGACAGTTCTTGCCAAATATCAAGTGGGTATGAGAGACAATTACAATCAAGATATTTCAGATACTAAAACGTGAGTTATGGAAAGGAAGATATAGTTTTTGTAATCCCCTTAAATATAAGACATGCATAAGATCATCAGTATGTTAATCAAATAGATAAGCTGAAGGAGACAAAAAAATCCGTCCAAAAAAAGTGGATGCATTGAGCTTGTCTAGTAGTCTATATGCCACCAAAAACTGTGAGTATCTATACTCAAAATGAATGGTTAAGGTAGGCTGGGATTGATATTATCAGTGATGTCAATCCCGACTGATTTTACAATTTTTCAAATTGAAGAAGTAAATTTCAAATACGTTCCTTATAGGAAATTAATGCCCCTCTCTCTCTCTCTCTGTTTATGTGTGTGTGTGGGGGTGACACACAAATGTGAGATCATTCTCTCTCTATGTGTAGAGAGGATCTCTCTCAATTATAGATGCAAGAGTGGACTACTGTAGTGAATTTATGGATCAAAACAATAGAGGTAAAATTGAATTCAAACTGACAACAAAAATCTCCACTTCATCCTCCAATCCATCCTCAACTTCTGTTATGGTGTCCTCACAGTAGCATACAACTTTGTCACTTTTTAATCTTGGACATAGTAATCAAATAGCTAATCACCATGTCGAAATTTGATTGAGAGTTGCATCTATACATGGAAAGGCTCGAGGTTTGGCAATGGACCCACTCTTTATATCCATTCGTGAACAAGGGTGCATATATGCTTTAATGTGCACAATCTCTAGATTAGAGATCTCAAGAGTTCTGAGAAGCAAGCAAGAATAGGCAAAGAAATGCTCTCTTTCTCTCTCTCTTTGTCTCTTTCTATCTCTCTCTCTCTCTATCTCTCTCTCTCTCTCTCTCTCTCTCTCTCTCTCTCTCTCTCTCTCTCTCTCTCTCTCTCTCTCTCTCTCTCTCTCTCTCTCCCCTCTCTCTCTCTCCCCTTCTCTCTCTCTCTCTCTCTCTCTCTCTCTCTCTCTCTCTCTCTCTCTCTCTCTCTCTCTCTCTCTCTCTCTCTCTCTCTCTCTCTCTCTCTCTCTCTCTTTGTGTGTGTGTGTGTGTGTGTGTCAGAATATGGTGCAAGCTAATGATCTTTGTGCACGCACACTATGTATTGCCTCTCTCGATCTACCTTTCTCCCTCATCGACTCACAGCCATCATTAGAGACAATTGCTCATTCTCTCTCTTGGTCATATTAGTGCAACTGGCACAAGAGGTTGGCAAAGCTTTCACCAGGTTGAGCTTATTGTAGCCTTTCCACCAGTGGTACAATCGTCATCATGGATTGACCTGAGTAAAAAGAAAAAGGTTGTTTCTAGAAAGAAGGAAGCCGAAGAAGGTGAGGTTGTTCTAGGTGATGTAGAGAAGAAGCAAAGAAAACATGTACTTGCTAAGCTAACTTCTCCATAGTGCTGCCCAATGTAGAGGTTGACTACCTAAATGCAGGCACCGTATTTCTAGATAGGGAAATTGATGGTGTACCAAAAGCAAGAGTAGAGGATGAGCCAAAGGTTGGAGTAGACGAGGCACCAAAACCAGGATTATATGAAGCAATGATATCCGGTTGTAGCAATCAATATGAAGCAATAGATGATATCTAGAACAAAGCAACCCAAGGAATGGGACTTAGAACCAAGTTGAATTCGTGAATGGATACACATGGATTCACAATACCACTGAAGTAAAATCCATAGATGCAAGATTAACTTTCCAAAGTGAGCTTTTTTTTATAAAAGGAAGTTCGGCCTTAGCCTATTCTCCCGGACTTTAATTAAAGTAAAGAAGAAAAGTTACAATTGAGTGGGACTAGTGCCCATGGGACCCCCCAAATCCCACAATGCAGGGGACGAGTGTGGCAAGCTAGAGGGCATTACAAATGAGGTGGATAAATCTATCATCACCCTCATGTGGGACCCATTTGGGTTTCAACTTGTTGTTTTCGAGGAGATAAATACAATGATGTCTAAACGGTGGAGATCTCTTATCTCGGGAGATTCTTTTACCTAGAAGAAACAATGATTTCTCGATCGACCATTCCTTAGGAGTTTGGTCAAAATTGACAGCACATCGCTCCCTCCAAATCTTCCAAAGAGTCTCACCCCTAATGGCATTCCACATCCTCGAAGAACAACCGATCGCCTCACCCAACAGCACCTGTTGCCAATTGATTTGGTGTGTGAGTCTCAAAACCCGTGTCACGTGATGCCAGATAATATGGGACTTGGGGTAATCGAAGAACAGGTGAGCTAAATCTTTGATGCATCGATGGCAACGTTTGCACCATGGTGGCACACCACATATTTTATTCACCCTTGAATTGGACCAGATTCCCTTATGCAAGATCTGCCACATGAGAACAGACTTTTTGGTCTCAATTAGGGGGTGCCAAATAGACATGAACTTTAGTTCCCATCGAAGTTTGGTCCAAGAAAGGCACCACCTCTTGTTGAGGATGTGATGAACATCTAAGTTCTCTTTGAAGTTGGGTATTCTGGATATTATGTTACCATTGCTCCATTTGAGGCCCTCAAGGCAAGGAAGATCCTGTCCGAAGAGAAGGCGAGAAGTTGAGCGGTCCCACGCCAAACATCTGCCTTGAAGAAGAATCCATTCCTCGAGGGTAACTCTATGTCTCGGGTCTAAGTCTTCGAACCTAATCCACTGGTTGGTCTCTTGTTTCCAGAGCTGTTTCCACTATTTGAACCCCTTGTTCCATAACTGCTTTGCAGTTTGAAGGTTCCAAGGCTCCACTCCTCTAATGCCATTGATCGGGAACCAGATAGAGTCATTTTGTCTTATCCGAGCCACCCACTTCCACTCATCACACATTTTGATGAATTGTTTGGCCTTGTTCCAACTCTTCCAAAAAGAACACATGAGGCTAGAGCCTTTAGGGGACACCGGAAGGGGGGAGAACAAAAGTGTGAGAATCCCTAAGTCCTTCCAGCCAGGGTGGCCAACAAAGGTAAGGTCTTTCAAGTTTCTGAATATCAATTTAGCCCAAGAGGACTCACTATTGCTCTAGGCCTTGATAAACCACTTAACTGCCAGCTTGTGAGCCAAATCCACGATATCCAGAATACCTAAGCCCCCTAAGTCTTTCGAGCTAGTGCAAGTTTCCCAATTGATTTTGGGGATCCCCCTCCTATTGGGGTCCCCAGTCCAGAGGAAGTTTCTACAGATTCTTTCCACTTTGGCCAACTCTTTCTCCTTCGGTCTCCAACACGAGATAAAGTAAATAGTCGTTGAAAGCATAAATGTGTTAACAACCATAGCACGCCCTGCCAAGTTGACTTGCATACCTTTCCAATAATTTAGTTTGCTATCCAGCTTGGCCAGCACCCAGTTCCATCGTTGGTCCATTGTGATGTCGAAGCCCATCGGGATGCCGAGGAGATGGAAGACTTGACCTCTAGGGATAACTTGACACCCCTGATCTAACAACAATTGGGGTGGGGGTCCGCGGATTGCTCTGAAAGCACTTTTAGCATGGTTGATTTTTGAGCCTCATGCCACACAAAAGGTGTCAAGGCAACTCCAGAACACCTCAATGCTGTTCACATCGTTATGCACAAAGGCATTCATATCATCGGCAAAGAGTCTAGCAATCATTTGACCATGATTTAGAGGTAGGGAAAGACCCATGAGATTGCCAGAGTCGATGTGATGCTTTAATAGGCGACTGAGGCCGTTCCAGGCAATAGCGAAGAGTAGAGGAGCCAGAGGGCAGCCTTGCCTGATAGATCTTTTTAAACGTATGGGCTCAGAGAGCTTACCATTTATATTTATTCTAGTTGAAGAGTTTCCGAGAAGAGTAGAAACCATTTTTGTGAACTTTTGGCTGCATCCAAGGTCTTTCAGTGATTGGAGAATAAAGTCCCATTCCAATCTGTCATATGCTTTGTCAAAGTCGATCTTAATGAATACCAGATCTTGTGCAGATTCCTCAGCAAATGTAAGGCCTTCCCAAATGTCGACAATTGCTTCAAGTATAGATCTACCTTTGACAAAACCTTTTTGGTCCTCACAAAGCCATGACTTTAAATGACAAGAATTCTGTTGGCAATAACTTTGGCAATTATCTTGTATCCAGTTTGGAGCATGGTAATCGGCTACCAGTTTTCAATTTTGTTTTTATCTCCCCTTTTGTGAATTAACTTGATGACGCCATTATTAAGACACTCAGGAAGGGCACCGAAGGACAGAGCCTCGAGCCACACCAAACGTAGTGGGGTGGCCAACACATGCTTGAAGGACTTGAAAAACTCATTGGTGAGGCCATCAAGACTTGGACTTTTTCCATTTGGAAGGGCATCAATAACCTCGATAATTTCGTTCTCAGAAATGTTAGCTTCTAGAAGAGAACTCATGTTATGAGGGATTCTAGAAGCTAACAGTCCCGCCTGTGTGGGGAAAGAGGAGTCGAGATCCCGAGGAGACGGGTAAAGTGCTCGACGATGATAGATTTGTTCTCGACTTCCGTGCTACATTCGATCCCATTGTTATCAACCAAGAAGGGGATGGATTCCCTAACTTGTTTCTTTTTGAGGATGTTACACATCTCTTTCGAAGGTTTGTCGGCCTTCCCCGCCCACCAGTCTTTGAAGAATATCTGAAGATTTTTCCTTTGAATCTCCTCCTCGAATCTTAATCTTCCCCTGATTTTCAGAAGACCTTGCTGGCATTGCAAGTTACCTTTGTTCACTTCTTCTTCAAGTCGTGAGAGTCTCCAGTATACCTTTTCTCTTCTTTTTTTCCTGATATCTCTTATGGCCTTATGAGTCCTGATCAGAATTTGACGAGTCCTTTCCACCGCGCTTCTCCAGCACTTAGCCGGTTCATTACAGCAGGTAAAGGCCTCCGTCCAAACTGCGGAAATTTCTCGGTGGACAGAGGGGAGTGAAAATGACGTCTGACAAGCGTGGAACCAAGGAGCTTTTCGGAGCGTGGAAATCGGTTTGAAAGAAAGAGTAATCGGGTAGTGGTCTGAGATAGTCAGGTCCATGTGTTGGGAAATCGAAGGAATACCCCACTGGAGGATGGTGTTTTGGTCGATGTAACATCTATCAAGTCTTGCTTTCCTCAGAGAGTCCCCCAGTTGGAGGTTAGACCATGAGAACCCCTTCATATCTTTTACCTCGACCAAGTCGAGATGAAGCTTGATTTTATCCCATATCTCTTTCTCCTGACCGTCAATAATTTTCCCCTTGTTGTTCCAACGGTCCTCAGGAAATTCAACCATGTTGAAGTCCCCACAGAGCAAAACATTGTGTGAGAGGGAGTCGAGCGAAGTCCAAGTGTTTATTCTATCCGTCTCACCATTAGGGGCATAAAGTAAGACCACGGTGAATTGTTTAGGGAGCCCGAAGAGGCAGCAATCCAACGATGGTTTCGATCTTCACAAGTCGAGGTCAACCTGCTGGACCAGGAGTGACTAATACCAATTGCAGTGCCGCCCGCGCCCCTAGGGTGCGAAGTGGAGAGCCAAAGGTGGTTTGGAGAAATGCGTTTAAGTCGTTTCTGGAGATCCTCTGCGTCGATTTTAATCTCTTGTAAGCAGATAAAGTCGGGGTTGAGGCACTTGTCTTTGAACCATTGGCCCAAAATCGCCGCTCTTGAGGGGTCGGACAACCCCCTGACGTTAAGCGAGGTGATTTTCATTATTGATGGTTTCCCTCTTTGAGGGGAGGAACCCAATCCTTTTTTTTTTATCTTCTTTTTTACCCCCAACTTCTTTACTGAGGATCCTACTCTTGAGGGGGCTCTTCCAAGGCATGCCTGACGGTTGTTTCCCTTTAAGCTTTGACTTTTGTTGCGGTAGGCTAGGCAGGCATACTAGAGGAGTAGGTCCGAGGAAGGAGCTTTCACTCTCTTGATTGTCTTCGTTGCTAGTGGTGAATCCATCCTCTTTACTGGTGGTGTAACCTTCTTGGTTATCTTCTTTGGAGGTAGAGCATCCAAGGGAATTGTCAGCAGGGTCTTCTTCATAAAGGTTTTTCCGAAGTGAGCTTTCGAAGAGCATAAAGTAGGCTCATCAAAGCTCTATCCAAGTACAAATAGAGGGAGAGGTTACCTATCTAGAGTTGGCTAAATCACCATTTAAGCTCTACCTTGAGAGGACACATGTTGACAACACCGTCATCCTTATACTTCCTTTTAGTAGCAACTTTTTTGAAATTAAAGTATATCTCCTCTCTTCTCTCCTATTGCTCCTATGTTTTCTTGGGTAAATAATTTCTGAGATGGTATCAAAGCTTTTAGGTATCTATTAGTAGAGAGGATTACTTTATTAACCTACGAGTGAATTTTTCATATTACATAGTGCGTAAGTGATGGCTTCATCTTCTAGTGTTTGTTCATCTCCTAATGTTATTGCTACACAAATTCACATTCTTCCACACGCATTCACTCAAGGGAAGCTTGATGGAACAAATAACACACTCTTGAAGTTCAAAATTTATATAGTTTTGTACTCTTATGAGTTTCATGATAAGGTCATGGGCTCACTAGGGGTTGATCTAGAGCTCATTCCAAGGAAGATCCATCAAATCCCCAAGTGACAATCTAGCATGATCCAAATCTTCTTCCAACTTTGAAGAGAGGAAATGTAGATGTGTTGTCTACCATTGTTAAGGGTGTAAGTGATTGTTTTTACTGTAGACCAACATACCACTAAAGCACATGAGGCATGGGGTATATTGGTTTGCCAATATGAGACTAAGAATCACACTCACATTCAAAATCTTGAGAATAAATTAACAAATGGGAAGCACTTTGAGTCAAAGAAGGTGCAAGATTTCATCAAGCAAATCGAACATTTACTAGATCAAATTGTTACTCTTGGTGTTCTAATTAACATGAAGAGTTTGTTATACTTTATGGAATATTTGGAATGAAAGTTTAATGCCTTGAGGATTTTAGTGTGTGTTGTGTTTTGATTTAGCAGGTGAAGATCCATAAGTGTGAACGAGTGTGAACGCGCATGGATTTATTCAAATTCTTTTGGAGATATTTAGAAGAGTATTTTTTAGAAAATAATTTATTTTTAGAAGATAGTTATTTTTAGCTATTTTTGTAAATAAAGCAAAAGCACGCTATTTAAAGCATCCCTCATGTATCTTCTATTTAGGACATAATAAGAAATACTTATAAATACGCATGCTCTCATAGAGTTTTCCATGAGAGCAGGTGGGGGGAGATTGCACCCTATCTTGTGTCGTTTCTTCTCTCTCTATTGTCTCTTGTTTATTTTTCTGTGTATGTACATGTCTGCGGGATACGATCGTCAACAGTGATATCATAGCCAAGGCATACGCAGAGGATCAGACGCATGGCAAAAGTCATCTTCTCCTTCATTGTCATCGTTTTGCAAAGGGATTTCTTCATCGTTGTTTTTCACGTGTAATCGAAAAAATTCTATGGTCGGCCGCAGTGTTGATTTCTGACCGCCGTATTGCCCATTTTGCCCATTTTTTGCCACAAAAAAGGTCAGAAATTTTATTAAACCTTCAAAAATTACATTGAAAGTATGAAATACAGGTACGATTCGTAGATAACCTTCAAAATTGAAGGTCTACCCATCAAAATTGAAGGGCAGGGTAGACCGTCAAAATACAACGCTGGTCGGCCGTCATCTACGACAGGAATTTCATGGCGCAAAACAAGTCTTCAGGTCCCGCATGACATGCGTTTTCAGCACTCGTGAAACCTGCCCGAGTCCCGAGTCAGTGCCGACACTGTCCTTCCTAGTTCCTACCCGCGAATTTCAACACCCGCGCGCTGACTCCGACCCATAGAGAGAAAAAGAAAGCGCAGGATTTTTCTTAAATACTTTAGCATTGAAATTAGCATCGTGTTCCGACTGTTGCAACCCGCCCAGTGCAGGGAGCATAAGAACTTCGACGCTCTTTTTCCACTCTTCTTAACAAAGTGTTGCGTCAGGCGGAGAACTCTCTACGTGAGTTTAAGCATCGCCTCTTCTGCCGCTAAGGACATTAGGCAGAGAACATTCTACCTGGGTTGAAAATCCTCTTGTCCGATGTATATATATATATATATATATACTTTCTGTTATTTGACAATGCGCATGGGATATTAGAAGATGCCCGCGGGCTGCCGAAGGAAGTTCACGCCAAATTTGGAATTCTGTTGTCATGATATGTTGGATTATTCAAGATCTACACGCATCTCCCACGCGACGCCATCACGACAGTTGAGAGGGGCCTCTGTGATTTTCCATCGGCCAAGGCCAGAGAGAAAAGCTTTTTGCAGGGAAGAGGATGTAACCCATCTGTTCATCAAATGTTGGCATGCCAGACAGTTCTGGAGTCTGCTTGATCCTATTCTGGCAATAAAAAAGATCCCCCAACTTGGCGTTAGTGAAATCCTTCTTGGCTGTTGCAATAAACTTGATCTTGTTCTCTGGAATCTGTGGAGGGGGCATATCTTATGGTACATATGGATCAGTAGAAATCAATCGTTGTTTAACAGTGGCAAAAAAAATTTTTTGTGTGCCCTCAGGAAAACATTGTATCTTACTGGTATACATAGTCTTCAAGCCATTAAAAATGCCCCCCATGATCTCAATAGCACTATCAAATCCTTGCCTCCTTCTAAATGGAGGAAATCACTACTTGAATGTTACTCCCAAGACAGATTCATTATGGTCTGTAATTTGTAACCCCTTGTTTTATGATGGGATCTCTGCTTCCCTGTATACTTTGTAACTTTTTCCATTAATTTACTCTCCTTTCCTGTTGTCTCAAAAAAAGAAAAGCTTTTTGCCTTGTTTCCTCACCGAATTTTCAGGAGGTCCCCGAACGCTCAATTCACGTTGAGCAGAACTATTAATTCACTGTTGTCATGTGGCTTTTCAGCAGCTAGAGCAAGAGCAGCTCACGCGCAGAGCAAGGAGGCGAAGACATGTGTTATTATATCTAGCAGATCATCTCTGGCCGACTGACATTTGATCTGCCATGAGAAATCATCTCTGACAATACTGAGTGTGCTCTCTTCTTGCTCAACATGCGTGGTGCTAACGCCATGATGAACATCAGAACGCGATCGATTACAGATGTTGAACAACAATTCTGACATATGCTCTGACTTATTCTCTTGCGCGCGTCAACTCTGACATACTTACCATACCATCTCTTATGAACCATCGCATTGATCTTAATTGATGATACAACAATCAACTTACTCTGATCACTGTTTTTCACAACAAAAGATATCACTGTATCCGGGTTCACGTGCCTGGCCTCTGAAGCATCGCGATTTTCAAGATATCGCACAGATAGGGAGGGGAGGGCACATGCGTTCTTTTTCGGGTGACCAGATTGTCCTTTTTGGGTCGCCGAACGGAGGATTAAGGCCACATGTGTGATACATCTGATGAACTCCGGTCACCGTAAGAATGGGCACATGCATCGTGGTGGTCAACTCCCGGTGATCAAAATTCGAGACACATGGTCAATTATGCATAACATTCATGTAATTGATTGAGGCAAGTTCCACATTAATCATAACGAACTTATTCTTCATGAATTTTAACATGAAATCATAACAAAAAACTACGTTTATCCTATTTGCATCCTCGGGTGACCGAATATTTATTGAATTGTTCTCAAGTTATCGCACAGGAAGCGTCCACCTGAAAAATCACTTGGCTAACCGTAATTTTCGGAATCGTAGGAGAGAATCTAGGGCGAGAGCGCCGAGCTCGTTTTGGAGTTGACGGTATGCTTCTCGTTGAAGATGGAAAATAGTCCTCTCAGAGCACCCTTCAGCTCTCCCGGATTTTCAGGCAGGCTGCGCGCTTCCTTAGTCTATATCGGGTGATAGATTTCTTGGCCCTCAAAGAGAAGCCCGGAGACTAGCGAACGCAATTCCATCCTGGGAATGCAGTGCAAGGGGAGGCCTCATATAGTTTCCAAGAATCTGAACAGTATATGTGGGATTATAAGCACGCACGTGCCGATCTGGCCAAAGCATCTTTTCGTTTTTCTTGCTATATGCGGGCATCCGAGGGTGCCACGATTGCTAAGGCCTGGACAACATGGATTTTCAGCCTCTTCTCTCTCTATTGTCTCTTGTCTATTTTTCTGTATACGTACATGTTTGCGGGATACGATCGTCAACAGAGTTGGCTTGCAAGTGTGTTCGAATTCTTCCTGCAAAATAAAATGGGTTAATAATTTCCCTTAACACTCAGGGTAGACTACCTCTTACCTTTGAAGATTTTTTTATGAGGCTTCTAGAAATGTGCTTGAAGAATATGCGAGGCTCAAATGATGCCTGGTTTTCAATAAACGCAAATGGCAAAGATTCTCCTCATAATTCAGAGAAAAATCCAAAGAAGAACAATTTCACCAGAAATTTTTTTTATTGCAAAATAAGGTCCATGCCATTAAGGATTGGAGGAAGATGCAAGCTGAAGAGAGAAACGATACTCACAAATCCACATGAAAGAATAGGGAATTTTTTAATAGAACAAAAGTTGTACTATGGGTTGTCATAGAGGATGCATGTATATCTATGCAAACTCATGTGGATGAACCTAGGATATTAGACAGTGGAGAATCTTGCCACATGACCAGCTAGAAGGATAGGTAGAACTCCTTAATGTGTTTATAGAAAACCATCAATGTAGTGGTTGGAAATGACTCCAAATGTCCAATTAAAGGGATAAAAACCATCTCTTTTGTTCCACTAGTGTTGAGAGAAATATCTGTGATGTTTTGTATGTGCCTATACTAAAAAGCAACTTATTATCAATTTCTATCATAAACATCATGGACTTGAAGTTCATTTCAAAAAGGATGGTACAAAAATTTTGCATAGACCAAGACAAGATATTTTAGACACTAAAACCTAATTTTATGAAAGTGAAGATACAATTTTTGGAATCCCCTTAGATACAAGAGATGCGTAAGATCATCACTACATTAATCAAATAGAAAAGGTGAAGGAGAGGAAAAAATCATCCAAATAAAGTCAATGCCTTGACCTTGTTCAATAGTCTATATCCCACTAGAATTTTTGGTATCTGCATTCAAAATGAATGGTTAAGGTAGGCAAGGATTGACATCATCAACGATGTCACTATCGATATCTTTTATGATTTTTCAAAGTGCAAAAGTGAATTTTAGACATGTGGCTCAGAGAACTCTAAGACTCTCTCTTTCTCTCTACTTAGGTGACATAGAGATGTGAGATCATTCTCTCTATGTGTGCAGAATGGGTCTCTCTGTATTACAGACATGGGAGTGGACTAGTGAAGCGCGGTTATGAGTCAAAAGAACAAAGGTAAAATCGAATTCTAGGTGACATCAAAGATCTTTGCTTCATCTCCAATCCATCCCCAACTGTCCCTATGGTGTCCTCATAGCAGCGTACATCTTTGTCACTTTTTGATCTTGGAGGTAGTAATCAGATAGCTAATCACTGTGTCAAAATTTTATTGATAGGTGCACTTGTACATTGAAAGACTCGAGGTTTGGCTATGGCTTCACTCTTTATATCCATTCCTCAACAACAGTGCATATCTACAATGTGCACAATCTCCATATTAGAGATCTTAAGAGTTCTCAGAAGCATGCATGAATAGGCAAAGTAATTCTCTCTTTCTCTCTCTCTCTATTAGAACATTGTGCTTGTTCATGATTGTGGCGCATGCATGCTTAGTGCATTGCCTCTCTCAATCTGCCTTTCTCTCTCATCGACTCATTGTCATCATCAAAGACAATCATTCCTTCTCTCTCTTGGCCGTATCAATGCAATTGGCACAAGAGGGCTGGTAGAGCTTTTGCAAGGTTGAGCTTATCAGAGCCTTCCTGTCAATGGTATAGTCATCATTGTGGATTGTTCTGGGTAAAAAGAAAAAGGTTGTTTCTGGAAAGAAGTTGAGGAAGGTGAGGCTATTCTAGCTGATGTAGAGCAAAAGCAAAGCAAATAGGTCTTGTTACACATGGCATAAGGTTGATTTTCTTTTCCTTTTGTTTTGTCCTGCTTTTCTCCTTTCTTCTTCCCTTTCCACTTGCTCTTGCCTGCATAGTTTTCTTCGGAAATTTCTTCATGATCATCCTCCTTTTGCATTCCTTTATTATTCATATCCTTCTTATCTACATAAAGAGCACTTGTAGTGTTACCCCTATAAGAGTTACCTTCATTTGCATTGTTGTTGTCCTCTTGGTTGAAGAGTTTCCCAAGAAATATGTTGAAGTCAAGTGTCTGCACATCCAGGATAAGTTCATAAGGAATTGTAAATGATTGCCATTGCTTGTCAGTCCTAATATGATTTAGGATCCTCCTTATGATGGCTTCTTCTTCAATTAGTTCTCTAATTGAGGCTAATTGATTTGTAACCTCCTTGACTTTAATGACAAAATCTATGATTGTTTTCTTTGATTTCTTCTTCATTTGGTTGAACTCATTCCATAAGCGATTCTTCCTAACTTGATGCTAGCAAAGAAGAATGTCTCAAGTGCATCCCAAGTTTCTTGTCATGTTTTGCAACTTTTAATGTGTGGAAGCAAGAAATCCGAGATATATTTTAAGATATAAGACTTGATTGGAGCATCTGTTGCACATGATAATGTGAGCTTCTCAGTCTCTTCTTGTATAGGTCCTCCTTTGGATCTTAGAGTAGGCATATCTTCATCACCTGCGACAATTCCGTAAAGATTTATACCTTGTAAGTAAGATTCCATTTTTGAATTACCAACTAGCATGGTTGTTCTTATCAAGATTTTCAATCATGGAAGGAAAACTATTACCCAACTTGATGTAGCTATGATACCACTGAAAGTTCTCTAAAGAAGAGAGATGAGTAGAAATCTAATGATGAATATGTTGAAATTTGGCTCAGCTAACCAACATAGAAACTGCCCTTTTACTATTGAAGACTTCCATTCACCTCATAGACTCCAAGTTGATGCAATAAAACACCCTAGATAATTTGGAACATCATAGAGAAACCACTGGTCCAAAAAAAAAAATTACTTTGCACATGAGCTAATTCATGAAACTTTCTATTTATGGTTGGAACATGCACCTTCAAATTCTCGATGCTCCCAACCTAATTACAATTGGATGAATTCCTCTTAGGGGATGTTGACTTATAGGATTAAGTAGTTATTATGTAGAAGAATCAGATTTATAAACAATACATGCTCTCATTATAAGTTTAACATCAACAGGGGGTCACCCCGACTTTTCAGGGAGTAGTAGACATAGACTTTGAGGCATAGAGCCCACGGCACAGAGTTTGCTCTAGCACACAATACGTGAATCCAAATGCTATGAAACTCTGCATCAAACAAATAGACACTAATATCTTTGCAATAAGCCATTAATAATGAAGAATAGACATTTAAGTTGTGACAACCAGCTTTTGCAAGTCTAATGACTTGAAAGAGATGCCTCAAATAAATAAGTAGCAAGGAAGAAGATGAAGAAAATTGATTGTATATTCATCTATCATCAACTACAAGTATATGGAGTGGTTATATACACTTCTTGAAGTTCTCCCCATGATTTCCCATGACTCTCACACCCATATTTGAATTCAAATCTCAGACAAGGTGAGTTTGATGTGATTCCTTGTTTTTTCATATAATCTCAGAGATAGAGAATCAAGTTCGAAGTTGATTTTGGTAGTTGGTTGAATAGCAACCTTATAAGTCATGGCTTTTAGGTCTTCCATATTTCTCCTTTAAAAGAAATAAAGATCTAGGATTTATAAATACTTATGGCTTCTTACAAGAATATAGAAAAACATATGACTCATCATGAAACTATGGTTCAATTGATGAATTAACTTGGCCTATGATAGAATCTACTTATTTTCAAGCATGGTATAAGCTTGATGTTCTAACAAGTTCAGGGGACTAGCTATAACAGTTCTCCTACCTTTAGGGAGATAGGAGCATGCATGAAAGCTTCATATAGTTCATCCAGCGGTACATCAATGCAAATTTCTTAGCCACTTTTTGCACATGTTCTTTATCTTATTGTTGGGGCAAGTTTTCTTTACATTGTAGTGCTATCCATCCTTACTTGAACTTGAAACTCCTAATTGGTTGTATCTTTTGCTTTCTTTATTTCTCTCTCCTATTTTTCCTCCTTATCTTTAGCTTTGGATTTAGTCAACACTAAAGTTTCAACATACGGATTTTCCAAAACATCCTCAATCACAATGCAAGTGTTACGATTGCACTTGTTAGGGTGTGCTACAAAATTATTATGTTGTATCTTTTCTTTAATAATCTTTATCCTATTATCAACTTTTATGAGTTTTCCTACCACTCACACTTCCTCAATTGCAACGTCCTTAGTCAACACAATGTTTCCATAGGATGATCCTTTCATTTTTTTAATCTAACTTAGATGGTTTTGGAATCGCTATTGTTGTCAGATCTTATGGACACACATAGACAAAGAGTACGCAATCTAAAAAAACACACAAAAATAGAGATGCACAGTGGATGAGATAGTATACAATATTGGGTGTAATCTCCCCCCATGTAATCTATTGGATGAGTTTCTAGAGTACATGTATTTATAGTTTTTACTACGTCCAAATATAGAGTTACAATGAGGGAACTTCGAAAAGCAAGCATGTGAGTAGAAAGTTGTGCACTTTTATGGAGATCCTTACTTTTATTTTCAAAAGGCAGATTTATTTTCTAGTGTTGCTTCTCCACGATATCTCGAAGGTTGTGATATCCACTTGGAATCCATCTAGTTTGGAACTACATGACTATCGAGATCCTCACCTCATCATCCGCTAAACTTTGTTGCCCCCACTCAAGGGTTTGTAGGTTTTAGGGGTGCTTCTTCCATTGGGAATTGAATTTGTGTAGAGATCAATTCTCTACTAGCTTTTACAAACTATTGAGTAGGTTGTAGGCCCACTTCTATCCTATGTCACTCTAACTAGGCTTCGTAAGGCCCCCCCTTACTCTTCTTGCTTTTGTGCCAACTCATCTAGGCCACCTCCTCTCATGTACCCTTGCTCCTATGGCACAATTGCACGTCTTCCTTTAGCACCCTCATCTTTGGTATTGCACAAAGATTTTGCACAGCTTAAATTTCTAACCAATTCTTCAAGTATTAATTTTTGATTAGCCCCTAGTGCTTCATGTAACTTGTGTTGTTGTAAACATGTGTCATATTTAAACTAAGAGGATAAATTTTGATCTCTTTACATTGCGCTAAGTAAGACCTAGTGGGATCCCCAAGGTGTTGTAGGCTATAAACACCTACAATAGTTCCTACAATTATAGGACCAAATATCGAATAGCAGCACCTAGATTATCATGTAGGTGAAAAGTGATCTTGATCCTATTTCCCTAAAATCTCCCTTCTATAAGCATGATAACTAGATATTGTGCACACTGATAGGACAACATTTACACAATAAAATCATGTGAGTATTGTAATTTGGTACCTTATAGCTTTGAATATACAACCAATTATTGCAAACTATTGCACAACATAGATTAAGGCATTCATACCTAGATTTGTTAAAACAATAGAGACATACGTATACGATTGGGATAAAGGATACTCGAGTGTAATTATACAACCTATACCTCCCACTTGATGGGGATGTTACACAATGTACAAGTAATTGTCCAACATCATAAATCAAGTAATCCTCATGAGGTGACAAGTGTCAAAAGTTATCCTGTGGTAGAGCTTTAGTTAAAGCATCCACAATAGTATCTCGAGTATGAAACTTCTCAAGAATAATGTGCTCACTGGCTAAGAAGTCTCTAATGAAGTGTTACCTCACCTGGATGTGCTTGGTCTTTGCATGATAGATCGAATTCTTAACCAAAGCAATGGCACTCTGACTATAACTAAGCAAATGTGGTACATGCTAAGGTAGACCCATATCACAAGCAAGATGAAAAAGCCACAATGCTTCCTTACATGCCTCACTAGCGACAACATACTCTGCTTCTATAATCAAAACAATTGTACATTCTTGAAGATGACATCCCCAAGAGATAGCATCATCAACAAACTAAAAAATACACCCTGATGTAGACTCGCAATTATCTACACAAGAAACATAATCAAAATCTGTGTAACCAATCATGGATGACTTTCCTCTACCCAAGCATACACACTTGTCAATAGTGCCACTTAAAAGTGCAACGTCTAGTCTAGTAGCTACCATAGCATAAATGAGACTACCAACAACATATTGATAAGGAATTTTAGTCATCAATTCCTTTTCCTCATCTGATTTGGGGAAATCATCCTTGCTCAATTTCTCTTATGTAGGTAAATGTGTACTCAATGCCTTGCCACCCTGGATATTAAACCTTGGAAGTACTTTGGATATGTACTCACTTTGAGACAAGTATATGCATATTTTGATCCTATCACAAGTAGTGTGCATGCCAAGAATATGTTTTCCATCCTCCAAATCCTTAACCTAATCAAATCTCTCAGTCAACTTGTTGTTGAGGAATGACAAGTCATCAAAGGACTTCCAAGCAATCAACATATTGTTGACATAATGTATGAAGCATATCAAGCTACCATCTAAGAATCTCTTTGTGTAGAGACAATGATCCTCATTGGTTCAAGAATAGCGTTGAGACTTCATAAAAGCATAAAACTTTTCGTACCATTGTCTAGGCGACTATTTAAGTCCATATAAGCTCTTTTGCTTACAAATTGGACTTTATTTACCAGGAAACACATAATCCTCAAGTTGTTCCATATAGATCTCATATGTAGGATCTCCATGAAAGTAGTTTTCACATCCATTTGAACTAGCTCTAAGGCCTTCGTTGCAATGAATCTAAGCAACATGTGCAGTGTAGTCATCTCAACTATAAGAGAGAAGATTTCCTTGAAATCAACACCATGTTGCTGCTAAAAAAACTTAGCAAATAGTCATGCTTTATACTTTGGAGAACCACTATCTAATGTAAATTTCAGCTTATATACCCATTTACATGGTGAAGCTTTCTTTCCATAATGAAACTACTCACAAAATGAAAAATCAGAGAAAGATAACACAAGTAAGTAAACACAAGAAAGATTTTCCATTCCACTACGAGATATGTGGCCCAAACAACCATGCCAAACATTAGCCATAGTCTGTTCAGTATCAACTAACAAGTGCTCTTTTTGTGATACAAATAAAGGATAAACTGATCCAACTCTACTTCCTTTTGCGATAACCATATTCCCCTTTGATGTGCAAAAGTACTGAGAATAGAAAACCACTTTGTATCCAAGGTCATCAAGTTGACCAACTAACATCAAACTGCATGCTAGCTAAGGCACATGACATACATTATGCTAGTACATTTTGAACCGTCAATGAACTACACACCACATCCCCTATCCCAACAGCATCACATTGGTAAGAATCACCAAGTCTCATGGTACCAAGAGACTTTGCTACATAAGTAGAGAACCATCCTCTATGTGGTGTCACATGGAAACAAGCACTAGAATCTAGGAGTCATGTGTGGGGAAGAGAAGAAGACATAAGAGACTCACTAGGTATAGTAATGTCAAGTGTGGGCACATTAACATCATCATAAATAGCATCAATTTCTTCTATCTTCATAATTGAAGCAGATGTTCAAGTAATTGTTTAAAACGCCCATCAACATTTTGCCTTTTAGCTTTATCATTCTCTAACACATAGCAATCTTTCTTCATATGTCCTTTCTTATGAAAATAATGGCACTCAATATCCATCTTCCTTGATTTACTTCTACTCTTATATCATTGACCATTTTTTTCCTTGTTCTTGCTCTTGCCACATTACCAATTCTTTCCTTGGTAAGAATCATGAACATTATATGCATCCCCACTCTAAGTGTCAATCATAGACTTTCTATGGATCTCCTCACTCAAGAGTGCTGCATATATGTCCTCATAGATCAGTTTACCACTAGGTGCACTATTGCTATGCAAAATGTATCCCATGATGATAACAAGGTGCATCAAACTCTTTTAGATGATTAGCAATACTATTTGTGTCCTTCATGTGAAGTTTGTATAACTTTCTCATCAGATACACTTTTTTTATGCCATTTCCTTTTCATATGCATTGCATAATGTCTTCCAAAACTCCTCTACACTTTCACAATCCAATACTATAAACTAAACATTATGTGCCATGTGAAATCGAGTGGTAGACCTGGCCATTTTATCCAACTCATCCCAATCATCATCATCCATATCAACATGCTTTTTTGAGCTTTCATTTGCTGGCTTCCACTATCTCCTTTGAATCAAGAATTTTTATAGCAAAGTTTGTACCATCAAATTTTTGAATCTCGAAATGGTCTTTTCTCTACAAGTTATAACTCCTCTTGGGAACACTAGCACTAGACCCTAGTCCACCAGATATGTGTAAGATCTCTGATGGCATAATGATAGAGAAATGACTAGAATGATAATGGATCTAGAATATCCCAAACACCATTAACGCTAAAAAAAGTTGACCATCAAATTTTGGGAAAAATTCGGTAGAGTCTCTCCAACAAAATGGATCAATTAGTAGAAATGACCAACCAAAGAAACTATGTGAGAATGTATGTGCGCATACCAACAAGTTTCTCAAGCATTAAAGTCAAGCACTATATAGTTGTAAATCTAAGATCTAGAAAAAGATTTCTAGAGTCTCCTCTACAAATTGAGCATATGATCGATCTTGAAAAACACATAAAATGGTGATTATTGGCATGTAAAACCTACATAGTGAATCACTAACTCCATACATATCACTACTTAGCCAAAAGAATCCAACTAGGTTTATTGAGCACTTGTGAACAACTATCAAACATCTCTTATGGAAAGGTTGGGTAAGTTTTCCACTTGCATCACCAAAGAGAACCTGACACCTTGGTGATTCCTAGTTAAGAAAACATCACTACGGCTCTCTTTATCAATTTCAAAGGCTTTATGCAGAAACGTAACCACTATATCAATGACCACATGGACGTACATTGATGGGATCCATAGAAGCATATATAGTCTCTACCTGCTCAATATATGTACTAAAATGGCACTAAAAGGCTGAATTTATAGCCCAACCTCTAGTCAAAACATCTACAAGTGTTTGTCAACTCCGTTCTTTAGACCCAAAAAACTTGCATAAACTTGCAGTTGCCATTCCCACCACAACTGAAAGCCTTCCAAGAAACTTGTAAATTCACTCGTGTGTCTGAAAACACAACCTCTACTCTCAATATTCATTTTCAAAGAAGCACAAAGAATGCTCTTCTTGATGTTCTTGAACCTTTTTAAAGAGAAATCTATGTGAAAGTACTCCAAGTTGGCTCCAAGAATCACCTAAAAATGCTTCAAAATTGGCTTTGAAAGTGAAGAATGAAGCTCTGAGGACCTAAAATGTGTTCACGATAATATGAAAATTTATCGTCCTCAAACACCACAAGAGTCTAGCTTAGTGGCAAGATATTGCCAATTAAGTGAGCTCTCAGGAGCATGATACTAGGATGGGTGACGTCTCAAGAAGTATCGGGAACCTATGTCTTCCGTGATCATTGAGGTCCTCTCTCTCGTGCAACAAATGGTGACTTCTCTAATGTGATGGTGATGCACCATAGTGTACTCTCCTATGAGTGATTAATCTCACCAAGTTACAATATGGATTTGGTGCTTAACTTAGTATGTCTAACCTTGGTTGAAAGGATCTTTCCCATACTAATGGATACTTTCTCCATGCCACAAAAATACATCCAAGTTTCTTTTTCTTATGTCTTGGCAATGCTCTCTTGATCATTTTTAATGATCCTTTATCTAACCCTTGTTGGCACCAATTTTGAGAGTTGAGACTATGGTGTTATGTCCTCGTTTCACATAAGCTAGTTTTTTGTGCAAGAAACTTTTTAGACCAAATATATAGTGTCTCTCAAACCTTGTATCTCTCTATGGCTTGATTTGGGAAAATTTTATAATTCCAAAATTCAGTCGTACTTTTTATGCTATGAGACATAAATCATTTCCCTCATGAATCATTCATGCATCAATTTCCAGTACTGGGACAAAATCTATAGTAGTTCCAATTGAAACTTCTTGGACAAGCTTTACCAAGCCTAATCAATTCTTGTTGGCCATGCATCAATGATAAAGAACCATTCTTTATATTGATATCTCTTTGATTGTCTAAAGCTCATTAACTTACCCTAGGGATTTTTTAGAGATCTTTCCCTCAACTCAATTCAAAGAATTTGCTAATGCTTTTCAAATTCCAAAGCTAAGAATCTATTGAATATTGATACTATCTAGCTAACTTGAAGAAGTTCTTCTTTGCCATTTCTATGGAAAATTCATTTCTTCAAATACTTGAGTTGTGACTACTATTGAACAAGCAAAAACAACTTGTATGTGAATTAGTAAGTCTAAAATTTATTTGGATGGTCTTGTATGTGGACCATCACTTAAGAAGCATTTAGAACTCTTGTCTTATGTGTATAATGCACTTAAAGTAGGAAAAGTTGTTAAAAAATGAATTACAAGTTGGTTTTAGGATGCATGTAAACTCATGATTCGAGATTCATGAATTTTAGCCTTCTAGAGTGATTTTGAGCAACCAAAGCATATAACTTCATGATCAAGGCGTGAGGAATTTATGAAAATCTTTTTACATGACTTTTGTACTAAATATAAGTCATTTTAGAACAATTTTTTATCTTCTACCTATATCACAACAATGTCGATGAAAGTCTGCCAACTTGTTTTGGTTTGTTCTCTTTGTATATTTATCCAAATTCAATTTTGTAACTTGGAGCATGTTTAATGGACTTTGTAGATCATTATGTTAAGTTTCACTTCCTTTGCTTTAATTTTTGTTGCATTGCAATCAAAATAGTGCATATTATTATAAATTTTTAACAAGTTTTCTATCTCTGCACAACCTCATCTCGAGACTTATATTTCTCCTTAGTTGCTGAACCAAATCTGATATCCCTACATGCCTTCAAAAATTCTTGTTCTATAATATATATGGCTCAAATTTTATTCTCATTGGAGTTATATTTAGTGAGTTATGATCTCTGCAGCAGAGGGGTTTTCTCTCCAACAGCTCTTTGAAATGTCTTTTGTACCTGTATGTTGGAGGAGTCATATCTAGTTGCTCTAATGTCCATTTGGCATGTCCTATAACTCATATAAAATCCACTCGCATCTAGTAGCTTTATTCAAAACACTTTTGAAAAAAAAAAGGTCCAAGACTTATAGCTATTTTAAATTAGAGAGATTCTTTGTTTGTCTCATGAAATTTCAACAAATAACCTGTGAGGTTCATCTAACTTCATGTTGCACTTAAAGTTCATTCAAACTTCTTCATTGGTATCAGAGCATCAAAACATGGGAGATAATTATCCTTCTATTAAAAATCTTGATATGACAAATTATCTAGAATGGTCGATGAGGATGGAAGCTTATTTACAAGGTAAAGATCTTTATGATTATATTGCAAGTGATGAAGGAAAGGTGGAAACTGTAGATGAAGCAAAACGCACTAAAGAAGAGTTGGAAGCAATCAAGCAATGAAATAGGAAAGATGCACTTGTGAGGTCTATTATTCTCAACTCAATTACATATTTTTTCCTTCTACATATAAGAGGTTATGAATCAGTTGCTGACATTTGGAGTTCTTTGGAATATTATTTTTCTTCTTCAATAAGAGCTAGTAAAGCTCAATTTTGGGCAGAATTTACAACTATGAAGAAACAATCAAAACATTCTACTTTATATTTTGTTACTAAATTAAAGAATACAGCAGGTCAACTTGGAAGCATAGGAGTTGAAATAGAAGAGGTACGTATCATAAGACAAATTCTTATAGGACTTAAATGGGAGGAAAGATGGAAATCTTTTGTGTTGAATGTAGAGTTCGACCTTGACCATTATGTGGTTGACATGAATCAATTGCTGGGAAATAGGTGTTGATATATTTCCAAAGTGATGTGTCTGAACACAGTAGGACCGCCACATCACTTTTTTTCCTCTTAAGGAGGTTTTTTCCCCCGCCTTGTATATATGCCTATAACCCTAATAGATCATTTATCTTTGTAGTTTCTCTTGGACATTCAGTATTGTGTGTTATGCTCTAAGATTCTTCTTCCTCCTTGTGTTGTTCACATGCTTTTGCAGACCTCAAACTCCAACAATTGGTATCAGAGTAGGTCAATGCCTCATCTAGGGCATTGTGCACACCCCCTTCGATCATAGTCTCATGATCTCATGAAAATTGGTGAGCATACTCATGGTGATCTAAGTCTACTATAAGCTCCTTAAAGTCTACTATAGGTTTCACAAAACTCGACAGGGTAGTTTTGTTCAACTTTTTGAGATAGAATCATTTTTTCTACATCAAGGTATGTTACTTAGTGGTCGTGGCTGAAACTAGTGATGTATTTTGTGTGCTGGCTATTGAGGATAAGTTGAATGGTACCAATTACCCATTATAGGCATATATGATGCATCATGTATTGGTCACAAAACGACTATGTGTAGGGTGTTGAAAAATATCCTACTACAACTATAAATATAGTTACTGAAGGTGATGCACATCGCGTTGAAGATGATGTTCTTCATGTTCCTGTTTGTGCTGCATTTTGTGTTGCACCTATTGTAGAGCAACTTCGTCGGGATGGCAGACATGCTCAAGCACATGCATTGATAGCCTTTTATGTCAAACATGCCATTATTCATCACATTCATCCCTGCAAAACAATAAAGGATGCTTGGGATACACCTACCACTTTATACTAGGCAACAAATGTGGCTCATGTTGCTTACCTCCAAAAATATTTGGATAGTGAGCACATGAATGAAGGAGATTCCATGGACATTTTTTTGACAAAGATCAAAGATTTGAAGGAGCAGTTGATTTCTACTGATGAAGTCTTGCTTGATAGTTCATTTGTGCAGACTGTTCTGAATGGTCTTCCGTATTCAGATTAGAGTTTTGCTTCTACTCATCAATTGATGATGAAAGGCAATCCAAATGCCTTAATATTTGAGGAGTTAGTCTCTGTTCTATTGCAAGAAAATCAATCTAAGTAGAGCAAGTCCATTGTGTGTGTTGCAGATCAAGCTTTCCTGGATAGTTATAAGGAAAAGGTAAATGGACCTAATCTACTAGTAAGCAAAAATATGCTAATTTTGCACAATCAAAGAAGGATGAAAAAGATGAGAAGAAAACAGAAAAGCAAAAATTGTTCTGCAGATACTCTAAAGGAAATGATCATGTCATAAAGAGTTGTCAAAAACTAGCTATAAAAGAGGCAAAGAAAAAAGAGGTTGTAATGGTTGTTGCAAAGGCTTGTACACCAAAATCAGAGTCTACAAATCTTGTGCAAAATGAAGAATGGGCATTTACTACTGTTTGCAGTTATGACCCATCTTCTCATGAACACTGTATGTCTATAGTAGACTCAGATGTTTGGTACTTTGATAGTGGGGCAAAAAAACATATTACCTCATAGCACAGTTTCTTCACTTCACTTGAGCCTGCCCCTATAGGGAATACTGTCACATGGGCCAAAAAATCCTCTTATCCTATCATGAAAGCTGGTAAGATCATTCTCACTATTGGTGATGGTAGTTCTTTTGCATTGTCAAATTCTTTATTTGTGCCAGGGATCAAGAAATGTACTTAACATATGTGTGCAACATATGTACTTAACAGGTGTCCCACTAAAGCATTGCAATCTATCACTCCATATGAGGTTTGGCATGGTTGCAAGCCATCTATTGCTCATTTGTGTGTCTTTGTTTGTCGAGCTTCTACATGCCAAATGACTATTGTTTGTAGCATATGTGCATTTACTCCTCATCATGTTTGGAACGTACATCAATTGGACATTAAAATTGCATTTATGAATGATGACTTGCATGAAGAAGTGTATGTTTTTTAGCCCTATGGTTTTGTGCAGAAAGGGCATAAAAACAAAGTATGTAGGTTGAAAAAGGCATTATATGGTTTGAAGCAAGCACCACGTGCTTAGTATGAAAAGGTACATGCCTACTTGATTGCAAATGGTTTTGAGAACAATCCAACTGAGAGCACCTCATATGTTAAGTGTGCAAATGATATTCTTCTGATCATTGTTATCTATGTTGATGACATGTTGCTCGCTGGTCCTAATGAGAAGCATATTGTTGATTTTAAGGCTGATTTGCATTCCTCATTTGAGATGTCAAATTTGGGGCATTTGCATCATTATTTGGGCATTTAGTTTATGCAAGTTGATGGTGGAATAGCTTTGTATCAAAAGAAAAAATATTGAAACCTTATTGTAGATTTTTGGCCTTGAAGACTGTAAACCTATTGCCACTCCTATGGAAACAGGTTTTTATTGAGTCTTCATGATGTTGGAGATGCATTTGATGTTGTTCTCTATTAGTAGGTTGTTGGATGTTTGATTTACTTATGCATTACTTGGATAGAGATTCAATTTGTTGTACTTGTGCGTTTGAGTTTGTGTGGCTCAAATGCCTTATAGCTCATTTGGGTGTTGGTCAGCCTTCTGCCCCCACCATCTTTACTGACAATTAGAGTGGATTGGCAGTTGCAAGGAACCCTGTGCTCAATGCTCGCACTAAGCACATTGAGGTGCACTATCGTTATGTTAGGGAGAGGTTCTCTATTGGAGAGATCAGTTTGGCATATGTGCCCACACAGGAGAACCTTGCAAACCTTTTTACAAAGGCTCTACTTAGGGGGAAGTTTGAAGCTTTCCACAAAGCTTTGGGCTTACTTCCTTTTGTGGATTGATTCCACATAGCTTGGCACTTCCTTATACATGAGTGCCAACTCCTTGTTCAGTACATCACTCCTAGGGGGGATTTGTTGATATATTTTGCTAGTAATGTGTGTCAACACACTAAGACTATTGGGACACCTTTTTTCCTCTTTAGGAGGTTTTTTCCCCATGGCTTGTATATATGCCTATAACCCTAATGGGTCACTTATCTTTGTACATTCTCTTGGAAATACATTTAGTGTGTTGCGCTCAAAGCTTCTTCTTCTTCTTCCTTGTGTTGTTCAGGTGCTTTAGCATACCTCAAAGCCCAACAATATGTTGACTTTTGAGACTGACTTGAAGGGATTTAACAATGATAAAGGAAATAAATATTCAGACCTTTACTCATGAAAGTCTAAAGGCAAGGTAGATAAAGGCAAAAACCAAAGGAGAAAGAAGGTACTTCAAATTCACAAGCCAATTTTGCTACAAGAGGTAGCAAATTCAATAGAGGCAATCAAAGAGGTAGAGGTAGGGAAAACAAGGAAGAGGTAGATTTTCTAACCCACCCACGTTTTATATGGATCAATAAATCACTTTGCACAACTTGGTTGGCAAAATTATCAAAATACTTGAGGAAAAGGCAAATTTAGTAGAGGACAAAGAGCAAGAGGTTATGGTAGAAACTGTGGAAGAAGACGACAACTCAATAACTATGCAACAAATCAACAAAAAGAGCCAAATTCACTTTTATTGATGAACTTGAGTAGAAGTGATCCCAGTAGTAATAGCAATGTTTTCTATATTGCCTCTAAATGCTCCAATCATATCTCATCTAATATATCTTTACTTTCATATTTGGATTTACCTAAAGAAATGCATATTTTTCAGATAGGAGATGATACTAAGCATATTGTTGAGCGAGTTGGAAATGTGAAATCACCTCATGGTGGTAAGAACCTTCTTTGCAATGTACTTTATGTTCCATCCATCACAAAAAACCTCATAAGTGTTGGAAAAATTTTCAATAGAGGTCTTCAATTCAGATTCAATAAGTATGGAGCTTATGTGGAGGATCCTACTTAAGGTTTTAGAAGACTTGCTAAAGGAGAAATGAAAGGAAGATTGTTTACTTTTGAAGTTCCAGGTGTCAATGACGCAACTCTTTTTGCTTATTGTGCTTAATAACTTTCAGAACTTGATCTACGACACAAGAGATTGGGACACATGAATGGAAGGATCTTAAAAGATATGACAAGGCATCAAGCTCTTCCACTTTATCTTTTGGCAGAAGCAATTAATACATCTACATACTTAACAAACAAGTTACCATCAAAATATCTGGATGGAAGCAACACCTTATGAAATATTGTGTGGTAGCAAACTTAGTCTAGATCATTGTGGAATCTTTGGTTGTCTTGCTTATGCTTACATACCATCATAGTCGAGAGGCAAATTAGAACCAAAAGCAGAGAAGTGTGTATTTATTGGATATGGCTAGAATAAGAAAGGTTACAAGTTTTACAATCCTTCAACAAAATTATTCCCAGTGTCAAGAGATGTTACACTTGATGAACAATAGTCATGGTGTCAAGATAAAGGTAAAGTTCCTCTCTCATATGATTATGAATATGATATTGCTCTTTTGACTAAGAGCAATGTGCATATTCAAGAACAAGACAATGGTATTGAGGAAGAGCATGGTTCAACAATAAGCATGCACATTGGTCCTCAATAAAAAGTTAAGCAAAAAGCTTTTGAATATTAGTCTATAGCTGAGTCTTCACCTCAGGTATTAAGGAGATCTCAAAGAGAAAGAAAGAAGCTAAAGAGATATGGATATGATACATCACTTTCTACAACTAATCATTATGCATATTTAGCAAAGGAAGAAGATGAACATAAAGAACCTCAATCTTATGATGAAGAAAAAGGAAAGACACAATGGGAACATGCCATGCTTGAAGAGTTTGAAAACGTGGAGGATAATCATACGTGGGAGCTTATAACAAGGACTGCTACACAAAAGGTTATAGGAAACAAATGGGTGTACAAGATTAAAAGACATGTGAATGGATTGATTTCAAAATATAGAGTGAGGATGATTATAAAAGTGTATGATGAAACTTATGGAGTCAATGTCAACCATAAGAACTTTACTTCTTGTTGTTGCTTCAAAGAATTGGCCTTTCTATCAAGTAGACATCAAGAATGCTTTCTTGAATGGATATATTAGTGATGAGGTGTACATAGAGAAAACTACATGTTTCAAACATCCAAAATATCTAGATTATGTGTGTACATTGAGAAGAGCTTCATATGGTCTTAAACAACCCCCAAGCACTTGGAATTATAGGTTGGTTCAATATCTTATTGATAAAAGCTTTGAAGTAAGTAAAGCTGATCCTTCTTTGCTAATCAAGAGTATAGATGAAGGCTTGATTTATCTTTTCATATATGTGGATGATATCATTGTTATAGGTGGTTACTTTGAAGGCATAAGGAGAGTCAAAGACTTGTTAGAAAAGGAATTCAAAATTTAAGATCCTTGCAGGTTAACTTATTTTCTTGGCATGCAAATCCTTTATACAGCACATGGTATGTATAGTACTTAAAGGAAATACATAAATGATCTCTTAAAGAAGTTTTTGATGAAAAATTACAAAAATACAAGGACTCCTATGGAGTTGAATCACAAACTTTTTTCATGAAGGTGAATTGTTTGATGATGTGAAGACATATCAAAGACTGATTGGAAGTCTAATTTATGCTACTTTAACAAGATCATACTTGAGTTGCTTGATTGGAGTTCTCTCACTATATATTGAGGGACCTAGAGTATCACATTGGCATTCAACCAAACAAGAACTTAAATATTTGAAAGAGACTACAAAGGAAGGAATTTGTTACTCTTATTTCTCTGATTTGAGCTTAAGAGTATTCTTAGATGTTGATTGGGCTGGTAACAAGGATGACAAGAGATCAACATCAGGCTACATGTGTTTTGCAGGAGGAAAGCTACTTTCTTGGAGTATTAAAAAAAAACTAGAGTGGCACTTTCTTTGATAGAAGCTGAATATAAAGGTTTACTAGAAGCAACAAAAGAGGTTTTATGGATGAAAACACTCTTTAGAATATTGAACATTTATCAAGGAGTACTAATCATCTTTGGAGATAACATGAGCTTTCTACATCTTGAAGCCAACCCGATTTTTCATGCAAGAACTAAACACATTGAGGTACACCATCATTTCATCTTGTAGAAAGTCTTGGATGAGGAGATTGAAATTTATTTTACTCGAATTGACATCAAGTTGAATATCTAATGAATAAATGAATATGCATGTGTGTATGCATATGCATTTGTGTATGTGTGTATGTATATGCATGTGTGTATGTATATGCATGTGTGTATGTATATGCATATGCATGTGTGTATGCATATGCATTTGTGTCTGTGTGTATGTATATGCATGTGTGTATGCATGTGTGTATGCATATGCATGTGTGTATGTGTGTATGCATATTTATGTGTATGTGTGTATGCATATGCATGTGTATGTGTGTATACACATATGTGTGTATGTATATGCATGTGTGTATGTATATGCATGTGTGTATGTATATGCATGTGTGTATGTATATGCATGTGTGTATGTATATGCATCTGTGTGTGTATGTATGCATATGCATGTGTGTATGTATGCAAATGCATGTGTGTATGCATATGCATATGTATGTGTGTATGCCCATATGTGTGTATGTATATGCATGTGTGTATGCATATGCATTTGTGTATGTGTTTATGCATATGCATGTGTATGTGTGTATGCACATATGTGTGTATGTATATGCATGTGTGTATGTATGTATGTATATGCCTGCGTGTATGTATATCCAATTTGTGTGTGGATGTATGTATGCATATGCATGTGTGTATGTGTGTATGCATATGCATGTGTATGTGTGTATGTATATGCATGTGTGTATGTATATGCATATGCATGTGTGTATGCATATGCATTTGTGTATGTGTGTATGTATATGTATGTGTGTATGCATATGCATGTGTGTATGCATATGCATGTGTATGTGTGTATGCACACACTACAAGGAATACGGTGTGGTCGAGATTCCAGTTCCAAACTAGCAATTCGATCAAATGTAAATTTACAAGCCATATTTAAATCTATTCAAATGGGACGAACCTGAAAATAATCAAGTGATACCTATCCTTGATCAAGATTTTAGTCCACCTTTTTGCATACATATGATTGAATCACATTTCTTAGCTTTAAAATTTGCTTGTACCTCCAAAGAATGTTAATCTGAGCATCAAAGATAAATGTGTGGGTAAGTATGTGTGTATGTGTATTATGTGCTGTGTGTATATGGATTGTTAATGCATATATGTTTGCGCAATCGAACATGAATTATGTGCACATGTACATAAATATATGTGCATGCATGCTTGATATTTGTGCATGAGAGTGTATAACGTATGTGTAGTTGGGGTTTGTGTATATAAGAGTGGGCATGAGACCTATAAATGTGTGTGTATGTCAAAACCTTTAAATGCAAAGGTAAAGGTAATAAAGCAGTATAAAATGAAGTGAAAAACGAAAGAAATGTGTGCAAGTCTATGCATATACGTGCTTGAATATATGTGGCATGGAAGGAAAGGTTTTTTTAACGAAAACTTGATGCCTGGCAGAAGAAGATTATGGAGGAGAGGGTTCAGATCTTCAATTTGGCATCAGTTACGAGGGAGTGTTGTTATTGCTTCGGAGGTACTGAGAAGAATAGACATTCGGGAAATTGCAATTTTGTATATATGGTATAGAGAACAGGGCATGGACATGAAGGCTATGAAAAGTGAGAAAGGCACGACCCACGAGCTCGTCAAAGTGTTGGATGGCTATGAGGTGTTTCGCTTGGTTCCATCAACTTTTTTTTTACTATACAAGAAGGAATTGGAGAAACTAGTACAGAGAAGAACTGGCTCACATCATGCCTACATCCATCTGTGATAAGTGGGTCTTGTATACCGGAGTGAAATGATGCGATGTGTGAAAGTATGGCCCCCCCATTAAAATTTTTTGGTTTTAGTCTAAAGTCACTACAGGACAAAACAGGGAGTCGTTGGCTGCCATTTGTGAAGACAATTTTGGGACATCAAAGTGAGCACCAAGATACTCTTGCAGTTAGGAGCGTACGTGAATCGACACACTCAAATCAAGGCAAGGACTATTCGTGGACCATTCTAGTGTAAGCAAGAGAAGCATAGTCTAAGTGGAGCAAGAGAGAGAAGTGCAAGAGACACACAGAGTGCGATGCAGAGAAGTGAAGTGCAAGGTGTGCATGAAGAGTGACCAAGGAAGTGTGCAAAGGAGTGCTAAGCTTGTCCCCCAAGGATCCCAAGGTCTTACTGAAGTGTGCGTGCACCGACAGAAGGTATCCATCCCTCCCCCTTAGTGGAAGCTTGGTGCAAGGTGTGCACAAGAGCAGGCTTGTAGAAGGTGGAGGTTTGGTGCAGAGGAGGCCGGCAGCAACAAGTCCCTTGGGTATTTGGTATTTTGTAATTGAGCACTCTCTGGGATTTTCGCACAGGAGCATTGGTTGTATTGTGTTTCAACCTTGTATTTGTCTTACTGTAATCAATCGACAGAGGCTTCCAGTGTGTATTTTCTCTTCTGGTCTTCCAATTTTCTACTACAAACACTCAAATCCCTTCTTGTCTAAGAATCCCCCAACAAAACTTGGTACGCATGGTAGGACTTCCAAGGAGATTTGAGCTTAGGAGAAACCAAGTGCAAAGTATAGAAGAGATCAAGTGTCGACAATACTACAGTGCTACTTCATTAACCAAAAGGTAAATATTCTTATTAAGTGTCTCATATTAAGTGGACTATGAGCTGCTCATGACCGCAACCCGGTCCCAAACACTGAGGGTCACCTGCAAGCAAACAAGAAGGAAGGTTGTTAGAAGATCCTCCAGTCCACTATCTTCAACCTCATCAGTAAAGAGCATGGCGCAACAGGTAGACTTGGAAACCTTACTTTCAAGATTAAATCTAAAGTTTCCTTCTTTCAAAGGCCTAGCTCAAGAGGATCCAGATGAACACATTAGAAGGTTTTTAGCACTATGTAAGACTAGAGGCTTAATGGGCAGGGAGGATGCCTTTTTTATACTTTTCCCTGCCACATTAGAGGGATTAGCAGATAAATGGTTCAGCCAATTTACTGAGAACCATTTTAAAACTTGGGATTTGATGAAAGATGCATTTAAAAATCAATTCCAACATGGGAATACGACATCATCATAGAAGAACTAGAAAATTTGAGATTGGGCCTAGGTGAAAAGTTCCCCGAGTTTGTGACTAGGGCCAAGGCACTAATGGCTAAATTGCCAGATCTACCACATGATTTTTTTGTTAAGAAATGGTTAGCCAAGCCCTTACCAGTGGCCACCCAATGCAAAATAAAGGAGTTAGTGTTACCTACAGCCTCCATAGAGGAGTTCATTAACACAGCTACAAGACTGGAGCAGATAAGGCAACAATATGGAGCTACTTCTTCTCAATTACCATATTCCACAGAATTGGAGGATCCAGTAATCCAGGTAAGGAAGGAGTTGGACGGCTTAAAAAGAAATAAGCCCTATAGAGAGGAGGATAATGTTGTAACTCAGTTGAGAAGGGAGATTGAAGCACTAAAGCTCCAAAAGGAGGAGGAGGCCCGAGCAGAGGAATTGGCTCAGCTGCGACAGAAGTTGCAGGAACTCAAAGGAGGTGGCATCAAGAGTGGACTTTGGTGTTCCATGTGCAGCAAGCAAGGGCATATAGTAAGTGAATGTCCTCTGTTAAGTGTGACTTGCCAATTATGCAGGAAAGTTGGACATGAGGCCCAAGAATGCCAATCAAGGGGAATACCTGCAACAACGTATTGGACACAAGGAGGACCCCTACCACCAGCAAATGTAATGGCGGTTGCAACCAATCAAGGTAATAATTTTAACCCTAGAGAGAGGAATAACTTTGGAAATGGGCCTAGAAGGCCAATCATTTGTTTGAGATGTGGAGAATGTGGGCATTATCAAAGTAGGTGCACTCTACCAGAAAATGCCCCTCCTTGCGGAAACTGCCCAGAGGCCAGAGACCATTATACCAATTGTTGTCCTAAGAATCAAGCTTCTTCATCCGGGCCCCATATTCAAATGATTTCTGTACACAAAGACGAAATGTTAGATCAGGTCAATGAGCCATCACCATCTACCAGGGTGGTGCAGTTAGAAGAGATAGAATCCCTTACAGTGCAGACAAGAAATAAAGGAAAGGCTCAAGTAGATATAGCTCAACAACCAAGAATTGATGGATTGAACAAAGACAAAGAGACTTCTGAAGACAAGGCCACTGCATGTGTAGATACAAGGCAAAAAGGAGATCCCATATGTACCAGTGATGCCATTGGGCATGCATTCAACATGGCTCAGGAGGAGTTTGGTAAGTCAATTGGAGCCCATGCTCTTAAGGAATCAGAGGCTTCAAATCTACTCAAGTCCATGAAAAAGAAGGTTAGTATTTTTTATTTAATAAAGATGGATGGGAAATTTAGGTCAGAACTCTTGCAAATAATTGATGAAGCTTCAACTACAAGTTTGGTAGCAAAGACTGCTGTTCTACAATAAGTTAAAAGTGTAGGGGAAGCACCCCTTACAGATTATAAAAGTCCTCGGCTAACAATATCTATCAAAGGTCATGAATTTCAAGGAGTTATTGTGGATGGTGGTTCTGACATTAACCTAATGCCTGAACATACAATGGAAAAGATTGGACTCCACCCTTCAAGGCCTGCAAATTTCACTGTTACTTTGGCAGATCAGAGCAAAGTAAGGCCCTTGGGAGTGATCCCAAAAGTTCCACTTGAAGTACAAGGTAATCTATTCATTCTGGAATTTGTGGTTTTAAGATTGCCCCAGGTTGAAGGAGGATTTGCCCTCTTAATTGGAAGACCATGGCTGAGACATGCAAGTGTCATTCATGATTGGGGCAAGGACACTATGTGGGTACAAAAGAAAGGGCAAGAGCTGACACAAATTCATTTGGAAGAAGGCCCATATAATCAAGGAAACACCAGCATGATGTAAACAGTTGGCATTTGCATGGAACCAGAATCAGAGGACCAACCCCAAATAGATTTTGAGGAAGAAGAGGATATTCTAAATTGGCTGCAAGCAGGCAACTCTTCCTCTTGTTTTGGAATTTTTCTTAATAATTCTTGCACGACTGAAGGATATGATGAAGATGAGGAAAAAGTCCAAGTTGATGGATTGGGAGAGCACATCACAGACCACAGAATGGGCAGGAAGACACCCCTCAAATACAACTTGGAGGAGGATATGACAACTACAGATCACGAAGTTACCAAGGCTAAAGGCAAGGTAAAAGATTCTAGTGAAGAGTGTTCTCTCCCAATTCAAGAAATACCGGTAGGATGGATGCAGGACAAGGAGGAACACATTGAAATCTGAAATACCCCTGCTTATGAAGCAATGCATGAAAAGCTAGTGGACAAAGACAAAGGCAGAGATGAGCATGAAGATAATATGGTAGAGAGAAATCCTGTCAAAGAAATACAATTAGGCACTCAAGACAATAATCGGCCACTTTTGGTGGCCACTTGGTTGTGGAACCACCCAGGGCTCTTTGAAAAGGTAAGATCATTCTTGACCCATTCTACAGATATTTTTGCCTGGCATTATAAAGACTTAGAAGGAGTGCCTGCCAATTATGGAGAGCATAGAATTCCTCTGGTTGAGGGAGCCAAACCAATACGAGGGAAGAGTTATAGACTCAACCCAAAATATGCCGAAGCTGTTTATGTAGAAATACAAAAGATGGAGGATGCAAGAATCATTTTCCTGTGGAACACTCAGAGTGGCTATCAGTTATGGTTATAGTGCCAAAGAAGAATACCAATAAAATCAGAATTTGTGTTGACTTTAGAGCACTCAACAAGGTGACAATCCCAGATGGATTCCCAATGCCATTTGCAGAGCAAGTCATTGAAGAAGTTGTTGGACATGCATTATATAGCTTTATGGATGGCTTCAGTGGCTACAATCAAATATCAATACACCTAGAGTATCGTGAAAAGACTGCTTTTATCACACCTTGGGGAACATATGTGTATGTAAAAATGCCATTTGGGCTCAGAAATGCTCCACTCAGCTTTAACAGAACGATCAACCTCATTTTTGGCCCCCTATTGCTGGAATCACTTAGAATCTTCATGGATGACTTCTCTTCGTTTTCAGGTTCTCACAAGGAAACTCCTTTAGATTGTTTGGACCATCACTTGAGATAGCTGCAGAATGTTTTCAAGAGATGCAGGGAAACTAAGCTAAAGCTCAATCCAAACAAATGTCATTTCCTTGTGATAGAAGGAACTCTCTTAGGACATGTGGTGTCGGCTAAAGGTATGGCCCCAGATCCTGACAAAATCATTTCTATATTAAAGTTGCCTAAACCTAAATCTCCTAAAGAGATTCAGAGTTTCTTGGGGCATACTGGATACCACAAAAGGTTTATAAAAATGTATGCAGAGATAGCCAGACCACTGGCTAGACTTACATGTAAGGAAATTCCTTTTAAATGGGAAGAAGAGGAGGAAAAAGAATATCAAAAATTACGGTCAAGGTTAGTGCCTGCTCCCATTTTGATCACACCTTAGTGGTCAAAAATCTTTCATATACATGTAGATGCCAGTGCCTATGCAGTGGGGGCAGTTTTGACCCAACCCAGTGAAGAATTTAAGGTGGACAGACCAATTCAATATGCCAGTAGAATCTTGACCAAGGCTGAAAGGAATTACAGTACTACAGAAAGGGAAGCCCTAGCCATGGTTTTTGCTGTCCAAAAATTTCGTCATTACTTACTAGGAGTAAAATTTATTATTATAACAGATCAACAACCACTAAAATACTTGCTCAACAAACCACAAGCCACTGGTAGAATATGGAGGTGGTTATTGTTGTTCCAAGAGTTTGATTTTTCTGTACTCCACAGACCAGGTAAAGAAAATGTTATGGCAGATCACCTATCCAGAATCAATATGATGGATCAAGCTAGTGGAATCAATGATGATTTTCCAGATGCTCATCTGTTTGCTGTACAAGCTCAAGGTTGGTATTATGATATCAAGAATTCATTAAAACTAGTGTGTATCCAAAAAAAGCTAGTGCTGTGCAAAGGAAGAGACTGCTAATCAAGAGTAGACCGTATACCTTCATTGAAGATAAATTATATAGACAGAGAAAGGATGACAGGTTTAGGAAGTGCTTGGAAGAAGAAGAAGTGAGAGAAGTACTTCAATCTGCACATGAGGGAACATGGTGGTCTACACTATTTAAGGATGCAGATGAATGGGGAAAGGCATGTGATGTTTGCCAGAGCTGTGGACCTAAGCCAACAAAGCAGAGGCATAACCCCTTGATTGTTTCCACTTCCTGGCAACCATTTGAGAAGTGGGGGCTGGATTTTGTAGGGCCCATCTACCCTCCGTCGATTCCAAAAAGAGAGAAATATCTCTTGATAGCTACAGATTATGCGACAAAGTGGGCTGAAGCTATTGCCTCCCCCGACTGCACTGCCCAAACTGTTGCTGATTTCATTTACAGTAGCATCATTTGCAGGTTTGGATGTCCACTTGAAATTTGTACAGATCAGGGTACCCACTTTGTCAATAAGGTCCTACAGGAAATTTTCAACAAGTATAGAATTCTACATAGGACCTCTTGTGCCTACTATCCAAGAGCCAATGGACAAGCTGAATCGACCAATAAGGTTTTAATTTCAATGTTAAGGAAGGAATGTATGTTACAACCCACTTCCCGGGGAATTGCTTATCAAGGTACCCTATGGGCATACATGTTAGCTTACAAAGAGGCCACGGGATATTCTCCATTCCAACTGGTTTATGGCATATTGCCAATTGAGCCCTTTGATTTTTTACATGGATCACCTAAAATAGCATTCATGCAGGGCAAGAAAGATTGTGATGTCTCTCAGAAGCTTGGAGCACTACATAAAGTGGAGGAGATTCGTCTAGTAGCAACAAAACAATTGATAGAGACTCAGATGAAGAGGAAGGAGGCACATGATCGACATCTGTGGAACAACAACATAGAACCAGGCATGTTAGTTCTTCTTCATAGACCTCATCTTCATACACAATTAAGAGGAAAATGGCTTCCACACTAGGAAGGACCTTATCGAGTCAAAACAATGCTGAATTGAGGTGCTGTGGAGTTAGAGATGCTGAAAGGAAGGCCTTGCCACTGGTCAACATATCAAGGCTCAAGGCCTACCATCAACACACTTGAAGAAGTATGGATCACTTGGAACTGCAAAATCTCTCCAGGTTGTACATAGCTTTCTCATCTCATTTTGCTCAGTTTTAGTAGTTTTCTTTATCAATTTCATGCTTGTTCCTTGAGTTTTTAGCAAACCTAGAAGGCATTTCATAACCTCTACAAAAGTACAATTTCTGGATATTTTTGGAAATTTTTTTCTAGCATTATTAGCATTTTTTTAGCATTTTTATCCTTTTCAGATGTCATTTTATTGCCAAATAGGAGAAAAAAAAGAAACTCTTTGTGGTTTTGAGTACGGAAATTAAGCCTAGCCCTGTAGATAATCTTTTGAGAAATTTTTCAGATTTTTTTTGGCAATTTTTTGGTAATTTTTTGGAATTTTTCTCCAATTTTCTCTCCTTTTGGATATTTTTTTCCCAAACCCCCCCCCCCCCCCCGGAATTTCGGGATTGAGGGCGTTTAAAAAAAAAATAATCCCCCCCCACGGTTCTGACACATTCCCCCCCTTGCCCCCCCCTCCCCCCTGTCTCCCCCCCCCCCCCCTGTCCCCCCCCCCCCCCCCCCCCCCCCCCCCCTTCGTCCCCTATCTAAACCCATACTTCAAATCTTAAGTCCAACCACTAGCGGATAATTCCAGGTATTTTCCTTTTTGGTTTTTTTAGTTTTTATTTTATTCTTTTAATTTTTCTTATTTTATTTATTTTTTTATTTTATTTTTCTTTTATTTTTATTTTTTATTTTTATATTTCTTCTTTATTTATTTTTATTTTTGGTATATATTTTCATTAACTATTGTATTTTAGTGTTTTATATATTTCTTTTTTAACAATTTTTATTTTTATTTATATTTTGGTTTATTTTTCCTTTATTTCTTCTTCCCTTCTTATTCTATCTGTATACTTCTGTATTTAATCATGTACACCTCCATTTTTGACGTTTTCACAGTCGTTTTTAGGGTATTCGATCGTGCCGACTCCGATTTTTGGGTTCTGTGCTACCAGTTCTGATGTTTTTTCTATGTTTTACCCATGTTCACTTTAGAGCTGATTTCATAGACAATTGCTCTCTGTGGTTGCAGCACTTTTGTGACCCACGTTCTTCAGAGGTAGTGCATAATTAATTGTCCAGAAAGGGTAAATTGGAGAAAGTGGGTTGCAGGTTGCAAAGGTATTTTCTCTAATTTCCCTAAGGTTCAAAGTGTTTTTAAAGTATTTTGGAAGGCTCAGGTGAACCCTCCCTTATGTGCACATTTGAAGAGTTAAAAGGAAAATGTGAAGGTATGTGAAGTGGCAGCGTACGCAGAAGTGAAAGTATGGCCCCCCCCATTAATTTTTTTTGGTTTTAGTCTAAACTCACTACAGGACAAAACAGGGAGTCGTTGGCTGCCACTTGTGAAGACAATCTTGGGACATCAAAGTGAGCACCAAGATACTCTTGCAGTTAGGAGCGTACGTGAATCGACACACTCAAATCAAGGCAAGGAATATTCTTGGACCATTCTAGTGTAAACAAGAGAAGCATAGTCTAAGTGGAGCAAGAGAGAGAAGTGCAAGAGACACACAGAGTGCGACGTAGAGAAGTAAAGTGCAAGGTGTGCATGAAGAGTGACCAAGGAAGTGTGCAAAGGAGTGTTAAGCTTGTCCCCCAAGGATCCCAAGGTCTTACAGAAGTGTGCGCACGCCGACAGAAGGTATCCATCCCTCCCCCTTAGTGGAAGCTTGGTGCAAGGTATGCACAAGAGCAGGCTTGTAGAAGGTGGAGGTTTGGTGCAGAGGAGGCCGGCAGCAACAAGTCCCTTGGGTATTTGGTATTTTGTAATTGAGCACTCTCTGGGATTTTTGCACAGGAGCATTGGTTGTATTGTGTTTCAACCTTGTATTTGTCTTACTGTAATCAATCGACAAAGGCTTCCAGTGTGTATTTTCTCTTCTGGTCTTCCCCTTTTCTGCTACAAACACTCAAATCCCTTCTTGTCTAAGAATCCCCCAACAATGTATAATGACTAAATGTAATTTGCATACATCATCATAAAAAAGACAATTATCATACGCATGACCTAACTGATCACACCAAAAGCATATTGTTGGATGTTTCCTTCTTCTATGCATAGCTGTATGGGTCCTATTTTCACATATATCTATAAACTTATTTCAAAAAATTATTCCAAAATCATAACATTTATCCTTGCTTCTTCATTTATTCAAAGCACATTAATAGGTATTTATAATTTTAATACAAGACATCAATAATTTCTTGCATAGATAACTCACTTTTTCTTTTAAGGATCTTCTTATTCTGCGTAATTTGATTGATAATATTTTCAAAAATTTCTTGTTCTTTTTCATTAAGACTTTTCTCATTATTTGCATCCTCATTTATATTAGTTAATTGTTTACTTTGCTCAATTTCAGCTTGATTATTAGTTTGATTACTAGTATCAGGATTCATTTGACCTTTCATCTTTTCAATTTTCTTATCTTCAAGTGATTGATCATTGGAATCAATTGAAATATTATGTAAATTTTCATATTTTCCTATTTTCTCATAAGTTGTTCTTTCATACTCTAATTTCTTATTATCTTGCTTATCATTTAGCTGACTATCTTGCACCATCTTTTCAACTTGTGGGTTATTCATTTTTGTCTGATTATTTATCATATCTCTAAATGATTGAAGGCTAATGTCTTGAGCAATAGATTTTATTTCTTTATTACGTTTTACCTTCCAATATTTTTTACCATGTTTGTTTGATTTTGACCAAACTTGTTTTTGCTCAAAATATTTTACCATTCCACCTCTACCTAGGTTCAAGTGTAAAGGGTCTTTAGTATGAAAATCACATATTTTCTTTCCTATTTGAAATACTATTTGATGTTTACATGCATGTTCAAATGCGACACAATCATCATAGGTATGGCTGATCTGGTCACACCAAAAACATCGAACAAGGTGTTTTTTATACCTAGGTCTTTTTAGTATTGGAGAAGATCTTATCCTATGATCAAGTAAAGGGGCTTCTAATGACTCTATAGACATGCAATGAACTTGGGTCTCATAACCATTGCTATGATTGCTTGACACCTTCTTTTTTATACGATTCTCCAAAGTATCTAATTTTTCATTTACTCATGCCAATTCAGATCTCATCGTATCTCCTAATAATGCTAACTCTTTAACAACACCCATATGCAAGGCTGTAATTGGATTAGTAAATTTCATCATTACTTGAGTTATTTTTTATGTCAAGGAATCAAATTTGGAAACAAACTGTTCATTAATGGATGCAACAATGCATGATTCAATGTCATACAGGACTTCTGCAGAAAAAGCCATCTTCTTAAGAATGAAATTAAACTAGATATATGGTTGAGAAGAGATACCTCACAGTTGAAAAATCTGTTTTTTTAATTTTGAATCTAACAATTCCTAATATTTTAATGAAAAATAGATTCTAACTTCCAAATGAAAAATCTTTATTGAATTTTAAATCTAAAAATTCCTAATATTTTCATGTTCTCCTAAAATCCTACTTAAATAAAAACAAAAAAATGCAAGTTTTGAAAATATACCTGACAGTTGGTGCAGAAGCTAGAGTGCATGTGAAATTTTCAAGTTACATTTGTTGAGCAATAAATGCCTAATACAAAGAATCTAAGTGATGTGTGTGCAATCGTTTTTCTTCAAAAACTTGATGGTAAGGGTGTAGAGATGAGGTTTACTACTTGCCTATTCCCGTGGAGGCGCTCAGAGCCTAAGCCCAGCCCTCAACAACCAGGGAATTACAAGGTTTGTGAAATCTGCCTATGCAACATGACCATCTCAAGCTGCTGCAACCACGTAGCCTAAACCAAGCTAATGCATATGCATGAAAAGGAAAAATGTTTATACCTGTCCTACTGTGCCGTTGTTCATGTCAGGTTCAAATGTGGGAGCGATTCGTGACGACTGGCGGATCAATTCAATCGTCTCGCTAACGGCGCACACAGGGTGACTATGCAGAACAAGTATAAGTTTTTCCTAAGGTCCGTAGGGTAAAGCGTTTCTATATCTTTCTACTACCTCTAAATAGGATGGCAAGATTAATTTCTCACTATCTACTTGATCTTTAATGGTTTCAGTTATGTTTAAATGTTCTTGGGAATTATCGATATTTCTAGCTATAGATGGTGGAAAAAGTTCTTCACTATCTTCAGTACTAGGTGGAACAAAGGAAATTAATGGTAATGTTCTAGATAAACTACAATCGAATTCTCTAGAATGCAAAGTTTCTTCTACTATCTTATCTTTAACTAGTTCTTCAATTTCAATTGGTTTAGGAAATAATAACTCAAATGTAGATGGAGGTAAAAAGGAACTACTTGATGAAGCCTCTTTAGACATAAGATGAAATGATACTAGATTAATGATCAATTTCCTATATAAATCTATAAGATTCTGTTCATAAATGATACCCTATACAAGCTAAACAATAGATTTTGGCTAAGTAAATTCTTCCACACTTCAAATCTTCAGTTCATCTTCAACAGGGCTGCAATTCATCTGAAAAATCACATGAGCTTGTGAGTACGTACTCCCTCTTTATATAGATGAGAGTAGCCCACCATAGCCCACATTTTCCCTTAGATAATTGATTCATGCAGCCTAAATTAACTTCTCTTTAACTCAACAATACTCCAACAAGAAATTAGGTGTGGAAATTTCCTCTACTTGTTTTCCCAAAAAATACTACCATTCAATTAAATATTCACAGGACCATAGACTTTAGATTTAAATACAACCTTTCACTTCTTTTTTATTTATTTAATTACTTTAGAATAAATGTAAACCTTTAGAATAAATAAAATTAAACTCATCAATAAATTAAATTATTACCATAACCTTAGTGAAAATAATGATATTTAATAATTAACATATTTTTTTATTTGAAATATTTTTCTAAGGCTCCATTTATTATATTTTCCCTATTTAATAATTCATTTATAGACTAAAACCTACTTAATTAATCTCTTAACCATAGGTTTACCCTTCAACTAACTTCAAACCATATTTTTTAATCCCAACTAACCCTTAAACTTATCTTCTAACCTTTCATAACCCTCTAGATTTAATAATTAACCCTTAATTAACCTTGAAACTAAGCTACAATCCTATAAAACATGATCAAAATCTACATTTAACCCTTAAATACCCTTGCATTTACTTTAAAAACATAGACAAACCCTTAACTAACCCTTGATTTTTCATCTATACCCTTAATTATATTAGAAAACACCTAGATAAATACTTCCCATTTGGATATTAATCATCAAACTTCTTGTCCTGCAATTTTAGTAATAATTTAAGAGTAATAAATTCTTTCTGACAATGGCTAACTGAAATGCATTTAGTCTGTGGATGATGCAGACGATAGCCTTTGCTTTCAGAACTCTACCCAACAAAAATAATTTTTACTACTTTATCATCCGATGCAGATGCTTCTGATCATGCCAAGCCTCATATGGAGAAAATAGACTGCAATGCTTCAGTGGGACACCTATTAAGTACATATGCTGCAGACATGACAACCTCAAGGGAGAAACTATGTGGTAAAGCTTGACTCTTGACCATACACCTCACCATTTCCATGAGTGATCTATTCGTCCGTTCAAAAACTCCATTTTGTTGAGGTGTATATGACACTATACATGATGTTTATCCCACATTCCGCTAGAAATGCATTAAAGTTAGAAGACATATATTCCCCCCCTCGATCAGAATGAAGGGTGCCCATTTTACATGCTGATAGATTTTCAGACAAAACTAAAAACTTCGGACTTTGCTTTGAGTGAATATACCCATGCATGTCTGGAAAAAGCATTAATGAAAGTCACTAAGTAAAGATAGTTTCCAAAAGAAAGTGTCAACATAGGGCCATAAACATCACTATGTACAAGCTTAAATTTTTAATAGCCTGAATTGAACAATCTTTTGGAAAGGAGGAACGCTCCATTTTGCCCAAAATACAGCCTTCACATACATGTTTTCTAGGTGCCTGCAAGCATAGCAAAATAGCAAAATTCAGATGACCAAAGCGTGCATGCCAAAGCTTTGCAGCTAACATAGCCTGAGAATCATGAACTGCACATGCCAAATCATTCAAAGATCTTTTTAGTCTATGTGTCATGGACGAAGGAAACCATCCTGAACCTAAGATTCCATGTGAACCCTGTATCTCATGATTGGTTCAGAATTAGGAGAAACCAATGCTTCCATTGCGTCCGGAATGTGCCAAAACCCCAAGATCAACTGTCTATTCGCTGAATTCTGACATTGGGAGGTCTTGTTACAAATCGATGACATCATGATGACATCATCAGTTCGCAACCGCCTTGGGAACCGCCCTTGAAAACCTATATAAGGAGGGGTTGGCCACATTCATAATCAGTCTTGCCAATGCCAGTCTTGGGAGCTCAAGGAGTCGTGACCTCCAAGTAAGTACATTCAAGTTCCAGTTCAAGTTCTAGTCTTGTTTCTAGCTCTAGTCTTGTCTAGTCTTGTATTGTGGACATCCTTTCTTGTCCTATTGTAATCTCGTAGTACGAGATCCTTTCTAGTTATTTCTTGTATCCAGTTCATATCCCTGAGGGGATTTCTTGTAATCGAGATATCTTGTTTCCTACCTACGATCCCGGGTTGTGGGATCTCCTGTATCATCTCTAGTCGAGTTTTCCATACCTATTGGTCCCGGGTTGTGGGACATCTTGTATCGATCGTATATTCTTGTAGCATTTTCCCTTCGTGGGTATTCTTGTAATCAGAACTGTGTTTCCGAAATCTTGTCTTGTGTAGTCAGAGAGCACAATCTAGTGCTCCCCTGACATTTTGGCAAGACTATCTTCTATCCAAGACCAGACATCATGGAGAACGCTTATGAACAGATCGTAGCATCACTTCAGAGTCTCCAACAACAAGTCGAAGACCTAAGTCGTCGACAGACACAAGTCGAGATGGGACATCCAGTGCATGTAGGTACACTCCTTCAAGAATTACAAGAACGAATCGGGAGTCTTCAAGCGAATCAAGGGAGTATTCAAGTGAACCAACGGCCCAGTACATCATTTGTGAAGGAACCCAAGATTTGCATGCCAGAAAAGTTCAATGGTGATCGTACAAAGTTTCGAGGATTCTTGCAACAAGTCAAATTGTACATTCGCATGCAGCCTGATAGATACCCTGATGATGCATCCAAGGTCGGTTTTATTGGAACCTTGCTCTATGGTCAAGCTTTATCATGGTTCGCCCCAATCTTGGAGAAGGATATGGCCGTACTTCATAATTATGAGGCATTTCTTGGAGAGCTTGTCGCCACATTTGGAGATGCAGACACGAGTCGAGTGGCAGAAACAAAACTTCGAAAGCTACGTCAAGGTAACCGCCCTGCCTCTACCTATGCATCAGAATTTAGGCAATTGATATGTGACCTCACTTGGCATGAAGATTATTTCATTAGCCAATTTAGATGGGGCTTAAGGGATGACGTGAAGGACCTTCTACTCACGATGCCAGAGGTGAAGACATTGAATGAATACATCAACCAAGCCATTCAATGTGATAACCGTCTTTTTGAAAGGAAACAAGAAAAACAAGTAGAAGGAAGACCTCGCCAATGGAAACCTTTCCAGCCTACTCCTAGAGATGACACTATGCCCGAACCTATGCAGATAGATGTAACTAGGTTCCAGCCTCTAACACCACAAGAGAAACAAAGAAGGAGGGATAACAAATTATGTCTATATTGTGGAAACCCTGGCCACATTGCAGTTAATTGTCCCAACAAGAGAACAAACTCCAAAGTCGCAGCCACCCTTGTAGAGCAGGGAAACGAGGAAGTCCAGTTGTAAAAGAGACCATACAGCCGGACCATGATATACGAAAGGGTCTCATAATTCCATCCACACCCGTAGAAACATGTCTTGCCCCTGTCAAGTTAATCCTGTCTAAGAAGACCCTTTCCCTCATAGCTCTAGTAGATTCAGGAGCGTCCTCATGTTTCATTGATGAAGGACTCGTTAAGAAACATGGAATTCCAGTACTTCGAAAGAACAGACCAGTAGTAGCCGAAGTAGTAGATGGACGGCCTCTAGCATCGGGGAATATAACCATGGAAACCATACCACTAAGAGTACACCTTGGTGACCATGATTCACACATATGTTTCAATGTAATATCGAGTCCAGCAAATATGGTTATCATCGGAATGCCGTGGTTAAAGAAACATAATCCAGAAATTAATTGGGAAAAGAATAAAATCACCCGTCGAGATATCCAGAAGAACCCAACATATGTTGGAGCTAAAGCCTTCATACATGCAGTAAGGAAGGAACCTACATATATGATCTATGCCATACCAGCTCAAGAATCCAAGAAAGATGATCCAGTACAGCTACCCAATCAGTACAACGGCTTTGAAGATGTTTTTGAAAAGAAGAATGCAGATATCCTTCCAGAGCATAGACCTTATGATTGTCCCATAGATCTTCAAGAGGGAACACAACCACCCTTTGGACCAATCTACAGACTATCTCCAGAGGAACTTACAGAACTACGCAAGAACATTGATGAGAATCTAGCAAAGGGGTTTATCAAACACTCGAAGTCTCCAGCAGGAGCTCCTATTCTATTTGTAAAGAAGAAGGATGGGACTCTCCGGATGTGTGTAGATTATCGTGGATTGAACAAAGTCACTATAAAAAACAGATACCCTCTACCACTCATATCAGAGCTCTTGGAACGCCTTGGAAAAGCAAAATTCTTCACGAAAATTGATCTTCGAGGAGCTTACAACCTTGTCAGGATCAGAGAAGGAGACGAATGGAAGACAGCATTTCGAACAAGGTATGGGCATTTTGAATATGTAGTTATGCCCTTCGGTCTTACAAATGCTCCAGCTGTCTTCCAACATATGATGAATGATATTTTTCGAGAATATTTAGATGATTTTGTTGTAATATACCTTGATGATATCTTGATATTTTCAAAAAATCTAGAGGATCATGAAGATCATGTAAAGATAGTCCTAGAGAAACTAAGAGAAAAAGGATTGTATGCGAAATTGGAGAAGTGTTCTTTTCATAAGACAGAAGTGGAATTTTTAGGGTACATAGTATCAGATAAAGGAATTTTTATGGACCCTAAGAAGATTGAGACAATCCTTGATTGGCAACCACCTTCATGTGTTCGAGATGTACAATGTTTTTTGGGGTTTGCCAATTTCTATAGGATATTCATCAGAGATTACTCCAAGATAGTGACACCTCTTACCAAGCTTACAGGGAACTCCAAATTCTCATGGACCGAAGAAGCAGAGAAGGCCTTTCAGACCTTGAAATCAGCATTCACTACTGCTCCAATCCTAGTTCATCCTGATTCTAGTAAGCCCTTCTTCCTTGAGACAGATGCATCGGACTTTGCTCTAGGGGCCATTCTTTCCCAATATGGAGATGATGGACAACTACATCCAGTTGCATATCATTCAAGGAAGTTTTCCCCTCCAGAAATTAATTATGAAATTCATGATAAAGAACTCCTTGCCATAGTAGACGCGTTTGATACCTGGCGTCACCATCTAGAAGGAGCAGCTCATAAAGTCATTGTATATTCAGATCACAAGAACCTAGAGTATTTTATGACCACCCGGATCCTCAATAGAAGGCAATCTCGATGGAGTAACTTTTTATCCAGATTCGACTTTGTCATCACATACCGTCCAGGACGTCATCAATGTCAGTCAGATGCCCTATCCAGAAGATCTTACCTTGCACCAAAGAAGGGTGAAGAGGCCTTTGATCAACAAGAGAGTGTATTACTCAAGCCCGAGCATCTCCAGTTAGCAGCTATCTCTTCAAGCCATCATGAAGATTCAGCCTTGAATCAGTTGATCCGTGAGAATCTACCACAGGATGAATTGTTTTGTAACGTTAAGCAGAAAGCTCAAGAAGGAAAATTCCAAGAAGTAAACGAATTTCAGGAAAAGGATGGTTTACTACTCTATAAGAACCTATTGTATGTCCCTCCAGGAAAGCCCAGGATCCAAGTACTTCAACAACGCCATGACAACCTTGCAGCAGGACATTTTGGAGTAAATAAAACAATAGAACTCATATCAAGGGACTTTTGGTGGCCTCAGATGTGGAAGGAAGTCAAAGAATACATTCGAACCTGTGATACTTGCAATAGATCTAAGGTACCCCGACATAAACCTCATGGCCTCTTGCAACCTCTACCTATTCCAGAAAGGCCATGGGCTTCATTGTCGATGGATTTCATCACAGATCTACCAAAGTCAGATAAGTATGATGCCATTCTTGTTATTGTGGATAGATTTACAAAGATGGCACACTTCATTCCAACTACCAAGGCAATCACAGGTGCAGCCACTGCCAGACTTTTTCTTAGGTACATATTTAGGCTTCATGGATTGCCTGATGACATTGTCAGTGATCGAGGTCCACAGTTCATATCCAGCTTTTGGAACAGTCTTTGCAAGCTCCTTGGTGTTCAAGTTAAACTATCTACAGCAAATCATCCACAGACTGATGGACAAACAGAACGAGTGAATCAAGTCCTGGAGCAATATCTCCGTTGCACTAGCAACTATCACCAAAATGACTGGTTTGAGTTGTTACCCTTTGCAGAGTTTGCCTATAACAATAGTGTTCATGCATCTACTAAGCAAACTCCCTTCTTTGCAAACTATGGACAACATCCAAGGATGGATATACAACTCTCAAATCATGTCAAGAACCCAGCTGCCAGAGACAAGGCCCAGTACCTGATGGACATTCACAAAGAACTGAAGGAAGAGATCCATAAAGCTCAACAACAATATAAGTACTATGCAGATCAACATCGTGTCCAGAATCCATCGTATCAAATTGGGGATAAAGTATGGTTACTCCGAAACAATTTACAAACTTCAAGGCCTTGTGCAAAGTTAGATCATCAAAAGTTTGGACCATTTACCATCTTGGCCAAGATTAATCCAGTCACCTTCAAACTCCAGTTACCGAGTACCATGAGAATACATCCAGTTTTCCATGTATCCATGTTGGAACCATATCAGATTTCACCATTGAGGGGGGAGAGACCTAGTCCTTCACCACCTATTGAGATTGATGATCATGAAGAATTTGAAGTCGAGCATGTCCTAGATTCCAGAATATCCCGGGGAAGATTGGAATACCTTATTCATTGGAAAGGGTATGACATCAGTGATCGTACTTGGGAACCTGCAGAAAACCTTCAGAGAGCACCAATCAAGGTTCGAGAATTCCATAAGAAAAATCCAACGAAGCCGAGACCAGATAACATGACCGCTCCTCGTGGAACTCGTCGCTTGAGGGGGAGGTGATGTCATGGACGAAGGAAACCATCCTGAACCTAAGATTCCATGTGAACCCTGTATCTCATGATTGGTTCAGAATTAGGAGAAACCAATGCTTCCATTGCGTCCGGAATGTGCCAAAACCCCAAGATCAACTGTCTATTCGCTGAATTCTGACATTGGGAGGTCTTGTTACAAATCGATGACATCATGATGACATCATCAGTTCGCAACCGCCTTGGGAACCGCCCTTGAAAACCTATATAAGGAGGGGTTGGCCACATTCATAATCAGTCTTGCCAATGCCAGTCTTGGGAGCTCAAGGAGTCGTGACCTCCAAGTAAGTACATTCAAGTTCCAGTTCAAGTTCTAGTCTTGTTTCTAGCTCTAGTCTTGTCTAGTCTTGTATTGTGGACATCCTTTCTTGTCCTATTGTAATCTCGTAGTACGAGATCCTTTCTAGTTATTTCTTGTATCCAGTTCATATCCCTGAGGGGATTTCTTGTAATCGAGATATCTTGTTTCCTACCTACGATCCCGGGTTGTGGGATCTCCTGTATCATCTCTAGTCGAGTTTTCCATACCTATTGGTCCCGGGTTGTGGGACATCTTGTATCGATCGTATATTCTTGTAGCATTTTCCCTTCGTGGGTATTCTTGTAATCAGAACTGTGTTTCCGAAATCTTGTCTTGTGTAGTCAGAGAGCACAATCTAGTGCTCCCCTGACACTATGAGCTTATACAACCCACGACATAAAATTCTAGAAGCACTAATCACGTTGCTATTTGATAGATCATGAATTGTACACATGTTATCAACAAATTTCACCACCAAGCCAATCTTGGCTAAAGTCGAAACTCATAATAGATTCTTCCTCATCCCTACCACAAATAAAGCATCTGATAAAGTTAAAGAACTACCATCAACAGTAGTCAGAATGATCTTACCAACTCCCATGATAGGATAAGAGGAATTTTTGGCGCATGTGATAGTATTCCATGTAGGGGAAGGCTCAAGTGAAGTGAAGAAGCTAGGCTACGAGGTAATGTGTTTGGTTGCCCCACTATCAAAATACCAATTCTCTGAGTCTACTGCAGACATACACTACTCATGAGAAGATGGGTCAAAGCTGCAAATATAAGTAAACACCCGTTCTTCATTCTACACAAGATTAACAGACTTTGTTTTTTATGTAGAGGCCTCTGCAACAACCATTCCGGCCTCGTTCTTCTTTGCCTCTTTAGCAGCCAGTTTTGGATAGCTCTTAATGATACGGTCATTTGCTTTACAATATTTGCAAAACAATTTCTGCTTTTCTGATCTTTTCTCATCTTTGTCTTCTTTCTTCGAATGTGCAGCAATTGCAAATTTCTGCTTACTAGTAGAAGAGCTCCATTTTCCTTTGCCCTTTTGACTAGCTAGGAAAGCTTGATCTGCAACATGAATAATGGAACTCTTCTGCCTAGACTAATCTTCTTGCAACAAAACAGAAACTAACTCCTCAAATGACAGGGCATTTGAATTGCCTTTCATCATCAAACAAAGAGTAGAAGCAAAAATTTGATATGAGTCAAGAAAACCATTCAAAATGATCCACAGAAGTGAGCTATTTGGTATAACTTCATCAGCAAAAATCAATTGTTCCTTCAGATCCTTGATCTTTGTCAAAAAACTGTCCATAGAATGAATGGACAGTTTTCCATTCATTCTATGGACAGTTCCTTCAGATCCTTGATCTCTGTCAGAAAACTGTCCATAGAATGAAAACAAAGAGAATCTTAAAGTACTTGAAGGGCACAATCAATGAAGGATTATACTATTCATATACATCTAACATAGATGTTAAACTCTTCTCTAATGCAAATTGTATAGGCTCTAAAGATGATAGGAGAAGCACCTCTTGATAACTTACTTTTGCAGGTACAAAGTTAATCTCATGGTCTCCCAAGAAGCAACCCATATTTTCTCTTTCATCAACAGAAGTTCACTATAGAGGACTTGCGAATGCTACACAAGAAGATATGTGGATTAGAACCCTATATTCACATTTAGAGCTGAACACTTCAAATTTCTCCCTAGGCAGAGCCTTCATGAAAAGGTCTGCAATGTTCTCCTGCGTGGGCACATATGCCAAGTTGATCTCTCCAACAGAGAACCTCTCCTTGATATAATGCTAATGCACCTCAATGTGTTTAGTGCAAGCATGGAACACTAGGTTCCTCGCAACTGCCAATGCACTCTGACTGTCAATGAAGATGGTGGTGGCAGAAGACTGACCAACACCCAAATCAACCATAAGGCATCTGAGCCACACACACACTCAATAGTTGTTGTCAAAGTTTCCCTATACTCAACCTCACAACTAGAAGTGGCCACAGTAGGCTTCCTCTTGCTCAACCAAGATATGCATGAGCTACCAAGTATGAAGCAAAAACTAGTACACACATAAGTGTCACAGCAACCAGCCTCGTCAGAGTCAGAAAAAGCATGCAAATCTAGTGGTAGAGGACCCCCATTGGGATAAAACAACCCGAGTAGCTGGGTACCACTCAAGTAGCTAAAGATGGACTTAACCACCTGCCAATTCTTCACACCTAGGCAATGCATAAACCTGCTCATCTGTGAGATAGAAAATTGAATATTTGGCCGAGTAATTCATAAGTAAATCAAGCATCCAACAACCTGCTGATAGAGAACAACATCAAATGCATCTCTAGCATCATGAAAACTCAATCGTAAACATGTCTACATAGGAGTGGCAATACGTTTACGGTCTTCAAGGCCAAAACACTGCAATAATATGTCAATATATTTCGTTTGACACAAAGCCATTCCACCATTAGCTTGCATAAATTGAATGCCCAAATAGTGATGCAAATGCCCCAAATCAGACATCTCAAATGAGGCATGCAAATCAGCCTTAAAATCAGCAATATGCATGTCATGAGGACCAGTGACTAGATGTCATTAACATACACCAAAATGATCAGAAGCACATCATTACCACACTTAACATATAAGGTGCTTTCAAGTGGACTATTCTCAAAACCATGTGCAATCAGATAGGCATGTATCTTTTCATTCCAATCACGTGGTGCTTGCTTTAAACCATATAATCCCTTCTTTAATCTGCACACTTGGTTTTCATGTCCTTTATGCACAAAGCCACAGGGCTGAAAAACATACACTTCTTCATGCAAGTCACCATTCAGAAATGATGTTTTAATGTTCAACTAATGTACATTCCAACCATTATGAGCTGCAAGTGCACATTTGCTATGAAGAGGAGTCATTTGGCAAGTAGAAGCTAATGTTTCATTAAAAGCAATGCCTCTTTCTTGCACATAACCCTTTGCAACAAGCCTAGCCTTATACCTGTCAACTATTCCATCAGGTTTATGCTTCAGCTTGTATGCCCACTTAGTGCCAATGACCTTCTTGCCAGGAGGCAAGTCACATAAATGCTAGGTACCATTTTTCATGGTAGCATAATATTCACATTGCATTGCAGCCATCCAATGTTCAAAATTGTGTGCTTCATCACACAAAACAAGTTCAATCCCATCAGAAAGAGTAGAGGCAGCCATAGCATAGCACTCTGATGCAAAAGAGATGCTATGAGAGCCTAAAGGAGTATCATATGACACAGGTGCATCTAATTTGCTATCACGCTGTAGGAAAGTTTCCAACCTTTCCGTTGACAACCAGGAAAATTAAAATATGATTATTGGTTAATTCTAATTTCTTATTATTACAATGTTTTTGCTTGGAATTAATCTCTTGTGAAGTGTTTGCAAAATCAAATGGATGAAGAAAACATAAGTTCAAATTATGGTTTACCCTAAACTGCTCGTATAATGTGTGTTTAGGCCATAGAAGTATTGAATCATGGGTTAAAAACCCTAGGTTTACATTTATTCATATGTATTTAAGTTAAGAGCATTATTTCCTAGTTAATGTTAGGGTTTAACTAGGTTTTTAATTAATTTCCAAAGGGTTTTAACGGATTTTTGATTGGTTTCAAGTAGATTTTCAAGGGGTTTTATTGAATTCTAAGGGTTAAAATAACAGGTATTTAATTAAATTAATCTTTAAAATGAACATTTATGTATTGAAAATTAATCTATGATATAATTAATTACTTTAATCATGAGTGTGTATTTAAATACTAAGGTATTAATTAATTAAATTCTTAACCTAAGCTTAAATTAAAAGAAATATTTAATTATTAAAATTAAGGTAATTGGATTATAAATAAAAATGAAGTGGATAATTAATGAATGGTGTATATGAGTGGTGTTTAAAGAGTAGTGTGAATTAAGTGTGTAACAGCTAAAGTAAGTAGTTGAAAAGTGTGGTAATTATGTGTGCAAGATAAAAGAGTGGCCTAAATTAATTATGCATTTAAAGTGCAAAAAGTATGTGTACAAAGAGTGATGTATGTGTAAGGGTTAAAGAATGGATGAGAAATTAAAGTAAAAACCAAAAGAGTGGTAAAAAGAAGATCTCTGTGTGTATAAATATGTGGGCTTTGCTCCATATTTTGCTAATGTTTCTTTGCAGACATTGAAAGCAAAAGTATCAAAGAGCATCGTGACAAAAGAGGAGATTTCAACAAATCAAATATCCGACAATCTGATATAAATCCATAGAAATTATCCTTGATTAAGCTTTTGTATAGGATTCACTAGTTGTTAGCAATCTTATAGAGAAATTATATCATTGCTTTATAGCATTGTAATCATCCATTATTGTCATTAGCATTAATTCAATTTCAATTTGCATTATCTTTCTTGTCCATGTCATCTAAAAATCCAATTCAATCTGAAAATAACGCACCTTTAGAAGTAGAAGTAGTTAAGGATATTATTACACACGAATCGTTAATATCAGTATATCACGATTATTGCCTTAATAGATTTATAGCATTATTTTCAAGTGCATCTAATGATCCTCAAGATAACATAGATTCATTTCCACCACCCTTAATTAGGCGTATACAACCTAATCATTTAGAAATCCAAGAAGACGAAATTATAAAAGAAAAATTAACTGAGGAAACTTTGATAGTACCTATACCTCAAGAAGCTATTGATAGATATAGAGCAGCCCAGCCTTACGGTTCTTAGACGTTTAAAGTGTTACAATTACCTAATCCATATTTCCTAGATTTAAGAGTAATTTAGAATTTCTTTTACCTTAGACGAAAGAAAAATATACCTAAAACACCTACGATTGTCTCATACACCCTGCGTGTGCCGAGGGATTTAGTGGGTGACTTATCCACCAGCCATATGTCTGCAACTTCCCGACAATTTGGTGAACTCGACGTGAAAGTTCGGCATGACACCGTAGGTATAAAGGTATATTTACTTTCTGTTTTGCATATGCATATATAGGCAACTTGGCAATTGAAGGAGAAGTATCGACATCCTTTGTAGCTGCAGCTGATTGTTCCTCATCACGTTACCTTTATCCATCAACTTTCGTGAAAAGTAACGATTGCACATGCATGTAAAAATTTTGCACAGATCACATTCATAAAGAGCCTCTTCATCAAAGGTTGATCAAGTATATTTTCTTTATTTCTGTTTGCCAAAAAGTAGGAATAGTTTTTATACTTTTATTGCAAAATAGTAGGAAAGCTTGTTTTATTTCTATTTACAAAGTAATAGGGAAAGTTTCTTTATTGCAAAATTGTAGGAAAAATTTCGTTTTGTTTGCAAAAGCAATAGGAAATTCTTCTTTATTTTTTCTATTGCAAAATAGTAGGAAAGGTTTTCTTTATTTTTATTTCTAAAGTAGTAGGAAAGGATTCTTTATTTCTATTTACAAAATTGTAGAAAAAGTTTCTTTATTGCCAAATCATAGGAAAATTTTCTTTTTGTTTGCAAAATAATAGGAAAATTTTCTTTTGCAAAGCGGTAGGAAACTTTTCTTTAGTTTTGTTGGCAAAGGAGTAGGAATATTTTCTATATTTCTGTTTCTTTTACCACGGAGTCGTATCAGGATCAAGAAATAGACGTACTATTACGAGAATTATATGCTTATATTTCATATTTATATGTAAAGTTAGACTTATCTACTATGGCTGACCACTTTGAAGAGCAGCGCATTTGGAAGATCATAGATGCAATTAAAACGGATAGGGGGGAATTTACTGGAATAAATGTAACAGCTTATCTTAAATATTATGAACAATTGACAGAACAATATGGGTTACCTGAAGACAATAAAAAAAATACATTTATACGAATTGCTCATGGTTTCACTAGAGAGAGAATCCAATTGAGAGTAGTTCAACCAAACATGACTTGGGCAGATTTCAAGACTCGCCTTCTTAGTGAATTTTCGCATGAAGATTACAGTAAGAATAATAGAGCCACATTCATGCGATGGGTAGGAACAACGAAATTAGACCAACATATTACTCAGGGGTTAACTGAGTTTGATATCAAATTTAACCAAATGCCTCAAGCAGACCGAACAGCTCTAGAACCAGATAAATTAAGAAATTTTCTAAACATGCTAGATCCATCTCTTAGACGAGAGCTAGAACCAATGCTTGAGGACGAGCGACTGTGAGTGGGCTTACTGGAAATTGGGATAACGTTCGAGCAGTTGTACATAGGTTAGCCCAAAGACAGGAGCGAAATCAGATGCAAACTCCAAGAATATATGAAAGAGATGCACCAGGAAAGATAGATTATGACCCCACTTCTCATAACCCTAGAAAGGATGACTCAGAAATTACAATGTTAAAAACATCAGTAGAATCACTTGTCAAACATGTGGAGACTTTGGCGACTGAAATAGCTACTATAAAGAGTATGGAAGAGCTTAAATTGAGAGATCAGGAGAAACCAAAGGAATTAGAACAAAATCCTAGGAATCAGATGCCAGCTAGAAGACCATTTAACCAAGCAAGTAGATGTCTCTGGTGTGATGATTGGAGCATCCACACTGGACATGCAACTTATTCAAAGAGGCCAAGGATAAGAATTGGGTCACAGAAGTAGATCGAAAGATCTGTGACTATGTAACAAAAAGGCCTTTGGCATCAAACTATGGAAAAGGGGGTATGAAAACCTCCTTTGAAGCCTCCACAAGCCAAAATACTTATGCTTGTCGGCTGGATAGTGATGATTCTAATTGTGATTTCTGGAATCAAGTTTATGATACTGCTAGTCGAGGAAAGTTATTAGTTGAGAACTTATATGCTACGAGCTCAGATATTAGATCAAAGACATGTTGGAATGAGCCAGTAGATATGTTCTTAGTATATGCTCATGAAATTAATGTAGATGAGAAAAGAAAACGGGATCAAGAGGGACACTCTAAACGAACAACTAGGGCTAGAAAAGAGGGTGAAACTACTGATACAATTAAAGAACCGCCTATGATGGAGCCTAGTCAGGAACCAAAACAACAGGAATAAGAAAAGAAACCTCAAAATAAGGGTAAAGGAAAGAAAGTAGGAGAAAATTTAGAAAAGAAAACTACAAGTGAAGATAGAAGTCAGGATAAACCAAATGAAACGCAACCCATACGTGAAGAAGGTACTAAGGAAGAAAAACCGAAAAAGAAACCTCCGACTTTTCGATTGATCTCGCAAATTGAGAAAAAAATAGACATTCGAAAGGTTATGGATGAAAAAATTATGAAGGCAGAGGTAACCATGACATTAGAGGAATGGTTAGCATTTTCAAGAACAGATGTGAAGGAAGATTTCATGAGTATCATTAAAAGACGAAGAGAGCCTATAGAGTATAGAACGGAAGATATAGAAATGGAGGAAAGGAAAGAACAGGATGAACCGAAAGTGAGTGTTGTACAAATTAATGAATCTGAGTATCGAGAATCTTTTGATCGTAAAAATTATTTGGGTCCTGTAATTGGACATTTGGAAAAAGGAAATGATGACCCAAATAGCCATTATACTCAGAAACATTGGGCTAGGGGTACCACTGATACTATGGTTAAGATAGGTAATAATATTAAACCGCAAGTAGCATTAATCGATTCAAGATCAGAAATCAATGTAGTGTCAAGGGAGATTTATAACGAAGGAAAATGGCCCATAGATAGGGACCATGGATGGAAAATGAAGGCAGCCAACAATGCTTCTGGCTATTTACTAGGAGCTTGTGCAAATGTTCCTATTACTATTGGAGATGTTAAAGAGGAACATATTTTCTTCGTTCATGATGACTGCTCGTACCCAATTATTTTGGGGCAGCCATTCATTTGTGAACAAAGAATGGAGACAAAAGTATTGGACGATGGAAGTGCTTTCGCAAGAATTCGTTCTCGTGATGGCCTTAAATCGGTCCAATTTATGATGCTTTGTATAAACCATCCTCGTAATTGTAGGTCTCTAAGAAAAACTCCTTTATGACACTTAGATCAGGATTTCGAATAAATGCCACTATTGAGCGAGATGACAATGGACTTTGGTTCGAAATCTCGCAAAATCTTGTACAGAACTTAGAAAAAATGACTGTTTATTTTCCATCTGCTACTTTAAATATTTCTCATTTTAAATAAATTCCAAGAAAACTTATAAAAAAATATGAAAAATATTTGAAAATCAAAGGAGATTTGTTAATGGATGAAAGTATTGAACATATTATTGAAACTACACATTGCTTCTCAACATTAGAAGAATTAGAAATTTGTTATCAAGATAATTCTAATTCCCATATTCTTATCTCTTCACTTGATGTGTATGCATTAATTCAGGAATATGCCTCTAGTATTAATCATGAGTATGATGCCTTAGTGGAGACCAAATACAAAACTGTTAGTAAGAAGGTTAAACCCGTAGCTTAACCACTACCAAAATTCAGTAGTGATATTATAAAGAATGTAAGTCATGAGCCAATCCTCAGAAATCCAACAAATATTGGCCATGTATTTACTAAAGAATCCTTAAAACAAATTAATTTAGATGCTAGCGGTTTCCTTCTTCTAGCAAAAAAAGAGTATTTTCTGAAGATTATTAAGCAGCATGGAAGAGCATTTTCCCTTGAGCCTTCAGAGATAGCATGTGCAGATCCTCGGATAGTTTCATCGATGATAATTTTCAATATTCCCCATATTCCTTGGAATTTGCACCCTATTCCTGTACCTAAAGCTCATCTTCCAGAGCTGATTAGATTACTTAAAGAAAAAATTCATATGCATATTTTAGAATCCTCTTCAGCTCCCTATTGAAACCGTTGGTTTACTCTGCCCAAGAAGAGTGGAAAACTTCGGTTTATCCAAGATCTTCAACCAGTTAACAAAGTGACCATTAGAAATGTGGGTACAGGTCCAATTGTGGATGAATTTGTGGAAGCGTTTTCAGGCAATTCGATTTATTCAATGGGTGATCTCTACTCTGGGTATGATCAATTTCAATTGGCATTAGAGAGTAGAGACATTACTACCATGAAAACACCTTTGGGATTAGTTAGGATGTGTACATTACCTCAAGGTGCGACCAATTCAGTAGCACACATGATGAGTGCAATGAATTTGGTTTTGCACGATTTTATTCCTCACATTACTATGCCCTTTATAGATGACATTCCCATTAAGGGTTGCTTGGAAGAAGAGAAAGATAGCACTCTGGATGAAGATGGTTGTCGAAGATTTGTAAAGGCTCATATCCTTGATTGCAAAAAATTGTTTGAGCGATTTATTCAAGTTGGCTTAACATTATCTATAGAAAAATCTACTTTTGGTGTTAATGAGGTCCTCATTGTAGGTCATCTTTGTGGCCATTATGGACGAAAGCCATACCCTCAAAAAATTGACGCCATTAGTAAGATTTCGGAGATATGTCAAAATGTGAGTGAAGTTCGACGATTCTTAGGAGCCTGTATCTTCTATGTCATATGGATACCACATTTTGCACATGTAGCTGGCTGTCTTTATGATTTATTAAGGAAGAAAAGAAAATTTTTATGGGCAGAAAAACATACTCAAGCAATGCGTAGATTAAAGAAGTTATTACAAGAAGCTCCAATCCTTAAACGAGTAGATTATACGAATAATAAGCCTATTATTTTGACTGTTGACACTAGCCCTATTGGGATAGGCTGGGTCATAAGTAAGGACGATGAAGAGGGTAGAAGATATGCTGTGAGATTTGGAGCTAAAATTTTGCATAACACTCAAAGACATTACCCGCAAATTAAAAGAGAACTTTGGGGTTTAGTCACAACTCTAAAGTCTGATAAAGAATATTTCATAGGAGCAAATGTGATTGTGGAGACAGATTTTTACCGCTAATTGGAATGATCACAAACTGTTATTCACCGGCTAGAGATTGGAAAGTATCTTAGTACTTTAGTTAGATCACCTTCATGGTCTTCAAATAGATTTAGAAATATTAGAAAAAGAGCATTTAACTTTTTCTTAAAAGATGGGTTAATTTGGAGACATGCAAGGGGGAAGATCAAAATGCCACAAAGAGTACTAGGTACTAAGAATCTTCAGATGCAAGTCATGAAGAGCATGCATGATACTTTATGGGCCGGGCATAAAGGTTTTGTTGCCACTTATGAAAAAATTAGAGAGTGTTACTGGTGGCCAGGTATTTATGTTAATGTAAAGAAATATGTGGATTCTTGCGATGTATGTCAAGTTTATTCATCGGTTAAGCATAGGGATCCACTGCATCCTATGTATCCACCATGCATACACTATAAGTGGGTAGTAGACTTATTAACCATGCCCAAAGGTATCGATAGAATGAGATTCATAGTTCTTGCTCGAGAAGATCCTACTAATCATGTTGAAGGCCGAGCTCTAAGATCAAAAACTACTTTCAATGTATGTAAATTTCTTCTTGAAGATGTGATTTCAAGATTTGGGTATATTGAGAAGATAGTAGCCAATAGGGGTGAATTAGATGCGCAAGAGGCTTGGGAATTCTTTGCTAGGCATGGAATTCGTTTAGCTCTTACGACTGCATATAACCCTGAGGCTAACGGAAAGATTGAAAGAGGGCATTCTCGTATCATAAAGGTGATTTCTAAAGCTTGCAAAGGAGAACTTAAGAATCTCTCTCTCTCTCTCTCTCTCTCTCTCTCTCTCTCTCTCTCTCTCTCTCTCTCTCTCTCTCTCTCTCTCTCTCTCTCTCTCTCTCTTTTCCCCCCTTCTTCTCTCTCCTCCCCCGCCCCCCGCTGCCATCCTCTCTCCGCCCTCCGCACCCCCCTCTCTCCGCCCTCCGCACCCCCCTCTCTCCGCCCTCCGCACCCCCCTCTCTCTGCCCTCCCCACCCTCCTCTCTCCGCCCTCCGCACCCCCCTCTCTCTGCCCTCCGCACCCCCCTCTCTTCGCCCTCCGCAACCCCCTCTCTCTGCCCTCCGCACCCCCCTCTCTCCGCCCTCCGCACCCCCCTCTCTCCGCCCTCCGCACCCCCCTCTCTCCGCCCTCCCCACCCCCCTCTCTCCGCCCTCCGCACCCCCCTCTCTCCGCCCTCCGCACCCCCCTCTCTCCGCCCTCCGCACCCCCCTCTCTCCGCCCTCCGCAACCCCCTCTCTCCGCCCTCCGCACCCCCCTCTCTCCGCCCTCCGCACCCCCCTCTCTCTGCCCTCCGCAACCCCCTCTCTCCGCCCTCCGCACCCCCCTCTCTCCCCCCTCCGCACCCCCCTCTCTCCGCCCTCCGCACCCCCCTCTCTCCGCCCTCCGCACCCCCCTCTCTCCGCCCTCCGCACCCCCCTCTCTCCGCCCTCCGCACCCCCCCTCTCTCTGCCCTCCGAACCCCCTCTCTCCGCCCTCCGCACCCCCCTCTCTCCGCCCTCCGCAACCCCCTCTCTCCGCCCTCCGCACCCCCTTCTCTCCGCCCTCCGCACCCCCCTCTCTCCGCCCTCCGCACCCCCCTCTCTCCGCCTCCCTCCCCCTCATCCGCTCTGCACCCCTCTGCCTCCCTCTCCCTCATCCACTCCGCACCGAACCACATTTCCCCCTCACCTCCTCACATTCCCGCACATGCAACACACACACAAACGCACACACTTCCTCGCGCATATACATGCATACCCACACAATTGCACACACACCCCTACACACACACTTCCACTCGCCCATACACACTCACTCACACGCACACCCATACAAACCCACACCCACACATACACACATGCATAACCACACTATCGCACACACCCACACATACACACCCGCATGCACGCACACATATACACACTCCCTCACACTCACACACATCTTCACACCCACAAGCTGGGCATCAATTTGAATGTGGCAGAGGATATGATAGTGGAAGCTAATGTATCTTCAGCTAGTGATCATGAGATAAGCGATGGACCAGCAGCTACAAGGCCAGAATTTTATCAGAATAGAATTATGGTGAAGGAACAGAAAGGCATTAGGAAAGCTCTTGGAGAAGAAAGAGGGAAGAATAGAAATGCTCAAGATTTTGATGAGGTTCTAAATGGCAACATAAACCTTATCAAAGATCGCATTCCTGATGTAAAAGGTCTTCAGAGTGATTGCTCAAAATGGAGAAGATATTCCTAAGGATGTGAACAGATTCTTGAAGAAATGGAAGCTCGGTAGAATAATGCAACAAAGAAAGGTAATGAAGCAATTAGTGAGGAAATAACCACACCACAAAATGCGAATCTCAGATGGAAGGTGATTGTGAAAAGTGGAAGCAGGGAATAACTTTTTGCCACCAACTATTCACGGCGACTACCTATTTTGGTGGATCTAATTCAAATCAAGTAGAATATTTGACCTACCCTCCAATTTTGGGTGATTAATCGGAGCGTGATCAGTGGACGTGAAGATTCGGCAAGGCTCTCTTGGCCTATTGAGGCCTATAAAAGCAATGGATTTTTGCTCATGGGGGTACAACATTTTTAGAGTTACATTGACGTGTGTATACGTGCATAAGTTCTCTCTTGCACTTGGTGGTTTCAAGCCTATTGTAAAAGCTACTCTGTAGTGTGGATACAGAGGGTAGGCTTCTCAGTGGAGGGCTATGAGCACTATAGTGTAAGAGAGTAGCTTGGATTTATTTTCCTTTCTGTGAGTCAGTGTGTTGATTAATCTCTATTCTATTGAGAAATTCTACCATTTGTATTGTTCTGAGTTAGCCTGCATAACACTGGCCCTTATGCTGATCTGTTGTATTGAAGTTAACACTTTTAGGGGGGTTGTGAGCCCTAAGCTTGCACATTTGAGCATCACTCTGCCCAACCTTGTAATCACCTTATTTGAATCAGGAAGTGTACGGTCTTCTTGGTCATTTGTTGTCCATATTTCCGAAGTATTTACCACTCTGTGCAATCCGTGTTATCTACCTGCTCACAGAAATGTTAAAGGGTATACTTCCCTAAAGAGAACCCCCCTTGAGTAGGCGACGTACTGGAAGTGTTAATCCTTAATCTTTACTCTTGTTAAAAGCGGATACCCTAGTACCTCCTCTACAGTTTGGCACGCCCGGTGGGACCTTTGCATTTCTATGAGAGGTATTTTTGCCCTATTACATTTGCAAGTAGGTACATGACCCATACGCGGGTAGACAAGGAGTCTCTTCGTGTTCGAAGGAGCCTTAACAAGTTAGCGATAACCACGGCTAGTGAGTCTACCTCCCCTCTGTCCTCCCTAAATTTATCTATTGATTTGGGTGCGACACCATTGTCAAAAGAAGGGTATAGGAGAACTCTAGACTTCTCCTCAGATACGTCAGAAGAGACACCAGTCCAAATGGAGGATCTCTCTTAATTGCTCTCCAGATTAAACATCAAATTCCCTACCTTCAAGGGACATGCTTATGAGGATGCTGATGATCATGTGAGGAGATTCATCTCTTCATGTCGTGGGAGAGGTCTGCAGAATAGAGAAGATGCAATGTTAGCACTTTTTCCATCCACATTGGAGGGTCTTGCAGATAAATGGTACAGTCAATACGCAGATGGCCATTTCACTACATGGGAGGCTCTGAAGGCGGCTTTCTCACAAACATTCCGACCAAGTGATTCTTCGGAAAGGGCTCTAGATCAGCTAGAAAATTTGAAGCTGAGATCAGGTGAATCTTTTCATGAACTTCACACTAGAACAAAAGCACTTGTTGCACGTCTGCCACATGCTCCAGGTGACTTTTTGGTTAAAAAGTGGATAGAGAAGGCTTTGCCCAGGTCATCTCAGTAGAAGCTTCGTGAGTCTCTTAGATTGGATGCCACCCTCAATGATTTTTTTGCAGCGGCATCACGCATTGAAGAAGCAAGGCAACATTTTGAAGGGGATACACAACCCAAGTATGCTGCAGACCTGGATCCTATTGAGCAACTGAGGAGGGAATTGGAAGCATTAAAGATGCAACAAAATCAATAAGAAGAGAAGGTCTTGCCGCCACTGCGTCGCACTGATGATGAAGTAGCCCAACTTCGCCGTTAGTTAGAAGATTTGAAGACCACTCAAGATATAAGGAGACAAATTTGGTGTACAATCTGTAACAATAATGGACATTCCAATGCTAATTGCCCTATTAAGGTAAGCTGTCAATTTTGTGGAAAAGATGGTCATGAAGCCAGAGATTGTTATTACCTCAAGGGTACACAGCAGAGAGGTAACCCTCAAACTTTGGATTCATACTATGCTAGTACTTCAAATACATCTAATAGAGAGGAGAATAGGCCTGCAAAGCCTAGATATAATAGACCTTTGATGTGCTATCGTTGTGGTGAGTACGACCACATGCAAAATAGGTGTTCTCTTCCAGAAGATGCACCTCCTTGTCAGCATTGTCCAGAGGCCAAGGATCACTATACCAAAGATTGCCCAAGAGGTCGTCCTGCTCCAATTCACATGATTTCAGTCTCCCCACCAGTAGAAGGTATGACTACTCAATCCTATGCTGTTTCATCCTCTGCTATGCCCATGATGACCAGAGCTAGGCAAGCAGCAGCAAACCTTAGGGGGGAACAACAAGGAATTCAGGAAAAAGAGGAAGAAAAGAAGTCTGGATGGAAGGACCAAGTGGAAATTGAAGGAGCTTATGAAGAAATGACTACTTCTCTAAGGGGCCAACCAACACGTCTACAAGAAAATACTCAGGAGGTAAACATTGAACAGATCTTGAAAGGTATTCATCACAAGATTAGTCTCTATGAACTTATAAGGATGGATTCACAAATAAGAAGTGATTTATTAAAGACTATACACTCTGCTCACTTGGTTCAATCACCTAGTATAGATGGTTTCATGGTTGATTTTCTTCCTGCACCCTTAGCAGACTACCAAAGTTCGAGATTATCAGTTTGTATAAAGGATGAAGCTCTTACAGGTGTGATCATAGATGGAGGCTCTGGTATCAATTTAATGCCAGATTTTACAATGAAGAAGCTGAAATTGAACCCCACCAAAATGGCACCATTCACGGTTACATTGGCAGATCAACATCGGGTTGCGCCACTTGGCATTATTGAAAAGGTATTGATGGTAGTACAGGGTTGCCACTTTGTGTTGGATTTTGTTGTTATTGCACTTCCATAGGAGACTTCCTATCCTTTGCTCCTGGGGAGACCTTGGCTGAGACAAGCAAAAGCTTTGCAAGATTGGGGAAAAAATAAACTATGGATTTCAACAAATACCAATAGCCAACTGCAACTACATTTGGAAGAAGGATTCGACTCAGGAAAAACTACTGGATATACTGTGGACACTCAGGTAATGCCCTCTCTACCCCAAGAAGAGGATACATTGTTAAATTGGATGATGGGAAGTGCAGAGTGTTGCACAGTGGAGATTAATGAAATTGAGGAAGAAGTTGCAGATAAGGTAATTACAGGAAAGGGCAATGAAGACCACAAGGTTTTGGAGAATGAGCAATTGCAGGAAAGCACAAGCCTTGAGGAAGCAACCCAGATAAAAGTATCAGAGGTAGAATATTTTGAACCTAAGGGTAGAGAAGATCTTCCTTTCTCAGATATACCTCAAGGATGGATGGAAGAACATGTTGCAGAATATAAATTAAACTCCACTCCTGCATATAGTGGAGATGATTTATCAAACAAGGCCAGTCCTGAAACATTGGTTCAAGAAGTAAATTTAGGGGATGAAGAGAACCCTCAAGTAGTCCATTTGGCATCCTGGTTGTGGCATTATCCTAATCTACTACAGAAGGTAACTTCTTTGCTCTTTACTTACAAAAGTGTCTTCGCATGGTCCTACAAAGATCTAACAGGAATACCAGAAGAGCTTGGATTACATCGGATACCCTTAGTTGAGGGAGCCGCGCTAGTAAGAAGTAGACCATATCGACTCAATCCGAAGTATGCAGAGGCGGTAAAAGCAGAGATTACAAAATTAGAAGAAGCAGGTATAATTGTGCCAGTAGAACATTCCAGGTGGCTTTCTTCTATGGTTATTGTGCCCAACAAAAATAGTGGAAAAATAAGAGTATGTGTTGATTTCCGTGCTTTGAATAAAGTGACTATTCAAGATGGATTTCCTCAGCCCTTCACAGAGCAAGTACTTGAAGAGGTAGCTGGTCACACTTTGTATAGTTTCTTGGATGGCTTTAGTGGCTACAATCAAATAGTGATCCATCATGATGATAGGGACAAAACAGCCTTTGTCACTCCCTGGGGCACTTATGTCTATACTCGAATGGCTTTTGGTTTGAAGAATGCACCGGCTTCATTTAATAGAACGATGTATCTGATATTGGGCAAATGGTTAACCACCTTTCTACGCATTTTCATGGATGACTTTTCAGTATTTTCAGGTACAGATAGAAGGGCAGCAGTTCAAGATTTCCATGACCATTTGGAAAATCTAAAAGAAATTTTTGAGCAATGTCTCAAAATAGGTTTGAAATTGAATCCTGATAAATGTCACTTTTTGGTCACTAAGGGCACTCTTCTTGGTCACATAGTATCTGCTGAAGGCATAACTGTTGACCCTGCAAAGGTTACAGCTATTCTTTCCATGCCAATTCCAGAAAGCCCAAAGGAAGTGCAAAGTTTCTTGGGCCATGCAGGGTATCACAGAAGATTCATTAGGATGTATTCAGAAATTGCTAAGCCCTTGTCGAGGCTTACCAATAAAAAGATCCCTTTCTCATGGAGTGCTGAAGCCGACAAAGCATTTTGTGAATTAAAGTTGAGGCTATGTACTGCTCCACTTTTAAGTGTTCCTAATTGGTCATTGGAATTTCATGTGCATACAGATGCTATTCTTCATGCTGTTGGTGCAGTTCTAGCTCAACCATCATCTCACAAAGTGGATAGACCTATCTCTTATTCAAGCAGACTACTCAACCAAGCTGAAAGAAATTACAGTACAACGGAAAGAGAAGGTTTGGTTATCGTATTTGCTCTTCAAAAGTTTCGACATTATCTCCTTGGTATACATTTCATTGTTATCTCTGATCGTCAGCCCTTGAAGTATTTGATAAACAAACCTAGAGTAGCTGGAAGGATTTGGAGATGGTTACTCCTATTTCAGGAATTTAGTTTTGATATTCATATTAAGCCAGGAAAAGAGCACTACATGGTAGATCAAGTGTCCAGGACGGCAATGAGTGAAACGGCAACAGGTATCAATGATGAACTAGTAGATAGCAATCTCTTCCTAGTAACAATTCGGATTGGTTGGTATGATGAAATTCTCCATGTTCTGACTACTGGAAAGATCCCAGAACACTTGACACCTGTAGAAAAGAGAAGATTGCTCCTAAAAACCAAGGCATATTCTCTTATAAATGGAAATTTATATAAATACTGTCAAGATGATATATTGAGAAGGTGTGCCTATCCAGAGGAGGTAAATCTTCTGCTAGAGGCTGCACACAATGAAGGACATCTAAAGGGGGAAGAATTGGCTCGTAGAATCATCCACAAAGGTTTATGGTGGCCGCATATTTTCAAGGATGCAATCAAGTTTGCTAAAGAATGCCACATCTGCCAGAGGTGTGCTCCCGCACCAACCAGATTGAATTTCCAACCATTGGTCATATCTACAGGATGGTTTCCATTTGAACGATGGGGTCTTGATTTCATAGGACCAATTAGCCCAACTGGGCAACCAAGAGGTAAAAAGTATATTTTGATGGCCACATGTTATGCCACTAAATGGATAGAAGCTAAAGCTACTGTGGACTGCACGGCTTTAACAGTAGCTAAATTTATGTATAAACGTATCTTCTCAAGATTTGGTTGCCCACTGGAAATTACTAGTGATAGGGGCACACATTTTGTAAATCAATTGCTCCAGTTTATATTTGACAGGTACAAAATCTTCCATAAAAAATCTTGTGCCTACTACCCCAGGGCAAATGGCCAAGCAGAGAGTTCCAATAAGATTTTGATCGGACTACTTCGCAAATTATCTTTTGATCATCAAAGCTCTTGGCCACTAGCACTAATTGGTGCAATTTGGGCTTTCAGAACCACGAAGAGGGGAACCACAGGCGAGACTCCATTTCGCTTAGTTTATGGGAAAGAGGCATTGGCACCATTTGAGTTTATCATCAGAAAGGAAATAGGAATCAAAACCATTGGCATTCAACCCCCCATTCAGAGATTGGTGGCATTAGAAGAGTACAGAGAAGGGGCAATGCAGAAACTTCTGGTAACACAAGAAGAGCGCAAGAGATTGCATGACAGGTATTTGAGGTCCAATGAAGTTCAGGAAGGGTCTATGGTTTTAGTGCATCAGGTTCCAGCAATTCTAACTAAATTGGCACCCAAATGGATAGGACCTTATAAGGTTATCAAAGTATTGCCACATGGCGCAGTGCATCTGGAAGATCTACAGGGTAAAAGGATGCCACTGGTCAACATCTCCAGGGTGAAGGGTTATTTGAATTGATGCAAGTAGATGAAATTCACTCCCTGTACATACCATAGTTCTTTCATTTTCTGCAGTTCATTTTTGAAGGAATAAGCAAATAAAGGAGTTATTGCACCGGGACGGTGCAAAAGCTTGATGAGGGGGTCTGTAGTACTCCTTTTTTCCTCTCTCTGTTTGTGTCATGTGCCAGAGGTCAGAGCTTCTTAATTTCTCAGATAAGACAGCTTCATCACTGTCGTAACATCGGTTGCCGAGATTGTGAGGAAAAATGCCATGGGCTGCATCTTTAGGAAGTGTTCAAGTGCTCCTTTCCATTACATGGACATATTTGAGTTCTGAGCAGTCGTTGCTTTCATCTTTTCTTTTGTTTTGATACCTATCTATCTATCCCCTTCTCTCTTTCCCCTTTCACTCTCTTTTCCTCCCTCTCTCTCGGTCTCTCATTCTATCTCTCTCTGGGTCTCTCATTTTATCCCTTTCTCTCTCTCTCTCTCTCTCTCTCTCTCTCTCTCTCTCTCTCTCTCTCTCTCTCTCTCTCTCTCTCTCTCTCTCTCTCTCTCTCTCTCTCTCTCTCTCTCTCTCTCTCTCTCTCTCTCTCTCTCTCTCTTTCCCCCCCTTCTTCTCTCTCCTCCCCCGCCCCCCGCTACCATCCTCTCTCCGCCCTCCGCACCCCCCTCTCTCCGCCCTCCGCACCCCCCTCTCTCCGCCCTCCGCACCCTCCTCTCTCCGCCCTCCGCACCCTCCTCTCTCCGCCCTCCGCACCCCCCTCTCTCCGCCCTCCACACCCCCCTCTCTCCGCCCTCCGCAACCCCCTCTCTCCGCCCTCCGCACCCCCTCTCCGCCCTCTGCACCCCCCTCTCTCCGCCCTCCCCACCCCCCTCTCTCCGCCCTCTGCACCCCCCTCTCTCCACCCTCCGCACCCCCCTCTCTCCGCCCTCCGCACCCCCCTCTCTCCGCCCTCCGCACCCCCCTCTCTCCGCCCTCCGCACCCCCCTCTCTCCGCCCTCCGCACCCCCCTCTCTCCGCCCTCCGCACCCCCCTCTCTCCGCCCTCCGCACCCCCCTCTCTCCGCCCTCCGCACCCCCCTCTCTCCGCCCTCCGCAACCCCCTCTCTCCGCCCTCCGCACCCCCCTCTCTCCGCCCTCCGCACCCTCCTCTCTCCGCCCTCCGCACCCCCCTCTCTCCGCCCTCCGCACCCCCCTCTCTCCGCCCTCCGCACCCCCCTCTCTCCGCCCTCCGCACCCCCCTCTCTCCGCCCTTCGCAACCCCCTCTCTCCGCCCTCCGCACCCCCCTCTCTCCGCCCTCCGCAACCCCCTCTCTCCGCCCTCCGCACCCCCCTCTCTCCGCCTCCCTCCCCCTCATCCGCTCCGCACCCCTCCGCCTCCCTCTCCCTCATCCACTCCGCACCCAACCACATTTCCCCCTCACCTCCTCACATTCCCGCACATGCAACACACACAAACGCACACACTTCCTCGCGCATATACATGCATACCCACACAATTGCACACACACCCCTACACACACACTTCCACTCGCCCATACACACTCACTCACACGCACACCCATACAAACCCACACCCACACATACACACATGCATAACCACACTATCGCACACACCCACACATACACACCCGCATGCACGCACACATATACACACTCCCTCACACTCACACACATCTTCACACCCACAAGCTGGGCATCAATTTGAATGTGGCAGAGGATATGATAGTGGAAGCTAATGTATCTTCAGCTAGTGAGCATGAGATAAGCGATGGACCAGCAGCTACAAGGCCAGAATTTGATCAGAATAGAATTATGGTGAAGGAACAGAAAGGCATTAGGGAAGCTCTTGGAGAAGAAAGAGGGAAGAATGGAAATGCTCAAGATTTTGATGAGGTTCTAAATGGCAACATAAACCTTATCAAAGATCGCATTCCTGATGTAAAATGTCTTCAGAGTGATTGCTCAAAATGGAGAAGATATTCCTAAGGATGTGAACAGATTCTTGAAGAAATGGAAGCTCGGTAGAATAATGCAACAAAGAAAGGTAATGAAGCCATTAGTGAGGAAATAACCACACCACAAAATGCGAATCTCAGATGGAAGGTGATTGTGAAAAGTGGAAGCAGGGAATAACTTTTTGCCACCAACTATTCACGGCGACTACCTATTTTGGTGGATCTAATTCAAATCAAGTAGAATATTTGACCTACCCTCCAATTTTGGGTGATTAACCGGAGCGTGATCAGTGGACGTGAAGATTCGGCAAGGCTCTCTTGGCCTATTGAGGCCTATAAAAGCAATGGATTTTTGCTCATGGGGGTACAACATTTTTAGAGTTACATTGACGCGTGTATACATGCATAAGTTCTCTCTTGCACTTGGTGGTTTCAAGCCTATTGTAAAAGCTACTCTATAGTGTGGATACAGAGGGTAGGCTTCTCAGTGGAGGGCTATGAGCACTATAGTGTAAGAGAGTAGCTTGGATTTATTTTCCTTTCTGTGAGTCAGTGTGTTGATTAATCTCTATTCTCTTGAGAAATTCTACCATTTGTATTGTTCTGAGTTAGCCTGCATAACACTGGCCCTTATGCTGATCTGTTGTATTGAAGTTAACACTTTTAGGGGGGCTTGTGAGCCCTAAGCTTGCACATTTGAGCATCACTCTGCCCAACCTTGTAATCACCTTATTTGAATCAGGAAGTGTACGGTCTTCTTGGTCATTTGTTGTCCATATTTCCGAAGTATTTACCACTCTGTGCAATCCGTGTTATCTACCTGCTCATAGAAATGTTAAAGGGTATACTTCCCTAAAGAGAACCCCCTTGAGTAGGCGACGTACTGGAAGTGTTAATCCTTAATCTTTACTCTTGTTAAAAGCGGATACCCCAGTACCTCCTCTACATATCTTAATGGCAAGTGGCTAGGAGATGAGGATAGAAGGCCTATATAACATATGCTTTACTTATGAACAGAGTTAATAGAAGAGTTAGTACGAACACTATTTGAATGACTTCTATAGTTTCCTTCTAAAACGTGTTTCCAATTCATGCATTGAACCAAAAGGTTGAAATTCAAGCTTACATAATTTTATAAGTTTTCTTTGCTATCAGAAGATGTACTAATGATAGAAGCATTTTTTATAGAATATTTGCATTTGAGTCATGAATAATTTTCAAAAGAATTTGATGTTGCCTTCTATGATCTGCAGGTGGTTTACCCTAAACTGCTCGTATAATGTGTGTTTAGGCCATAGAAGTATTGAATCATGGGTTTAAAACCCTAGGTTTACATTTATTCATATGTATTTAAGTTAACAGCATTATTTCCTACTTAGTGTTAGGGTTTAACTAGGTTTTTAATTAATTTCCAAAGGGTTTTAACGGATTTTTGATGGGTTTCAAGTAGATTTTCAAGGGTTTTTATTGAATTCTAAGGGTTAAAATAATAGGTATTTAATTAAATTAATCTTTAAAATGAACATTTATGTATTGAAAATTAATCTATGATATAATTAATTACTTTAATCATGAGTGTGCATTTAAATACTAAGGTATTAATTAATTAAATTCTTAACCTAAGCTTAAATTAAAAGAAATATTTAATTATTAAAATTAAGGTAATTGGATTATAAATAAAAATGAAGTGGATAATTAATGAATGGTGTATATGAGTGGTGTTTAAAGAGTGGTGTGAATTAAGTGTGTAACTAAAGTAGCTAAAGTAAGTAGTTGAAAAGTGTGGTAATTATGTGTGCAAGATAAAAGAGTGGCCTAAATTAATTATGCATTTAAAGTGCAAAAAGTATGTGTACAAAGAGTGATGTATGTGTAAGGGTTAAAGAATGGATGAGAAATTAAAGTAAAAACCAAAAGAGTGGTAAAAAGAAGATCTCTGTGTGTATAAATATGTGGGCTTTGCTCCATATTTCGCTAATGTTTCTTTGCAGACATTGAAAGCAAAAGTATCAAAGAGCATCGTGACAAAAGAGGAGATTTCAACAAATCAAATATCCGACAATCTTATATAAATCATTATCCTTGATTAAGCTTTTGTATAGGATTCACTAGTTGTTAGCAATCTTATAGAGAAATTATATCATTGCTTTATAGCATTGTAATCATCCATTATTGTCATTAGCATTAATTCAATTTCAATTTGCATTATCTTTCTTGTCCATGTCATCTGAAAATCCAATTCAATCTGAAAATAACGCACCTTTAGAAGTAGAAGTTGAAGTGGAAGTAGCTAAGGATATTATTACACACGAATCGTTAATATCAGTATATCATGATTATTGCCTTAATAGATTTATAGCATTATTTTCAAGTGCATCTAATGATCCTCAAGATAACATAGATTCATTTCCACCACCCTTAATTAGGCGTATACAACCTAATCATGTAGAAATCCAAGAAGACGAAATTATAAAAGAAAAATTAACTGAGGAAACTTTGATAGTACCTATACCTCAAGAAGCTATTGATAGATATAGAGCAACCCAGCCTTACAGTTCTTAGACGTTTAAAGTGTTACAATTATCTACTCGAAATTTCGTAAGTTTTTTTCAATAAATTAAACTTTAGTTACCTTAGACGAAAGAAAAATATACCTAAAACACCTACGATTGTCTCATACACCCTGCGTGTGCCGAGGGATTTAGTGGCTGACTGATCCACCAGCCTTATGTCCGCAACTTCCCGACAACGCAAAGTTTGCACCAACCATTTTGACATAGTTTTTGCCTACTCAATATTAGCTCTCTCATCAACAAGTGCATCATGTAAATCTGCATCACAAATAGAATGATCTGCATCATCACATGAAACCTACAATGGCTAAGAAGTTGCCTCATTAGTACCAACTCTAGATTATCCACCTGTAAAAAGAGGCGACAAAGTATTTTACATGTCTTTGGAGCTAACAGATGTCTCCTTTGGACATGTAAGTAAAGGCTGAATAGCATCTTCCACAAAAACAACATCACGGCTAACTAAAATGCATTTAGTCTGTGGATGATACAGACGATAGCCTTTGCTTTCAGAACTCTACCCAACAAAAATAATTTTTACTACTTTATCATCCAATGCAGATGCTTGTGACCATGCCAAGCCTCATATGGAGTAATAGACTGCAATGCTTCAATGGGACACCTATTCACTACATATGCTACAGACATCACAACCTCAAGGGAGAAACTATGTGGTAAAGCTTGACTCTTGACCATACACCTCACCATTTCCATGAGTGACCTACTCGTCCGTTCAAAAACTCCATTTTATTGAGGTGTATATGACACTATACATGATGTTTTATCCCACGTTCTGCTAGAAATGCATTAAAGTTAGAAGACATATATTCCCCCCCTCGATAAGAATGAAGGGTCCCCATTTTACATGCTGATAGATTTTCAGCCAAAACCAAAAGCTCTTTGAAGCACATAAACTTCGGACTTTGCTTTGAGTTAATATACCCATGCATGCCTGGAAAACGCATTAATGAAAGTCACGAAGTAAAGATAGTTTCCAAAAGAAAGTGTCTACATAGGACCATAAACATCACTATGTACAAGCTTAAATTTTGAGTAGCCCAAATTGAATAATATTTTGGAAAGGAGGAACGCTGCATTTTGCCCAAAATACAGCCTTCACATACATGTTTTCCAGGTGCCTACAAGCGTAGCAAAATAGCAAAATTCAGATGAACAAAGCATGCAGGCCAAAGCTTTGCATCTAACATAGCCTGAGAATCATGAACTGCACATGCCAAATCATTCAGAGATCTTTCTAGTCTATGAGCTTATACAACCCATGACATAAAATTCTAGAAGCAGTAATCACGTTGCTATTTGATAGATCATGAATTGTACACATGTTATCAACAAATTTCACCACCAAGCCAATCTTGGCTAAAGCCGAAACTCATAACAGATTCTTCCTGATCCTTGCCACAAATAAAGCATCTGATAAAGTGAAAGAACTGCAATCAAGAGTAGTCAGAATGATCTTACCAACTCCCATGATAGGATAAGAGGAGTTTTTGGTGCATGTGATAGTATTCCATGTAGGGGAAGGCTCAAGTGAAGTGAAGAAACTAGGCTACGAGGTAATGTGTTTGGTTGCCCCACTATCATAAATACCAATTATCTTAATCTACTACATACATACACTACTCATGAGAAGATGGGTCAAAACCGTAAACATAAGTAAACACCCGTTCTTCATTTTATACAAGATTAGCAGACTTTGTTTTTGATGTAGAGGCCTCTGCAACAACCATTCCGGCCTCTTTCTTCTTTGCCTCTTTAACAACCAGTTTTGGATAGCTCTTAATGACACGATCATTTGCTTTACAATATTTGCAAAACAATTAATGCTTTTCTGATATTTTCTCATCTTTGTCTTCTTTCTTCGAATGTGCAGTGCAATATTTGCAAATTTCTGTTTACTAGTAGAAGAGCTCCATTTTCCTTTGCCCTTTTGACTAGCTAGGAAAGCTTGATCTGCAACATGAATATTCTAGACTAATCTTCTTGCAACAAAACATAAACTAACTCCTCAAATGACAGGGCATTTGGATTGCCTTTCATCATCAAACAAAGAGCAGAAGCAAAAATTTGATATGAGTCAAGAAAACCATTCAAAATGGTCTACAAAAGTGAGCTATTTGGTATAACTTCATCAACAAAAATCAATTGTTCCTTCAGATCCTTGGTCTCTGTCAGAAAACTGTCCATAGAATGAAGGGACAGTTTTCCATTCATTCTATGGACAGTTCCTTCAGATCCATGATCTCTGTCAGAAAACTATCCATAGAATGAAAACAAAGAGAATCCTAAGGTACTTGAAGGGCACAATCAATGAAGGATTATACTATTCATATACATCTAACATAGATGTTAAACTCTTCTCTAATGCAAATTGGGTAGGCTCTAAAGATGATAGGAGAAGCACCTCTTGATAACTTACTTTTGCAGGTACAAAGTTAATCTCATGGTCTTCCAAGAAGCAAGCCATAGTTTCTCTTTCATCAACAGAAGTTCACTATAGAGGACTTGCAAATTCTACACAAGAAGATATGTGGATTAGAACCCTATATTCACATTTAGAGTTGAACACTTCAACTCCACATATATTTAGAGACAATATTAGCTCATTACATCTTGTTGCACCCTATCAATCATGCCGGGACTAAACACATAGAAGTTCATTATCATTATGTCAGGGACAAGATTATGAGTAAAGAGATAATGCTCTCATATGTATCAATTCGTCAATAATGTGCAGATATGATGACAAAGGTCTTGGATGGAAGAAAATTAAATAGGTTCAAATCAATGATTGGATTGCAAGAAATCTTGAAGGATTGAAGACTCAAGCATCTTAGGCTTGAGAGGGAGTTGTTGGTGCAATTAGCAAGCCTAAGTGATTTGCTAAGGACTTACGACTAGACACCTACGCATCACCTCACATAGAGAACAACATGTGAACTCACGCTTGTCAATTGTAGTGTATTTATATTGGATAATTGTAAACATCAAGAGAGTAAGGAATATCATGAAGTTAGGAAAGTGAACCCATGACTTATTCGATAAAGGAATCAAAGTCTAGGATCACTTTTAGGTGAGGGAAAATTCAAGTTCAAACTTAAGACATGTGTATAAATACACTTGAGCTCACATCATCTATAAGTACTCCAATACACTACCTCTGTCTCATGCCTATTCCAACTACTTCATCATTTTATTGAACTTGTGGAATCAAGTTCTCTATATCTACTCATTCATTTGCTATAGTTTAACTTGAGATAGTTAGAATAAATTGTCTAGTGTTCACATTTCAATTTTCATCAAGATTGATTTAGTAGATCTTGCGATATGGATCAAAGAAGGTGACTATTGAAAGAACTTGGAGAAGCTTGTCGAGGGTAGAAAATGCATTTCGAAGCGATGAAGTTTGGTCAAGCCAACCGGCACAAGACCAGCCCTTGAGCTGATGGAGACTCAAATAGACCTTATAGGCATGTGATAAGTGCAAAGAAACACACTATGTACTTTGGAGCATCAAGGAGAATGAGTCGATACAAAACAGATAGGTTCGCGGGTCGACTAGCTCAAGAAACTTACTATCTATGGAAGAGACAATGAACTTCAAATGCCCATAGCGACCAGTGTGATTACAATTAGAAAAAATCCTTTTATGGGAGTGATACAAATAGAGTTGAGTGTATGGAACGCACAAAATTATAAGGAATAAGAAAAATATGCTATAGGAATGAATGCGACATTGACCGGTGGTACTTCCTATTTTTCAACAATATTCCATGTAATGTACAAGTGATTTCAAGTCTTTATATAGACTCTAAGATTGTTCCGTGACTTTTACAAGTTGAGTTTGAATTCAAATGAAGGTGGGAATGGTTGTTGGAGGGAATCAATTCACTTTCCTACAATCTAGGAAAAGTGAAGATCTAGTTTGATTTACTTTTAGGTGATTTGATTTGCTTGATTGAATGCAATTTCAACCACCACAAATTCGTGGGATTTGGGCTCTATCTTTCTAGCTTTACATGTGTAAAGCTCAAGGCTTTTACAATGGTAAATGAACCATCAAAAATCTCTCAAAAAAATACAATAAATGAGCATATGAAAAAGAACTCTCCAACAGATATTCTTTCGACGCGATAGCCTTTGATGTAGATCAAATCCACCTCAAGCATAGTGTAAGCTTGATGTTCCAACAGCTCCCCCTGAAGCTAAAGTATGCTTGAGTCTTCATTATCTGATAGGTTGAATACCTGCCATAGCTTTGAATCTACAAAACTTTATTCCATCAAGTGCCTTCGTCATCATATCTGCTACTTGCTTTTCAGTTGGGACAAAAGAAATGTCAATCTCCTTTGCCATGAGCTTCTCCCTGATGAAGTGGTAATGGAATTCTATGTGCTTGGTTCTCACATGGAAAATAGGATTTGCCGCTAGATGCATGGAACTTACATTATCTCCAAATATGTGAGGTTTGGAACTCACAAGTCCCAAATCTGTATACAATGCTTTTAACCATATTGCCTCTTGAGTTGCTATGGTGAAGCCTCTGTACTCTGCTTCAGTTGAAGATAAAGCAACTGTTGGTTGCTTCTTGGAACTCCACGACACTAGCTTCGAACCCGCAAATGCTATGTAACCAGATGTACTTTTTCTATCATCCTTAGCTCCTGCCCAATCTGCATCTGAGTAGATTTTTATATCCAAATCTGAAGAGTAAGGATAGAATATACCTTCGTTGATTGTACCTTTGAGATACTTAAGTACTCTCTTAGCCGCATCCATGTGTGGTCTTCTCGGTGAGTGCATGAACTGACTAAGCACTCCCACACTATATGAGATGTCTGCCCTTGTATGAGTAGCATATATCAAGCTACCTACCAAGCTTTGATACTCTTTAATGTCTTCAATTTTCTCACCTTCATAAATACTAAGTTTATGATTCATCTCCAAAGATGTACCTGCAGGTTTAGTGTTCTCCATTTTGAACTTGAGAAGAAGATCCTGAATGTATCTTCTTTGAGTCAAATACATTCCTTCATCTGTGTATATCACCTGCATACCTAGGAAATATGTGAGCTCACCTAGGTCACTGATTTTGAACTCCTCTTGCATGTGTTTCTTAATCCTTTGAATGCCATTTAGATCATCACCTGTCACAATAATATCATCTACATATACACATAGATAGATAACCTCATTGTGATCCCTTTTGATGAATAGAGAAGGATATGAGCTGCTAGCTTTGAACCCTTGATCTTGAAGATATGTAACCAACCTGTAATTCCAAGCTCTAGGATCTTGTTTCAATCCATACAATGCTTTCTTAAGTCTGCAAACATAAGATGGATGATTAGGGTTTTCAAAACCTAGTGGTTGTGACATGTATACCTCTTCACTTATCCAACCATTTAAGAATGCATTTTTCACATCAAGTTGGAGGAGTCTCCAATTCCTTGCAGCAGCTATACTTATCAATGTCCTGATTGTAGTCATCTTTGCAACTGGTGAGAATGTTTCCTCATAGTCTATACCATGAGTTTGTGAGCATCCTTTGGCAACTAATCTTGCATATGAATTTCTTTTAACTTTATATACCCATCTGCAACCAATTACCTTTTGATTTGGTGACATTGGAACCAAATCCCAAGTGTCCATTTCCTGCAATGCGTCCATCTCTTCTTTCATGGCCTTTTCCCAATTGGGGTTTCCCTTTGCCTCTTCATAGGTTGAGGGTTCCTCTGAAATAGAGTCTTTTGCCAAGTATATTGAATGCTTCGTAACAAACGTGGAATCATATCCATACCTTTCTGGTTGTTTGTTCTCTCTTGCTGATCTTCTAGGTGCTTGTTTGGAGCATTCTCCAACCTCTTGCATCTTTGCTTTGCCTCTTGACTTCCATAGCTTGTAATCCCTTTCTCTTTCATCTTGGTCATCGTCTATATCACTTCTTGTATCCTGGACCTGTGTATCATGCTTGCTTCCTAATTGATGAGAGTCAGAATCAAGATCATATGGTACTGTTACCTTTTGTTTGTCTTCATCATACCAAGACCTGTGTTCTTCAAACACAACATCTCTACTTGTAGTGAATTGCTTGGTTGAAGGATTGAAGAACTTGTAACCCATCTAAGTTGAATCATATCCAATAAACACTGCCTTTGTTGCCCTTTCATCTAGCTTACCTCTTATTTGTGATGGCACATGAACATAAGCTAAACAACCAAAAACCTTGCAATTCCCAAGACTAGGTTTTCTTCCATGCCATGCTTCATAAGGAGTCATACCTTGAAGTGATTTGGATGGTAGTCTATTGACAAGGTACACAACACTTGAAATAGCTTCTGCCCATAGATAATATGGCAACTTCTTCTCTTCAAGCATTGTTCGGGCTGATCCAACCAATGTCTTCTTTCTCCTCTCTGCAATTCCATTTAGTTGAGGAGAGTACCTAGTAGTCACTTCCCTTTTGATACCTTTTTCCTGCAAGAACTCATCAAACTCTTTGGAGAAGTATTCTCCCCCTCCATCAGATCTGAGCTTCTTTAGTGATCTACCTGTATGATTCTCCACATGTGCAAGATACTTCTTGAAGCAATCAAACACTTCATTCTTACTCTTGATAAAGTATAGAACAGTCCATCTACTATGGTCGTCAATAAATGAGACATAATACCTTGACCCTACCAATGAAGGTTCTTGAATTGGTCCCCATACATCTATATGTACTAAGTACAATAAGTTGTTGTGGATGTAGCCTTTGTGGTTGAATGGTTGTCTTTGTGCCTTCCCAATCTGACATGCATCACACCTGTTGATCATGTGTTGCTTTGATATGTTCGGCAGTCCTAGAACACTTTGATCCCTGCATATATATCCTTCAAGGTTCTTTTATTCACATGAGCAAGTCTCTTATGCCACACTTCAAGCTCACTTAGGGTTTGAGACCCAAAGTTGAATAGAGCTATGTTCCTAGTTTCTCCTACTTCAAAAGTAAAGAGCCTACCATGCTTCTCACCTCGGGCTATCTTCTTGAAGCCTTGACATGGATCTTCCACAAAAGCTCCATGTTGGGTGAACCTAACTTGCAAGCCTCTTTCAACTATTTGGCCTACACTTATTAGGTTTTTAGTGATAGTGGGTACATAGAGGACCTTACTTATAATGTTTGTCCTACCATTGGAAGCTTTGACATTACCAATCTTCTCCACATTGTGCTTCGTGTCATCCCCTGTTTGCAATTCATGTCTATGCTTTGGACTTTCCAAATCAGATAGAAGAGCAATGTTGCCTGCAACATGATTCGAACATCGTGAATCTATGTAGAACAAATGATCATCTTCTTTACCTTCTTTGTGGCTTAGATTCATAAGAAGCAATGAGTCTTCATGTGGTTGATCTTCTGAATAATTGTTGTAGTCCCTTCTATTATAGCTTGTATTGTTATTTTTGAAGTTGTGTCCACCTTTGCCTCTATTGTTGCCATATCCACCTCTTCCACTTCCTTTCTGGGTTTTCCCATTGAACCAGCAATTCTGAGTGGTGTGGTTGGTCTTATCGCATATGGCACAAAGTTGAACATTTTGACCTTTGGCTTTGTCTTGCTTTGGTCCTTTCTTCTTCCCTTTCCACTTGCACTTGCTTGCGAAGTTGGCTTGAGAAGTGTCTTCTTCATCTTCTTCCTTCTTCTTGCCTTTTTGCTTCTTATCCTTCTTATCTGCATATACAGCACTAGTTGAATTACCATGATAAGAGTTACCTTCCTTTATGCTATTGTTGGCTTCTTGATTGAAGAGTTGTCCAAGAAAGATGTTGAAGTCTGGAGTCTGCACATCCATGATGAGACCATAAGCCGTTGTGAAGGATTGCCATTGCTTATCACTTCGAATGCTGTTGAGAATTTGCCTCATTATGAACTCTTCTTCAATCAGCTCTCCAATGGATGCTAATTGGTCCGCAACCTCCTTGACCTTGGTAACAAACTCTGTGATGGTTTGTTTTGGTGTCTTCTTCATTTGGTTGAACTTGTTCCAAAGATGATTCTTTCTTGCTTTGGTACTAGCAGAAAAGAAAGTCTCCAGGGCATCCCAAGTCTCTTCAGATGTCTTGCATCCTCTACTATGTGGTAATAAAAGTCAGAGATAGAGTTTAGCATGTATGACCTTGCTTGAGCATCCCTTGCGCACCAAAGTGTGAGCTTATTTGTCTCCTCTTGTGTAGGTCCTCCTTTGGATCTTCGAATAGGCATAGCTTCATCACCTACTACGATTCCATAAAGGTTTCTACCTTGCAAATAGGCCTCCATTCTGATTTGCCAAGCCGCGTAGTTGTGTCGATCAAGCTTCTCAATCATTGAGGGAAAGCCGTCACCCATCTTGATATGGCTCTGATACCACTGAAAGAACTTGGAGAAGCTTGTCGAGGGTAGAAAAATGCGTTTCGAAGGGATGAAGTTTGGTCAAGCCAACCGGCACAAGACCAGCCCTTGAGCTTATGAAGACTCAAATATACTTTATAGGCATGTGATAAGTGCAAAGAAACACACTATGTACTTTGGAGCATCAAGGAAAATGAGTCGATACAAAACAGATAGGTTTGCGGGTCGACTAGCTCAAAGAACTTACTATCTATGGAAGAGACAATGAACTTCAAATGCCCATAGCGACCAGCGTGATTACAATTAGAAAAAATCCTTTTATGGGAGTGATACACATAGGGTTGAGTGTATGGAATGCACAAACTTATAAGGAATAAGCAAAATATGCTATAGGAATGAATGCGACATTCACCGGTGGTACTTCCTATTTTTCAGGAATACGTAGAGATTGATCCCAAGGTAGAAAAACTCAGATTTCTCTCAATCTACTAGATCAAATGCTATGAAATTTATAGGCATAAACTAGACACTTATACCTTTCCAATGAGGCATCTTGCACTCAATTTGGGGCTCTAGAGAGAGAGCGGCAACCTCTGCAAGATTACTGTTGGCGAAGAAGATGATGCAGAAAATTGAAGGAGCAAGACAATGATGGTCACAAGTGTATGTATATTGCTTCCATGTAATGTAGAAGTGATTTCAAGTCTTTATATAGACTCTAGGAGTGTTCCACGACTTTTACAGGTTGAGTTTGAATTCAAATGAAGGTGGGAATGGTTCTTGGAGGGAATCAATTCAATTTCCTACAATCTAGGAAAAGTGAAGATTTAGTTTGATCTACTTTTAGGTGATTTGATTTGCTTGATTGAATGCAACTTCAACCACCACAAATTTGTGGGATTTGGGCTCTATCTTTCTACCTTTACATGTGTAAAGCTCAAGGCTTTTACAACGGTAAATGAACCATCAAAAATCTCTCAAAAAAATACAATAAATGAGCATATGAAAAAGAACTCTCCAATGGATATTCTTTCGACGCGATAGCCTTTGATGTAGATCAAATCCACCTCAAGCATAGTGTAAGCTTGATGTTCAAACAACTATGCCTACACATCTCCTAGATCTTGAAAAGTTGGGATGACCCAACTGACATGCTAGATTCATTTCTCCTTGTATGGTGCAGCTAAATTCATGAAATAACTTGCTTTAGTTATCTACACACTTGAATCAGATGTGTGCAAAAGATCTTTGGTCAATTCATACCAATTTGTGGACTCTACATATAATATTAAGACCTTCTATGCCCAAAATAAAATGTTCTTCTCATTTCTTGCCTATACAAGTTATCTGTTTTGATGCAAACATTTGATGCTGCAAAGGACTTGGTGGTTCTAAATACATTATTGTGAAGCTAAGGACGTCTACTAAGCATCCTTGAAGTTAGATTGGCACGTGTAGAGCAGGATTTTTGCAGCACTAGCTCATCTCTACACATAACCACACCATGTCCTCACATTGGTCCATGCCTATATGATCATAAGATTAATGTGAAACTAGGTGCATTCTAATCATTCAACAATAGTATCAGATGAATCCCAATTTTTCAAAGTAGGTAAAGGAGGAATCGGATTGACTTCTATGGTCCGGATTCATTGTCCCAATTGAATATCGGGAGTGGATTTCCTTGGTCATGATTGTCCTAAAGAAAGACAAACAATTCCAAATCTATGTGGATTACCACAAAGTGAACGCAGCTTCTATTCCAGATCCTTTCCCATTACCTTTTTTTGGACACAATGTTAGATGAATTTGTAGGACAAGAAATGTATTCTTTCCTAAATGGATTTAGTGGATATAATCAGGTTTAGATGGTTGAGGCTGATGTGCCTAAGATTTTTTTTATCACTAAGTGGGATCTCTTTACTTGCATTGTTATGTGGTTTGGGCTCAGAGATGCTCCTAATAATTTTCATAGATGTATGCATCATAATTTTTGTACTCAACTAGCTTTATGTGAGTTTTTTGGTTGATTTTTCAGTTTGATGGAAACAAGTGGATCATTTGCAGCATCTAGGACTCTATTTAACAGAATGGAGTAAGGTTCATCTCTATTTGAACCCTGCTAAGTTCGTCTTTGGGGTAAAGTGCAAAAAGATTTTAGGCCATATTATTTCCAAGGAAGGTATAGATATTCATCCAGATAAAGTTAAAATGGTATTGGAAGCTTCCCTGCCACAATCCTCAAAAGATGTTCTTTGATTTTTGGGCCAAATTTGGTGGCATAGCCGTCACTTATGGTGTTTGGATCATATTGCTATTCCACTCAATCATTTAAGTCATGTTAAAACTAGTGATTCCCACTAGGATGCTGTCACTCTAGCACAATGGCAAGTACGAACGTGAGGAGATAAACCTCATAAATGTCAATCCATGTAGACATGAGGACTAGTATGAAGACTATGAGCAAGTGAAGGCACAAGTGCATGAGTGAGAAGCATACAAACATGCACACTTATACACACACACACGTGCACGCAAGGCAAGAACAAAGAGAGGAACAATGGAATTCTTTGAATTCTTCAAAAAGTCTCTTACATAAGCTCAAATCACTAACAATCAAACCCCCAAAAATGAGCTCTCTACCTCTTTTTATAGTTTCTTGACTAGCTTTGGCCCTGTCTAGACCTAGTGTTCGGCCTAGTTAAAAAATAGGTTCTAGAGCTTATTTGAGGGCTCAAACAAAATCTAAAAATTACAAAAATTGCTATGTAGTTAATTCTAATACTCCTCAAGCTCAAGGACTCTTGGGCTTGGACAAAATGGAGTCTATTCTACCAAAAATAGAACTTACAATGTTTGTGTAGTGATGACAGTCACTTGAGTTGGAAATAGTTCATGGAAAAAATGATTATGCCTTGTTACCGGATTGTGCATGACTGCTCCTTTGTGCTGATATGCTCTCCTTTTAGCTTGTATGCCAACAAATCCCCCCTTGCGAGCGTCTATCACCCTTGTCAGAACTCTGTTCTATAGGGTGGTAAATATAGTATTGGAGAATGTTGTTGGCTAGCTCCTATTCTCCTATCCGTAATCCTCTTGCCAGATCAGCTTGCAATGCATCCCAATTTATTGCACCTAGGATATCTGGTTGCGGTGTTGTATAGTACTCGGAGTACATGGCTTGTTCACATGCAAAGAGATGAAGCAAGTGTGTGGGCTTAGGTGCGAACACCTTCGAGTGATATTCCCAGAAACCTGATCTGAACATGTCTTCGAATGTCTATTTATGACATGCGGGTAGGTACTTGATGTGTGCATGCCAAGTGTAAGCCACATGAATGTTGGGGGTGGTGCTCATGTCATATACCAAATCCTAATTTCCATTGGTAAACCGCGATAGATGCACCTGTGGTGCTTCTGCATTTCTAAGTTTTGAGCAGAATTTGCATCATATCCAACATTTTAAGCATCATTTGGGCTGCAGCATCTGGTGTGGGCTTCAATCAAGGTAGCCAATGTCGAATTCTTGCCATCATGTAAGCTATTGATGGTGGTCCTAGTGGTGGTGCTATGTACGGATAGTTGAGCCATTCCTTGCATTGTGCGTTGTTCTGCACTTTAATGTTGAATGCCTTCCATGATCTACGTCCTAGAAATGGGTTGTAGCATGAATTGTAAATTAGATGTAGAGGTGCATGGTTCCAAGTGTGCAACATTTCAGGGTATGTATCTAGAAGTTTTTGCCACCATTTCGGTGGATAGATCTTGCTTTCTGCACCTCTAGAGGAAGGTCTTCGAGTTGAAACTGGGTAGCAAAGGAAGGAATCTTTCCTGTGACTCTCTGCATTTCTACATTGTAATCTACCAGAATGACATAGTAAGGCTAGTATTGTAGTTCGGATGATATGATGATACGTGTGGGTAACAAGTTCTTGAAGTAACAGTATTGTAATACTGTTTCTTCTATGACTCTCATGGTGTCATTTTGCACCATTATGCGCTCTTCTTCTGACCTTTTGTTTGTCGTCCTCTTGGGATGGGTTGTGGCTCATAGTCCTCTTTAAATGTTTGCTCCAGAAGAATGGAGACTCTCTCCTTCATCTGTGGGAGCTTCGGGTGGGGATGATGGTCTTTCGTATTGCAGTAGGCATGCTTGTAATTCTATGACCTTTTTTTGGAGATCTTGTATGGCCTCTCAGTTAGTGAGAAGTGAAGCAGTTGAGGTGGTGCTTAGGGGGTAGCTGTCATGTCTTTCGATCATTTCTGCTTTAGTTGATCCAGTTCCTCTGATAATTGGTCATGTGCCTGAAGTAGAGTAGCATAGTCTTTAAGGATTATCTTTATGTTCTCTGGTGTCACTGCTTGGAATTTTGAGGGACTGATCGGTGCCCTAGGTGTGCTACTAATGGCTACCTCTAAGTTCTCCTGGTTTTGTAGTTGTAGACATCAATTTTCCTCTTGAGGTGTTGCAAAGTGTCATCTGAGTAGTGCCATATTGCACTGGAGTTTTGAGTTACATTCCAGCAGTATTTGTAGATGGCCTTCCACCACTTGGATTGCTTTTCTTGATCTACATTCTGTAACTTTTACTCCAACATGCCATGAGCCTCTTGTAATGTTTGAAATTGAGTTTGGAGACTGACATTGTCCTCTTCCAGTGTACCAAGGCATTGTTGTGGCACTTCCGAGTGCTCTTGTAACCTGTGGTTATGTGCCTGTAGCTGATTGTATTCTGTCCGTAATTGTGACATACACACAAACATGGTGTCAAATGCATTACCTATAGATGAAGGTGTGGTTTTTACAGTGGAAGATGCAACGGAAGGGAATTGGGGGATGGAAAATTTGAGTGTTGTGTCTACAGGAGATGTGTGTGCAGGTGAAATAGGGGGAGGAGAGATGGGGGATGGTGGAAGTGTGGGGGGAGGGGGAAGTGCCGCCGGTGGTGAAATGTTCATGCTTTTCGCTGTGGGGGTGAAGGTGGTGTCTACCATATATATCAAAATGGTAGATGGTTTGTGTGTGATAGTGGTGAATAAGTGGGGTATGGATGTTGGGAATGGGCTCGACGAGAAAGGTTGAGTGGTGGCTGGAAACATTCTAGAAAGGAAGTCATGGGCAGGTTGAAGGGCTAGTGGTATGGGGGTGGGAAGTGAGAGCCTGGAAGTGGGAGGGCCATGCAAGGGGGCATGGTGGTAAGGAATCCAAGGAATGTGGTTCTAGTGTCAAGATGGCCTATGAACAAGGGCGTGGGGGCTAGTTGTCCTATGGCAGGCTCCATGAAGGATTTTGTTATAACAGTGGTGGCATTATATATAGGGTTGTTAAAAGAGGAAGACAAGGTGGAACTGGAGGTGAGACTACAGAAGATGAAGGCCTCCTCTGTGGGGTGAGAAGTCGAGGTGATCTCCACGGCTTCTATTTGAGGAGGTGATGGTAGGGGGGTTGGTGGTAGTGGCTCGGTTGATTCATCATGGGTGACTGGGATTTCTTGGCCAGACGTTACTGCTACTTGGGAGGTTGTCTCAATTGGTTCAGATGTGATGGTGGGTTCTTCCACCGTAGTAATGGGAATCTGGATGTGTTTATCAGACCGTGGTCATGTTTGGGTGTAGGTATCAAGAAGTCCAATGGTAACACAACATTTTGGCCAAACACCATCTGAAAGGGTGTGGCTTGGAGTACCATTTTATAGGCCACTCTATATGCCCAAATAGCATGGTGTAGCTGTTTGTCCCAATCAGAGAATTTATTATTCACTAATTTGGTCAGCAAATTGCATAGAATCTTATTGGTGCTTTTGGCTTGCCGGTTAACTTGTGGATGATAGGGGGCATACTTCTTATGTATCACCAAGAATTTTTGGAGAGGGTTTTCTATGAATTCATTCAAGAAGTGTGTGCCTCTATCACTTACTAGCTCTATTGGTAGCCCATATCTAGTGAACACATTCTCAAATAAGAACTTAGTAGTTGTCTGAGCATCATTCTTCGTTGTGGCTTTCACTTCTACCCACTTGCTTAGATAGTCTGTGGCCACAATGATTTATTCAACATGTGAACTCTTAGCTGGGGGGTTCATAGGACCGACAAAGTCTATTCCCCACTTAGAGAATGTGCATCCACCCATCATAGGTTTCAATGGCATCACATCCTTACGTATGGGATATTGAGTTTGCTGATAAATGTCACACCACTTCACATAGGTATGTGCATCCATGTGAAGGGTTGGCCACCACAAGTCTGCAAATAGGATTTCCGTAATCACACGGTTTGTTCTAAAGTGTCCTCCTGCTACACCTTGGTGAGAAGTTTCCAAGATATTGAGATATTCACTTTCATGGACACATAGCCTTAGGTAACCACCTTTACCACACTTGTATAAGTTATCTCCAATGAGTGACTAATCTAGTGCCTCCTGTTCTAAGCTCCTGTGTCTAGCTAGGGTCATAACTTCAGGGAATGTTTTTGTCCTCAAGAAGGCTACCAATGGCTCACTCCAATCTTGTATTAGAGACACTTGGTACAGTGTAGCGTGCTCCACAGGTGGGCTAATATGACAGACTGGTCATTCCTTACACAACTTATGAACATCTCCTTCCAGAGTTGGCCAATACACTCCTAATCTTTTTAGGGTCTGTAGGGTCCTATGCTTGGAGTAATGTTGCTAGACTTCACCTACATGTGCTATTTGCAACCACTTTGAGTGCTCATCTTATTCTACACAACAATCCAATATTCTTTGATTTGTGTGCTTATACATACTCCTTGCAATGATGGTACTTTTGGGCTTTTACTATCTCCTTATCTTGCGTGTTTATTACTGGGTGTTTAGGCCTGTATGTCAATATTGGCACTAATGTCTTGGCCCATTGTGGTGCAACTTCCAAATTAAACATGTAAGCATCAGGCAGATCATCCGAGACTCCTTGTGGGGCCTCTCCGGATAAGAGCCTCGAGAGATGATCTGCTCTAAAGTGAGTCTTGCCCTTCCTCACCACTACCTCAAAGTCATATTCCATGAGTAAGAGAAACCATCTTAGTAATCTCCTCTCCTCTTCTATTGCTACTTTGCACATCCATAAGTGGGTGTCTTCATGCATCCATGAGGATCCTTCTCCTATGGAATGCACTGATTCTGTATCATCCATAGCTCTATGGATGGGATTCCATTGAATAGGGGGTACATCTCTATGAGAGTAATCCTTGAGATTGACTTTGGTTGTAACACCTAAGTGTTGCAAATACAAAGATTGGTTCCCAAATCTTGTACTACTTGCAATTGCCTCAAGAAGGGTCTTCTCAGAATCATCTCATAGGCATTGTTCTTGCTAAAGTCACATATAGAAAAAGTATGCTCAAACTCTACACCACAAGTAGTGAGAGTTATCCCTTCTAGTAGCCCCAAGGGTCTTTTCTATGTGACCATCAACGATTTGTAACTTCATTCTCCTGGGTCTGAGTGCTAGCGTGCCCCATCGCTTCCATAGGGAAGTGGTAGCAATTGCAACTCCCGCACCTAAGTCCAAAATAGCCTTGGTGGTGTATCCTTGATGTGTGATTGGAAGATAGGTGTTTCCTTCTTCACCTTCACCCATGTCACCTATCTTGTCCAAAGGTATTTTTGGAACTGTTATATGAGAACCTACCTCAGAACAAGGTTTTTTTACTTCAGGCACCTTATTGCCTACAGGTTTCCATAGTTCTGGCCTAACCTTGAGTAGGTCTTCTAAAGTGAGATTGCACTACACTTTAGTGTTCTTAACTACCTCCGTAGTCTTAGGTATGACTGAGTTTGCATTCCTTACCATGATCATGGGTGCTCTCATACAAGTAGACTTCGCCTCCCATGGGCCTGTGAAATGGGGTAGTTCCTGTAAGGAATTAGACTCAAAGTCTAATCTCTCACAAGATTGGGTATTCTCATGTTCTTCATAAATGGAAGGGATGTCTTGTGGGAATTGATCATGTAGGTCATCCACAAGTTCAATGGGAGGAGGATTCTCACTTTCTTTTGCCCATTTCTCTCCCTAAATCTCTCATAGGAATTCTGGTGAATACCTATTCATAGAAGAAGAGGTGTCTAGTTCAATGGAGTTAGGCACATAAGCTTCTTGGGGAGGAATGCTTATCCTGTCACTTGCCCTCTCCTCAGCTTAAGAGGTTGTTCCTTATACAGAATTTTAAATTAACCTCTCCAATCTATCCAATAGATCAGCAAAATGCAATTGTGTCCTAGAGGAACTAGAGCAATTGAAGAGATGACTCGCATTAAACATGGCTTGTGCCAATTCTACCATCTTAGCACAAAGCTTGGTTCATTCAACCTCTAGGTTAGCTCTAGGGTAACACTTTTCATGCTCTGTTACATTTGACCCTTCCTAGAATCTGGCCTGATATGCTTTAAGCATCATGTCTAAGTCTTCTAGAGTGGGATCGGCTAGGATTGATCCTACTCCGGGTGGTGATTGGGTTAAGTGTGGTGGATTAGAAGGTTGGGGGATGGAAGGTGATGGGGATGGTGGTGGAGGTGATGTGTGAGAGTGCGTTTGAGATGTGATTTCTATAATTTTGTCTTTGGTCTCTCTCATACTTTCCTCAAGTTCAATGATCTTCTTTGCCTATTGTCTTTTCATTTGTTCACGACTTTCTCTCCAAGCTCTTGTCCTCTTCTTATTCTCACTCTCGGTCTCGCTAACCTCATAACTCATTTCTTGGCCTAAGTCTTGGTTTTGTTGCAAAGCCTGAGCTGGGGTGACTACTTGCACTGGGGCAGTGGAAGTCACCCTTCCATTGGGATCTAATACTAGACCGATGACATTGATGTGAGTGATTTATGGCACATTGTTCAGATTCTTAGGACAATTTCATAAGAGGTGCTCCTTCCCACAATCTGGACATAAACCTTGAATGGTCATAGATTGGGTTTGTGTAGGTATGGCATAGGGCAATCTCGAATGAGGTGATCTCCCTAACATTGGTAGCATGGTCCTCTAGGAAACGGGGGTCTTATCTACCTAGATTGAGGTCTAGAGTTTGGGTTTTCATACATGACATTTTCATACTCGGGCTCCGAACTAGGTTCACTTGGGTCTTCACAATAATATGAATCATTATGCTTAGACGACTGCATGTAGTAAGCCTGTGGGCTTTCAATATGAGTGGAGTCAAAACTATGATTGCTTGGGTCACTTTCTGAAAGTAATGGTGTTACTGGCACTATGGCTCTATTCAAATTTTCTTTTGCCATTGCATATTTCACTAGGATTACATTGGTTGGTGGTGAAGGTTGCAGAGCTAGAACCGGTTGAGGTCTTTGTTGGGTCTGGTAGGGCTGTTGATAGGGTTGTTGGGGCCTACCATACTGCTGTGCTGGATACTAATTCTGGTACCTTCCTTGTTGTCAATATGGTTGTGGATAATTTTTTCTAGCAGCTTATTTATTATATGGGCAACCTTGTGCAGTGTGGTTGGTGTATCTCCTTTCTATTGTGCAGTATTGGCTGTTGGGGTTCACTTGGGGTTAAGCCATGATAGGGCACACATTGTCCATATGGTCTCCTCCACAAGTATCACATCGTTTTTTGTGGGGAAAATCTAGGAATCAACTTGCTAGAGACCCCTAACTTATGAGCTACCTTCTCTGCCAAATCTTTAATTGATGTGGATTGTGTGGAAGTGAGGCTCATAGAACTATCTAAATCTTTATAGATCTTTGAAAGCTCTAATTCCTCCCCTAGGTTGTCCTCAATGTATATGCACATGCGTACACACTCTTCTATGGATCTAGGGTCCTTTAAGTACACATATGATCTCAGTTTGGTACTTAACAATCCATCTAGAAATAAAGCCACTTGTTTGGCTGGAGTGGGTAACTCTAGAATAGGGCATCTCTCTAGGTATTGCCTAAACCTTCTTCCTATGAACCTCACAGTCTCTTGAGGTGTTTTCTTGAAGCTGTATATCAAGGAAGATGTGTTATGCCTAATCCCACTCTTAGAAAACTCAATGATGAATGCTTCGAGAAGCTGATCAACATTTTCTGAATTGGCCTTGGTGGAGCGGTTGAAACAAAGTCAATGCAGTATTCTTGAGAGATAGGCCAAAAGCATTGTATTGAGTGAACAAGTCTTCAACTTGTTCAGCTCTCAAGACTTGTCTAAACTCGGCTACATGGTCATATGGGTCTCCTATGCCATCGAAGCAATTCTTCATGGACTTAACCAATTGTGTAGGCCTCAAGGTCCTAGCATGTTCTCTAGGCCTTCGCAGAGGGAATTCATGTGCATTTCTTGGATGCCTTGGGTCCCTATGTCTCTCCCTTTCCATCCTATTCATCTCTGTCCTTGTTATTTCTCTTCCCAGTGGGTTAGCAAAGCTCACCTCAGGTCTATCTCTACTCCTCTCTCTTTGAGTTCTAGGAGCCTGAGATGTCCCAGCTCCTTGCTGACCATGAGATACTATGGATCGAGGTTGGGGAAAAACAGATTCACCCTTCCATGTGTATGCATGCCTTCCATGCTCCAAGACCACAAAGATCCTTTCTAATGCATTATCTAGATTGGTCACTTTGCCTGGGCTATCTGGGTCTTTGAGTACATATATGGTAAGTGTGCTTACTTCGTTAGGGTGCTCAGCCTTATACCTCCAAAAGGCCTCATCCGTCTCTCGATTGAAGAGAAAATCTATGCTCCTATTGTCTTGGGGAACCCACTTTGGAGTGATTATTCTAGTAAGAATCGACTTGCCTCGAGGGGCTTTAGGTTCCTTTCCTAAGTTCCCTTGCTCTATGTCACCTACTTCGGTCTCTGAGATTATGTTGCCAAATTCATCTACCCTTTCTGGTTGGCTAGTGACCACATACATTGTTCCTTCTTTATTTATGTAGAAACCATTTTTTCACTTGACTATAGGGTTTTCTAGTCCCATGGACTGATCTGGGTTTTTAATTTGGATAAGAGATCTTCTCAGACCATCCTCATAGATACAAGCACCTAATCGGTTGGTCTGGATATGTTCGAGTTGACTCTTGTAGGGACCTTCTAGTTTTTCTAGGTATGCCACTCCTGAGCTACCTACGGGTCTCTCCATGATGTAAGACATCTTAGAGTCACTAGTTTCTAAGTTTAGAATGTAGGGGTAGCCACTCAACTACTAGGCCCAAGACCTAGCAGTATGGTTGACACTAGCCTCTGATGATCTAACATTTCCACGGAGTCTCCCTACATGTCTTCTTGATCTCAGGTTCATATGCCCTTCTAATTGTCCCAATCACCCTTTTACAACCACCTTGCAGATTCTTTGATACCAATCACTCGTTCCTTTTAATTTCTTGCGTACTTGTTTTTTAGTTAAGCATCATGAGGAGTACTTACGTGTGTCATACTTGATGTTCTTTGTCCACTTAGCTTAATTTCTTTACTTGTAAGTTATCCCTTGACTGCAACTTAACCTATTCTTAGACTTGAGAAATTAGAGGCTCTTAGAGCTTTAGTATTCCTATCCTATCCCTAGTCAATCTGATCACCCACTCGCACTAAGCCTAAGCTAGGAATGGACTGAGGGGGTTGAGAGATTTTCCAACCTCAAGTAGCTTCTTCTTGTTGCACTTGTCCGAGGCTTGTTCCCAGGCTTGCACACACGGGCACTTGCTTTGGTTTCTCCAAAAGCTGTGGATGATCTGGCAAGAGTTCCAAGTTTAGCTCACGTTTGTACCTTAAATTTACAGAAAAATTATTTCAAACACTTTTAATGAACCTTTTCTCCCCCTTTTGGTATTGCCAAAAACTTTTCTCTAGATCTCCCTTGGTGTACCTACCCCTCAGAGGGTCAACTTCAAAATACCCTATCTAAAAATCAATGTATTGTTCTTATAAAAAATAGTTGAAGCCGTGCCATGTAGTATTCACCACGAGCTTTCCAACAAGCTCTAGAGCTCAAAAAAAAGATTTTGTATGAAAAAGTTACGTTGATTCAGGGTTCAGGGGTTAAAACAGAAAATCAAGACCTTTTAGGATTTTAGTGCATTTTTCTAAGGCCTTTGTAATTGTATGGGTAATTGAGTGTGCAAAGAAGCCCAAAATTTAGCCCAAATTTTTGAAAATTACCACTTTAATTTTTTTACGGAGAATGCCTATCTATCGCAATAGATGGTGTCTGTCGCGATAGACGCTGAGTGTCATGTGGCCCTGTCTGTCGCGATAGACTAGGTCTATCACGATAGACGATGTTTATTGTGGGTCCGATCTATCGCGATTGACGGGTGTCTTCGTGATGGACCATGACTCTCATCTGTCATGGGCTGTCTGTCGCGATAGAGGATGTCTGTCGCCATAGACGAGGTCTATCGTCTATCGTTTTTTGGTTTGTCCCGATAGACGATGTCTGTCGCGATAGACTCAATTTGTCCCGGGGCTCTATTTGTCACGATAGATGGGTGTCTGTCACGATAGACGAGGTCTGTCGTCTGTCGTGGGTCTGTCTATCAGGATAGACAGGTTTCTATCACGATAGACGAGATCTATCATCTGTCGTGGGTCTGTTTCTCGTGATAGATGCAATTTGTCACAGAGCTCTATCTGGCGCGATAGATGAGACCTGTCGCACGATGCTGTCTGTCGCGATAGACGCTCTCTGTCAGGATAGACGATGTCTGTCATGATAGACCAAAAAAATGCAATTTTTTTTGAAACTTTTAGTGATTTGGAGTGCTCTAATGGTGTAGATTATTGTGCAAAGCATGTAAACAAAAAATAATGAGTTTCTCTATCTATCATGATAGATAGAGGTCGTCATTTCGGGTACTGTGTAGAATTCTATCATACCTGTGCAAGCTGCTGGAGATGGTGGTACAACTAGAACCTCCAACAAATGCTCAAAAATACACAAAAAATAGATCGCAGAGAAGCTTCTCTCGCTCTCTCTCACAAGTGAAATGAGGGAGATGAGGTGGGTAGGGTAATATGACCAAAAAATTGAATTTTTTGGGAAGATGGAGATGGAGATGGGAGATAGTAGGGATGATGATGGTGATGATGAAAACAAGAAAAATTGATGAAAAATAAGGAAAAGTATAGATTTTACCTATAACTCCAATGTCTCAACTCTACGTCTTACCATCACATGCTCGTCCTCAAAGCTCTTTCCCCGGCAATGACACCAAATTTGGTGTCACTCTAGCACAATGGCAAGTACCAATGTGAGGAGATCAACCTCATAAATGTCAATCCGTGGAGACATGAGGACTAGTATAAAGACTATGAGCAAGTGAAGGCACAAGTGTGTGAGTGAGAAGCACACAAACATGCACACACATATACACACACACAAGGCAAGAACAAAGAGAGGAACAATGGAGTTCTTTGCGTTCTTCAAAAAGTCTCTTAGATAAGCTCAAATCACTAACAATCCAACCCCTCAAAATGAGCTCTCAAGCTCTTTTTATAGTTTCTTGACTAGCTTTAACCGAGACCTTGCATCCGGCCTAGTTAAAAATTAGGTTATAGAGCTTATTTGAGGGCTCAAACGAAATCTAAAAATTATGAAAATTGGTATGTAGCTAATTCTAATACTCCTCAATCTTGAGGACTCCTTGGCTTGAACAAAATGGATTCTATTCTACGAAAAACAGAATTTACAATGTTTGTGTAGTGATGAAAGTCACTTGAGTTGGAAATAGTTCATGGAAAAAATGATTAGGCCTTGTTATCGGATTGTGCATGACTTCTCCTTTGTGCTGGTATGCTCTTCTTTTAGCTTGTATGCCAACAGATGCAGAATGCATTTTGGCTTTCCAAAGCTTAAGGTCCTTCTTAATAAGGTGCAAGTCTTGCAAGTTCTTGACTAGGATCATCCAATTCATGTTTTTTTTCAATGTGTGAGATGTGGCCATTGGAAGTGTTTTGATGCAAAAGTAGGTTGCTCTTGGTATTGCCTTGTTTATTATGCCAAATATCAATTGACTAATGTGGAGAAGAATTATACGAAGCAAGAATGTGTTTCATTGATTTACTACGTTAAAGAGTTTTGGCAGTATTTGTTATGTAAAAAATACACTTTCCATGTGTATAATTTGTCTTTGTTGTACTTGGTGCAACAAAAAAAATTAGTGTGTTAGCTTGCATGGTGGTTCCTACTATTAGAAGAACTTGATTATGATATTTTCCATCAACTGAGTTCTTCTCATGTGGTACTAGATCTTTTATTACACCTTGATAATGGTGAGCCTCTAGATAAAGTTGATGATTCCTTTTGAATGTTGCACTTTTCCAAGTGATTGATGCTACTAAGTCCAAGTTGAGTATAATGCTTAGGGTATAGGGTTTCCGATTTAGGCTTTAGGATTTAGGGTTTAGAGTTTATGATTTAAGATTTAGGGTTAAGGGTTTAGCATTTAAGATTTAGGATTTATGGTTAAGGTTTTAGGATTAAATGTTTTTTATTTATGATTTATGATTTAGAGTTTAGGATTAAGAATTTAGGTTTTAGGGTTTATGGTTCAAGGATTGGTATTTATGGTCTAGGGTTTAGAAACGAACATCAAAAGCATCTTCAACATCATGAAGAATCAATCATGAACATATTTGCATAAGAATGGCAATAGGTTTGTAGTCTTCAAGGCCAAAACACTGCAATAATGTGTCAATATATTTTTGTTTGACACAAATCTATTCCGCCGTCAACTCACGTATACTGAATGCCCAAATAATGATGCAAATGCTCCAAATCTAACATCTCAAATGAGGCATGCAAGTCAGCCTTAAAATAAGCAATATGCCTCTCACTAGGAGCATTGAGAATGTCATCAACATAGACAACAATGATCAAAAGCACATCATTTGCACGCTTAACATATAAGGTGTTCTCAGTTGGACAGTTGTCAAAACCATGTGCAATCAAGTAGGCATATCTTTTTATACCAAGTATGTGGTGCTTGCTTCAAACCATAAAATGCCTTTTTCAACTTGCACACTTTGTTTTCATGCCCTTTCTCCAAACAACCACACAGCTAAAAAAACATATACTTATTCATGCAAATCACCATTCAAGAATTTAGTTTTAATGTCCAATTAACGTACGTTCCAACCATGACGAGTTGCAAGTGCATAGATGCTAGGAATAGTAGTCATCGGCATGTAGGAGCAAAGGCGTCATCAAAATCAATGCCTCTTTCTTGAGCATAACCTTCTACAACAAGCCTAACCTTATCATGTCAATTGTTCCATGAGGTGTATGCTTTAGCTTGTACACCGAATTAGTGCGCCTTCTTGCCAGGAGGCAAGTCACATAAGAACGAGGTACCATTTTTGATAATAACATCATATTTTGATTCAATAGTAGCCATCCAATTTTCTAAATATTGTTCTTCATCAAACAAAACACACTCATTCTCATCACAAAGACTAGAGGTATGCATAACATAGCAATCTGATGCAAAAGAAAGAGTATGAGAGCCTAAACGAATATGATATGATAGAGATGCATCTAATTTTCTATCTTGCAAAGTCTACACCAACCGTTTAGGCATAGTTTTTGCCTCCTCTATATCAGACCTCTCATCAATAAATGCATCATGTAAATCTACATCAGAAATGGAATGATGTGCATCAACATGTGGAATCTACAAAGGTTGAGAAATTGCCTCATTTGGACCAGCACTAGACTACCCACCTGTAAAAAGAGGCAACAAACTGCCATACACTTCTTTGGAGCTAACCCCTCCATCATATATAAGCTTCTTTAATGTCTTGCTAGTGTAGTTCTCTACATTTCCTAGATACGTTTTGAAACAATAAAAAACCTCACTCTTGTTATTAATAAAGTTTAATATTGCCCATCTACTATGCTCATCAACAAAATACACATAATACCTTGAGCCTGACAATGATGGTTCTTGACTTGGTTCCCACACATCTATGTGTACTAAGTTCAAAAGGTTGTTATGTGTGTACCCTTTGTTGTGGTAAGGTTGTCTTTGTGACTTTGCAAACTAATGAGCATCACCTCCCTTGTTCTAGCTCACTTAGGGTTTGTGACATAAATTTGTATAGAGATACATTTTTGGTCTCTTCCACTTCAAATGTGAAGAGCCTACCATGTTCTCACTTTTGACTATCTTTTTGAAGCCTTGGAATCTTCCACATATGCAAGAGTTTTTCTACAATCTAGCCTAGACTAATTAGGTCTTTGGTAATAATGGGTACATACGGAACCTTACTCAAAATGTTCTTTCTACCCTTGGATGCTTTTTCATTGCCAATCCTTTCCACATTGTGCTTGGTATCATCTCCTATTTGTAGCTCATACTTATGAATAAGGTTTCTCCAAGTCTGATAGAAGAGCAACATTGTCTACAACATGGTTTGAACAATCAGAATCTAGAACAAATGCCCATCCTCTTTACCTCGTTTATGGCTCAAATTCATTGGAAATAATGAGTCTTCATGTGATTGATCCTCTGAGTACTTGTTGTTATCTCTTTTGCTATTTTCTCTATAATTGTTGTTGTCGTTTTGTCCAACTTTGCCTCTTGTATTGCCGAATCCCCTTCTACCTCCTCCTTTTTGCATTCTTTTATTTAACCAAAATTTTGAGTAGTTTGGTTATAATTATTCATCATCATTCTCCTTCTTCTTCCTTTTTTTTTTCCTTGTCCTGTCTATTTTTATAAAGAGAAGTTGTAGAGTTTCCTTGGAAAGAGTTACATTCCTTTATGTTGTTGTTGGCCTCTTGGTTGAAGAGGTGTCTAAGAAATATGTTGAAATGAGGTGTCTACACATATATGATAAGGTCATAGGTAGTTGTGAATGATTGCGATTGCCTAGCATTCATAATACCATTTAGGATCTAACTCATAATGTAATAATCTTTAATAAGCTCTCCAAATGCTGTTAATTGATGTGCAACCTCCTTCACTTTGGTAACAAAGTCTATGATTGTCTACTAAGGTGTCTTCTTCATTTGGCTAAATTCATTCCACAAGTCATTTTTCCTAGCTTTGGTGCTAGTTGAGAAGAATCTCTCACATGCATCCAAGGTTTCTTAAGATGCTTTATAGATTATAATATGTGAAAGAAAAAAATCACAGATAGAGTTTAGGATGTAAGACGTGGGTTGGGCATCTCTTGCACACCATTGTGTCAGCCTCTCAATCTCTTCATGTGTAGTTCCTTCTTTGGATCTTGGTATAGGCATGAATTCATCACCCTTTTCTATTCCATACTAGAGGTCTTTTCCTTGTAAATAAGCTTTCATTCTGATTTACCAAGCAACATAATTGTTCCTATCAATCTTCTCAATCATAGAAGTAAATCCATCACCCATCTTGAAAAAATGGCTCTGATACCATTGAAAGAACTTGAAAGGGAATGGAAACAATCTGATGCCTCGAGTAATGAAGTTAAGTTCAACTTTCTAGTATAGAAATCGCCCTTTATCACTTGGAGACTTTGCTAGGAAAAGAGAAATTTAGTCGAGCCAAAAAAGGTTAAAAATATCAAAGCCACAAAGGACAAGAATGTTATATAAGAAAAAGGAAAGGACAAAAGAGAGAATTTGATCATTGAAAGCAAAAAAGATTTGGAGAGAAAGCTGAGGCACTAAGAAGATATGAACAAATATCTCCATTGTTATTGGAACCTCCAACAAATTTATTAGAAGGGGGATCAACTCTAGTTCATAGACAAGACATGCAACTCATGTGTGTACCACAACCTTAGGATATGGAGGAAAAGAAATAACAGCTGAACATGAATGAGGAAGTGTTTGAAGATGAGTACCAATTTCTTCACGATTTAGACATGACATCTCAGGACAAAAAGTAGTTGGATGTTTTCGACACAAACAAATTTAACGCATTAGAACAAGAAGCTGATGTTGATGATTTCTTTAATGCTTCACTATGGTTTGAGATCCAAGAAACACAAGCTAGGATAGAAGAGGGACAACAAGAAGCAACAGAATTGGCATATGAAGAAAGAAAAGCAATTGAGGAAAAGGGCTAAAATTCAAAGGAAGACCACTATGAAGAATCCAATGATAGTCAAGAACAAATAGGGGACCATGAAAAAGAAAGTGATGATAAAGAAATGCAAGAAGCCCAAAATCATCAAGCCACATAAATCAAAGAGCAAATCAAGGGTTTAGGGTTTCTTTATTAGAAAGCCTTAAATTCACATTACAAGAAATTACTCATGAAGTAGAAACTCATATAAGAACAGAGAGTCCAGATAACAAAAAAAGAACAATTAGAAGATAGAAAGGGAAATCAGGAAAGTGAAAAGTTAGAATTAGAAATCATTGAGCAGAAGGAAAGTCAACCACAAGAAGACATAATGAAAACAACAGTTCTATTGAAACACCATATGAAAGATTTCTCAAAAGGAGCAAGGATGGCAGTAATGGTTGGCATCAAAATGGAAGAAGCTAAAAGAATAGAACAGAAGCTCCAATCACAAAAAATGGAACAATTAGAGAAATTAAAGAAACAAAATCAATCTCTCATAGAAGATAATTCTTATCTTCAAGATGAGATTATCAAAATGACTCAGAAGGTGGTAGCTCAATCAAAAAAGATGAATGAAAATGAGGAAGAAAATCAAATTATAAGGATAGAATTGGAATAGAAGTTTGAAGATAAAAACAAGGAATTATTAGATAGCAGAGAGGAATGCAAAATTCATAAAGAAGAAATAGAAAAATATCATATTCTCATGCAAAAGAAAGAATTAGAAATAACGAGATCCAGGTTGAGTTTCAAAAGAAGCTGCAAGATTACATAAGCAGTGATAGGGAAATAGAAAATAAAAAGAGAAAATATCATATTTTATATTCTTCTTTCAAAAAGGTCAAAGAGCATAACGAAGCATTAGTTTCTATGTTAGATCCTGACAGTCAAACAATCATTCAAGGTAATAAGGATGCAGGAGGAATTACAAAGCTAGAGAAAGATATTGAAAAATTAAAAGAAGAAAACCAGAGATTGCAAGCACAATTATAGGGTCAATATGAGCTATCAAGGCCATTCAGAAAGATGAAAGAGTTTGCTATAGTAATAAAGAAACAATATGAGAATTTAAAGTAGAGGTAGAAAAAGACATTCATAGTTACAATATAGATTTGCAAAAGGAAATGTAGCAGTTACATGAATGAAAGGAAAAGATCAAGGAAATGGACAAACTAAGCAGAGAACGAGCTCAGCAGGAAGGTAAAACTAGAGAAGAACAATATGTGAGCCTAATTAGAGATGTTTAGATAGAAGTAGAAGCACAAATGTATGAACAATTTGATGAGCAAGATCAGAGTTTAGCATAACCAACCTATACATTACTTGTAGATTTAAGTCACATAATTAAATATATCAAAGAATTATATGATAGATATGAATCCAAGCTTATTAGCTTTCTCATGAGAAAACTCAAAAAACTAATCAAAACATTGTCAAATTTTGACATTTTTAATGTACCCCTACCATATCTACATGAGTCTATTAAGGAATATCAGACGAACATTTTGGGAAAAGAGCCAGATTATTTTTTGGAATATTCAGAAAGTCAATTTTTGTTATCAAAAGATTTCTTCCACAAAGTCAATCCCACATGGAGAAGGGAATTTTTGGCCAAAAATAAAGAATGTAGACATGTATGGACAGATGCAGCAGTTAATTTAAAATTAAATCTTGCATATTGCCCCTGTGCTAGAAGACGACAATGGTCAATTTTTTAGGAAAGAAGAAGAAGTAGGTAGAGTCCAAAGACCTAGCTACATTTTGCCAAATTAGCAGGTCCTCTAAGGGGTGGTTTGCCCACTAAATCTTACATGCTTAACACAATAGATACTTTCATTCTTGATATGCAGTAGGTCGAAGACTATACAATAATTGTATAGATTAGAATTCTAAAAATATTAAAAGCATGTTTGGAAACCTTCTTTGAGGTCAACATCAGGACCATCAAATTTTTGGGTTTCCATTCCGGCACAGAAACACTTTTATTTGATCTAAGTGCGATGCCATATATATTATTTCTGATAGCATATTTTTCCAGAGTGATGTTCATGCAAAGTGTGTACTTTCAAAATTTTGAAGATGCATTTTCAACTTGATTTTTTGAAACAGACTCAGAGATTTTTGGCAGAGTTTCCTTAGGTCCCAAAGCCTGAATTGTAGCATATGAAAGCATATTTTTGGAATATCAAAGCAGGAATACAGTGGATGCTCTAGAGGCAACTCTCAATTGGAGAAAAGTCATGATAGAACTTGTACATAATATCAATTCTGAAGAATGGCAAAAGTATATACAACGTAAGGAAACTTGTTGTAGGAAATAAGATTAAAAAAAAAACACCCATTCAAAGGTTTTGCCTATAGAAGATTTGATGAGGACATCAAACGGTTTAGGAGGGGGAGGATGTTGAAAGAAGATTCATCTTCTCTTGTATTATAATTTGTGTTATAAGCTGAAAATGCCATAGGATTTGGAAAGAAATTGTGAAATAATGAAGACTTGGCATTTAGTATAAAAGGAGGATAATATGAGCAAAATGGACGATTTTCATCCTTGTAATTACACCTATTGAGAAATAGAGCTCTTCCTTTGGTTGTGTATCTTCTTCTTCATCATGATCTCTTTTTTGGGAGTCTTATGTGATGATTAGATTGTTGTTTGATTGATTATTCATTTGATGGAAGTGTTTTGATCATTTGGAAATCCTTTTCTTGAGTAATTTCCAATGAAACTTTGGATTCTCATGGAATGGAGAAATTCGTCTGATTTCGAATTGAGTGCATCTTTGCATATGATTAAGATGATTAGTTTCACTTTTCATATTTGAACTCTACAGGAAAAATGGCATGAATTAGGCACTTGAATCATTCATTTTGGTGTCATATTCATAGAGATATGATCATTTGAAGTTCTCAACCATATTTCTGCAGAAAATCATGTTTTTTTTTTCAAAAATTTGCATTTTCTTCATTCACTCATAATTGAATTGGTAAATAAGTACAACATATATCACTTATGAATAATTGATTTGTGTTTTGTGAAGCATTAATCTTTAAGCAACAATCAGGTATGATTGTTCTTGGATTGAAAAATTTAAAGAATTTTCCTTTTACTTTTGAATTGTCATTAAGTCCCTAATATCTACACCGAGACAGATGTGTTGGAGTGGAATGGAAACATAACCCTAAGGTTGATGTTCTAGATTCATCTTTAGATGAGATGTGTAGATCAAAGAGGATTGATGAGCAACAAAGAGCCTGACATCATGTTGTCAATATAGTGCATATGACTGAAATTATGGGATCAATAAAAGAACCAAAACCTATAGATGAAGCACTCAAAGAAAACAAGTGGATAGCAGAAATGAGGCTGAGTATGACAACATACTAAAGAACGATACTTGCTAATTGGTTGATTACGAGCAAAGAAAAATGTAATTGGAACTAAGTGGATTTGGAAAGCAAAACACCAAGTAGATGGTAATTTAGAGAAATACAAAGCTTGGCTTGTTGCACAAGGATTCTCACAAGTGGAAGGATTTGATGTCAAGGAGATAGTTGCATCAACAACTCAAATTACTATAATTTGCATAGTACTTTGTAGTTGTTGCACACAAAACGTGGTCTATATTCTAGATGTATGTAAAATCAGAATTTTAGAATGCATACCTCAAAGAGGAGGTATATGCATCTTAACAACCAAGTCTTGACATACCTCTTTCATAACACAAGGTTCCTAGATCTTAAGAAGGAATTATATGGCCTTAAGCAAGCTCCAAGGGGCTTGGTATCGATGAGCTCAATTATTTTTTTCAAAATCCAAACTTTCAAAGAAGTAATGGTGATGCAAATTTGTATGTTATGAGAAAAGATATCTAACTAGTGATTTTTATCTTGTATGTGGATTTGATCATTATAGAAGATTATGAAAATAAAAAAAATATATTTTAAACCATATGTTAACTATTTGAATCATGAAAACAAGAGATGAAACTAACAAGTACGACAATAAAGCAATACATCTTTTAGTGACTAGCTTACTAGTTTAAAGATGCAATATGGAAGGATGAAGTTAAATTTCAAATAGAGTGCTTTCTCACTCAGAGAAGCCCGACTATACACAGTCATACAAAATGAACTTTTTCGCACTCTAACTACTTCTCTTCCACATTTGTCCCTTCACATAGGCATGTGGTTTCCTTCTAGAGCTTTGACCTTCAAATATATGTCCAATTAGTGATTGTTTCTCCAATAGCTCCCCCTCAAAAACTAATTGAAATTCATATCATCTTATTTTCTTTTACTCTTGCCATGCTTTTGAATCTACTAGTCTTCACACCATCCAAGCTCTTTGTCATTATATCTTCTATCTGATGCTTTGTAGAAATGTACTCCACTTCAATTTCTTTCTCCATTACCTTTCATATTATCTCCATGTATTGTAGGTATACCTTGATCAATGCATAAGCTTTTGAACAATGTTTGCATCCATATGACCTCCTTAGCTACTTCCACAACTCATTTGTACTCAACTTCAACTGATGATAATGCTACTGTATGTTGTTTCTTTGAACACCAACTTACAAGCTTATAACTAATGTATATCATGTATCCATGTGTTGATCTCCTATCATCTTGATTACCTCCCCAGTTTGAGTCACTATATGCTCTCAACTTCAAATCTGAAGTAAAAGGATAATATAATCCTTCCTTTATGGTTCCTTTGATATATTTGAGAACTTGTTAACCTGCAATCCAATGTGGGTCCTTTGAACAATGCATGAATTGTGACAAAACTCCCACTGCATAACTAAGATCAGGTCTTGTTAGTGTAGCATAAATGAAACTAACCAGAAGAGATTGATACTTCCTCATATCTTTATATTCTGCAGCATCATATTTATTGAGCTTGTGGTTGACTTCTAGTGGAGTGGAAGCTTCTCTACAACATTCTATTCCAAACTTCTTCAACAAGTTCAGAAGATACCTTTCTCGTGACACATATATGCCATGATCTGTATAAGTAACTTCCATTCCAAGAAAGTATGATAACTTTACTAGATCATTCATCTTAAACTCTTTCTCAAGTAATCTCTTTACCTCCTTGATTCCTGTGAGGAGATGGTTGGATACACTCCAGAAATGAGCTTGTGCTGCCCAAATCCTACTTTACACCTGCCAATGTTACTTCAGATTGTCTTAGTAGAAAGCTTTAGCTTCCCAATTATGTATTTGGGCACATAATGTGCTTTGGAGCATCACCTTTAAATAGTTGCATCAAAACAGACTACTTACAAGTTTGAAGAGTTGCAAAACTTACTATTTATGGACTATAACTTGGTCAGTGTTTTAGTCAGTGCTCACTCTATCTAATTGAACCTCTAAGCTTGCTATAAGAAGTTATTTCACTAACTCAGGATGAGTATATGCTGAGAAATAATCTTAAGAAGTTAGGGGTGTAATCCCGACATTTTAGGAGCATGATAATCAACAAACATAGGGAGATTGTAAAGAACATATGTCATAGATCCCTGAACCAATTGTCATGAAAATTGATAGCATAGAACTAGAAGGTCTAAGCTACATGTACTAAGTTGAATCACAACAACAAATTAAGTATAGGCAGAGAACTCCTCAAAACAAGCTCACTAAAAATGAGAGCATAGCAGCAGGCAATAGTGAACATGAGATAGTTGCATAATCAGAAACAAATGTGTAATGTATTGAATGTATGATACAAAGGAGATGTTGTAGGCTTACTCATACATGTGTGGACTATGTCCACAATCTTGAAGCTCAATGTTTCCTTCTTCTGCTCTCTCTCTCTCTCGCGACTAAAATTCATGAGTTTTTTATAGATGAATTCAAATTTGAATTTGGAATCTGCCACCTAAAAGTGATCCTATCTTTTAGGCTCCTAATTAATTTGATTCCAATCACTTGGTTTTTGTGAATTACAACTTGTAAAGCTACAAGATTCTCTCTGCCTTTTTCTTTTACATTTATCTTGAGTTAAACTCAAGATATTTACAAGAGGTGTTCACATATGACTAATGAATATTCATGATCAAGATATGAAGTAAACCCTAGATATTTTGGTCAAGCATCAAGGCTTGCCAAATGTACCAACAACTCCCCCTCAAGCCTAAGATGCTTGAGTCTTCAATCCATAGGTATCTCTTGCATTCCAATCATTGATTTGAACATGTTGAGTTTTGTTCCATCAAGTGCTTTGGTCATCATATCTACACATTGAATTTGAGTAGACACATAAGATAATTGTATTTATTTGCTTGCTATTTTCTCTCTATATGCTTAGTCCTGTCATGAAAGATTGGATTAGCAGCTAAATGCAAAGAGCTTATGTTGGCTCCAAATATGTATGGAGTATCAAAGTCTAACCCTAAATCTGTATATAGGGTCTTGATCCACATTGCTTCTTGAGTTGCATTTTCCAATCCTCTGTATTCAGCTTCAGTTGAAGAGAGTGCTACTCTGGGTTGTTTCTTGGAAGACCAAGAAATAAGCTTTGTACTTGCAAAAGATAAATATCCAGATGTGCTTCTTCTATCATCTTTTGATCCTGCCCAATCTGCATCAATGAATAGCTTTACACTCAAATCAAATGCATAAGGATAATACAATCCTTCATTCATAGTTCCCTTCAGATATTTCAATATCCTTTCTGCTGCATCCATGTGAGGCTTTCTAGGACTGTGCATAAATTGGCTAAGCACACTTACACCATAGCATATATCTACCCTAGTTAGGGTTGCAAGTATCATGTACATACACACATAGATATATAACTTCAGAGTTACTCTTCTTAGTGAAGAGAAAATAATCCTTTGTCGTGCAAAAATGTAACCAATCTATGATTCCAAGCTCTACCAGCTTGTTTAAGACCATAGAGAGCTTTTTTGAGTTTGCACACATACTCAGGATGTACATCATCAATAAATCTAGGAGGTTGTGCCATGTACACCTCCTCTGAAATCCAACCATTCAAAAATGCATTTTTTCATCTAATTGATAGATGTTCCTTTGACCTTCAAATATATGTCCAATTAGTGATTAGTTCTCCAACAATCTTCTAATCCTAACTTGGTGATGTATGTCTATCATCCCTCCAACATAGGTTAGATGTTGAGTTATTTTATGTACTTGTTATCAAGTATCACATCTAGAGTGTCAATGATAGAATGAGGTATTTCATCACCTAGTTCTACATGTTTCTTACTATTTGGAACATAAAGATTATTAGAATAACCTCTACTACATCTGGGATGTTTGCTGTACTCCCCATATATGTACCATGTGTTATCCACGTTTTTCAGTCATGTTGAATAATGAGTTTGACCTAACTTTGGCCACATATCTTTGTATTCCATCCTTATATATGTAAGTTCCAAATTTGTTTGTAAATTCATATTTCAATGTGTTCCTATGATCCCCTTCACTCTCTTGCTCTTCCTATAATCTGATTGTTGGTTCTTGAGAGGCCATATTTTCAAAATTGTGAGTGTAGTTCAAGTTAGGGTTTGGTTCAAATACTACCTTTCCCCTTCTCAATTTCATGGTACAACCAATGCCAATATGTTTAAGTTCACATTGTTCAATCATGTTCCAAGAATTCGTGATTTTTTTCAATTCAATTCTTCCAAAAATTCGTGATTTTTTTCAATTCAATTCTTCCAAGAATTCGTGATTCTTTCAAAAATTCATGATTTTTTTTAGTTTGAAAATCCCAAGAATTTGTGATTCTTTAATTTCAAAATTTTCCTCTTTCAAGAATTCTTGATTTTTTTTCAGTTTTAACTATTCCAAGAATTAGCAATTTTTTTATTTCAAAGTTCACCTCTTCCTCTCAAGAGTTGGCGATTTTTCCAATCCAATTCTTCCAAGGATTCGCGTTTCTTTCAAAAATTCACGACTTTTTCTAGTTTGAAGGTTACAAGTATTCGCCATTTTATCAATTTTAACAATCCCAAAATTGACGATTCCTTAGTTTTAGTCAAACATTCGTGATTATTCCTCATTATTCAAAAAATTCTTAAGTTCTTTTCATTCACTATTTTGTCAGTCAAAAAATTCCTAGAATTCGTGATTTTATTAATTTTAACAGTCCCGAAAACTTGTGATTCCTTACCAAGGTTTTCTGAGACCATATTCTTAATGCATGTATGTGTTTCAACAGTTTCATATTTCCCTCTTCCTATCCTTTTGCTTCATTATTTCTCACAAAAAAAAAAAAAATCAAAGAGAATGAGTTTACAGAAATTCACGTTTTTCTTTCTCTTAATAAAACAACATACTTCTCTTAACTTTTCTTACTTTAAAGTATTCAAAGTTACTAAATAAGTCTTACCTCCTGCTCTTGGGAATGATAAGGATTCGCAAATTTTTGCCCCAAAACTCTCCAAGGATTCGTGACTTTTTGCCCCAACAAAGGATTCACGACTTTTTCCCCCAAAAGTTTCCAAAGATTCATGACTTTCTGCCCCAAACTTTTCCAAGGATTCGTGACTTTTTGCCCCAAAATTTTCCAAGGGTTTACGACTTTTTGCCCCAAAATTTTCCAAGGATTCGTGACTTTTTGCCCCAGTCCAAGGATTAGTGACTTTTTGCTCCAAAATTTTCCAAAAATTCGCAAATTTTTGCCCCAAAATTTTCCAAGGGTTCATGAATTTTTACCCCAAAATTTTCCAAGGATTCCCGAATTTTTGCCCCATAATTTTTCAAGGATTCATGAATTTTTGCCCCACTTCAAATTAAATTTTATCCCTTTTAGCTTCTTTTCAAAATTTTATTTCTCTTTTGTACTCTTCTCCCCCCAATCTTTATCTTTGAAAATTATCAATGAGAAATCCAAACATAAAAGAAGTACTATATTTAAAAAACCATGATTTTTTGAAAATCTTCCAATATCCAAAAAATCGTGATTCTTTGAGTATTTTTTCAAAATGAAAATGATTTTTGACATTGGCTCCTGAGAATTTCTTTTCATCCCCAATTTCTCAACTCCATAAAAATTTCTTTCAAATCTTTTCACTTCAGGTAGTCTTTTTAGAGTTTCCAAAAAGAGAAAATGCAAAAAATTTCAGACATGTTAGCAAAGATTTATCCTTTGAAAGTGTAGCATATCCTCATCAATATTCCTTTACCTTAATTGATCGAACTTTTCAAAATTAACTCAAAATCTTGCTCCTCAAATCCTTAATTGAGAAGAGAATACCTGGCATGTTCTTCTTTCATCTTTGATACTTCAAAATGATGATGATCTAAATGTGATATGAAGAGGTGAGCTTACTTATGGTTTTGGCATCACCAATCTAGGTTACTCATCCTCGACAATGGTGCCAAAAAAGATGTTTCCATTCCACTTTCAACACATCTATCTCATTGTAGATATTAGGGACTTAATGACAATTCAAAAGTAAAAGGAAATTTCTTTAAATTTTTCAAACCGATTGTTGCTTAAAGATTAATGCTTTACAAACCACAAATCAATTATTCATAAGTGATATATGTTGTACTTATTTAGAATTCAATTATAAGTGAATGGAGAAAATAGGAATTTCCAAAAAAAACATGACTTGTTGTAGAAATATGGATGAGAACTTCAAATGATCATATCTCTATGAATATGAAACCAAATTGAATGATTCAAGTGTCTAATTCATGCATTTTTCTTGCAAAATTCAAATATCACAATGGAAAGTACTTATCTTAATCATATGCAAAGATGCACTCAATTCGAAATCAAACAACGTTCTCCATTCCATGAGAATCCAAAGTTCCATCAGAAATTACTCAAGAAAAGGCTTTCCAAATGGTTACAACACTTCCGTCAAATGAATAATCAATCAAACAACACTCTAATCATCACATAAGACTCACAACAAAGAGATCACGATGAAGGAGAAGATACACAGCCAAAGGAAGAGCTGTATTTCTCAATAGGTGTGATTACAAGAATGAGAATCGTCCATTTTCCTCATATCATCCTCCTTTTATACTAAATGCCGAGTCTTCATAATTTCACATTTTCTTTGCAAATCCTATGGCATTTTCAGCTTATAATACAAATTATAATACAAGAGAAGATGAATCTTCGTTCAACAGGTTACGATCATCAATGAGCTATTCTGCTCACTTTGGTAGTGGATTACAATGTGTGGAAGCAAACAATTGACTTTTTGGTGGAGGAATCTTATTATCTAATGTCTCCTCCTCATGGATCTTGACCTATTTGTGGGAGGGGAGAGGGTGAGTTATTTCTTCAGTTTATTAGATAGTGGGACTAACTTTTTTATACACTATGTGTTGTCACTTTATCATGATTGATAATGATCTTCTTTGCCTTTCAATCCCAAAGTCTATATGCTGTAGACTCTTCAGTATATCATAAGAAGAAACATTTTCTCAATTTTTATCCTCACTTATTTCTTGTTGGTTCATGTATATGTGTATTAAAAACATCCAAAAATTTTGAAAGGCATAATTGAAGGCCTTTTACTAGACTATGCTTCTTGAGGAGCAATTCCACATAGTGCCTTTGTGTAGAATATGTCCAAAATATATGAAGCCATACTAACTACTTTGACCCAAAATAAATCAGGCATATCTTGAGCTTTTAAAAAGAAACGAGCCATGTCAACTATTCTCCTATTTTTTTCTCTCAACAAAACTAGTTTGTCGAGGTGTGTGGATTGTGGTAAGCTACCTCTTTATTCCATGAGAATTTCATTAGATTTTGAATTATGTCGATAAGAAGTCTCCTCATGGATAAGTATGAAACTTGTTTGGTTTTCTATCTGTTTCATTTCTAGTAGTCATATGACAAATGCATCAGCCTTCTTTTGAATAACATACATGCACATCTTTCTACTATAATAGTTGACTATCAAATAGTCAACAACAACTAGAGAGATCCTCCCAAAGAAAGAGCACACATTTTTCCACAGAGATCAACATGTACCAACTCTATAGGATCTTGAGATCCATTGATGCTCTCTTTTGGAAATGGCTTTTGTTGGAGATAGACGTCTGCGGAAGCACACAAATAACACAAGGAAGGAGAAGAAGCTTGGAGCACAACACACAATACTGAATGTATTACTAGAGAATGTACAAAGATAAGTATCCCATTAGGGCAATAGACGTATATACAAGCCGGGGAAAAAAACCTCCTAAAGAGGGAAACAAGTGCCCTGGTAGACCAGTGTGTTCACACACATCACTACCTAAATATATCAACAAATCCCCCTAGGAGTGATGCGGTGAAGAAGGAGCTTGCACTCATGTATAAGGAAGTGCCAAGCTATGTGGAAATCACTCCACAAAAGGAAGTAAGCCCAAAGCTTTGCGGAAAGCTTCAAACTTCTCCCTAGGCAGAGCCTTCGTGAAAAGGTCTGCAATGTTTAGAGTTCCTTGCAACTACCAATGCGCTCTGACTATCAGTGAAGATGGTCGTGGTAGAAGACTGACCAACACCCAAATCAGCCATAAGGCGTCTAAGCCACACACACTCAACAGCCGCTATGAAAGCTGCCCTATACTTAGCTTCACAACTAGAAGTGGCCATAGTAGGCTGCTTCTTGCTCAACCAAGATATACATGAGCTACCAAGCATGAAGCAAAAGCACTAGTTGACACATGAGTGTCATAGCAACCAGCCCAATCATAGTTAGAAAAAGCACGCAAATATGGTAGTAATGATCCCCCCTTGGGATAAAACATCCCAAGTAGCCGAGTACCACTCAAGTAGCGAAAGATGCGCTTAACCGCCTGCCAATGCTTGACTCTTGGGCAATGCATAAACCTTCTCATCTGTGAGACAACAAACTGAATATTTAGCCAAGTAATGCATAAGTAAATCAAGCATCCAACAACCTACTGATAGAGAACAACATCAAATGCATCTCCAGCATCATGAAGACTCAGTTTTAAACCTGTTTCCATAGGAATGACAATAGGTTTAGAGTCTTCAAGGCCAAAAAGCTGTAATAGTGTGTCAATATAGTTTCTTTGACACAAAGCCGTTCCACCATCAACGTGCATAAATTGGATGGCCAAATAATGATGCAAATGCCCTAAATCACACATCTCAAATGAGGCATGAAAATCAGCCTTAAAATAAAAAATATGCTTCTCAATAGGACCAGTTAGCAGCATGTCATCAATATAGACAACAATGATCAGAAGCACATCATTAGCACGCTTAACATATAAGGTGCTTTCAGTTCGAATGTTCTCAAAACCATGTGCAATCAGAAAGGCATGTATCTTCTCATACCTAGCACGTGGTGCTTGCTTTTTTTTAACCTACACACCTGGTTTTCATGCCCTTTCTGCACAAAGCCACGGGGCTGAAAAACATACAATTCTTCATGCAAGTCAGCATTCAGAAATGCTGTTTTAATGTCCAGCTGATGTACATTCCAACCATGATGATCTGCAAGTGCAGAGATGCTCCGAACAGTAGTCATACGACATGTAGGTACAAAGGTCTCATCAAAATCAATGCCTCTTTCCTGTGCATAACCATTTGCAACAAGCCTAGCCTTATACCTATCAACTGTTCCATCAGGCTTACGCTTCAGCTTGTAAGCCCACATAGTGCCAATGGCCTTCTTGCTAGGAGGCAAGTCACACAAAGACCAAGTACCATCCTTCATTATAGCATCATATTCAGATTGCATAACAGCCATCCAATTTTCTAAATTTTGTGCTTCATCAAACGAAAAAGGCGTATTCCCATCACAGAGACTAGATGGAGCCATAATATAGCAATCTGATGCAAACAAAGCACTATGAAAGCCTAAATGAGTATGATATGATAGAAGTGCATCTAATTTGCTATCATGCAAAGTCTGCGCCAGCCATTTTGGCATAATTTTTGCCTGCTCAATATCAGCTCTCTTATCAACAAGTGCATCATGTAAATCTGCATCAGAAATGGAATGACTTGCATCATCACTTGAAACCTACAAAGGCTAAGAAGTTGCCTCATTAGGACCAGCACTAGACTCTCCACCTGTAAAAAGAGGCAAAAAAGTATCATATATGCCTTTGGAGCTAACATATGTCTCCTTAGTACATGAAAGCGATGGATGAATAACATCTTCCACAAAAACAACATCATGGCTAACCAGAATGTGTTTAGTCTCTAGATGATACAGTCGATAGCCTTTACTTTCAGAATTGTACCCAACAAAAATACATTTTCTACTTTATCATCCAATTCTCTGCAATGTTGTTCAGGCACTAATGTATATGCCAGACAACCAAAAACACGCAGATGAGCAATAGATGGCTTGTGATCATGGTAAGCCTCATATGGAGTGATAGACTATAGTGCATGACCTATTCTTTCGTTCAGCAACTACATTCTGTTGAGGTGTATACAACACTGTACACTGATGTTTTATCCCACGTTCAGCTAGAAATGCATTAAAATCAAAAGACATATATTTCCCCCCTCGATCAGAATGGAGGGTGTCCATTTTACATGCTGACAAATTTTTAGCCAAAACCAAAAACTGTTTGAAGCACATGAACACTTCAAACTTTGCCTTCAATGGATATACCCATGCATGCCTTGAAAAATGATCAATGAAAGTCACAAATTAAAGATAATTTCCAAAAGAAGGTGTCTCCATAGGACCACAGACATCACTATGTACAAGTTGCAAGTTCTCAGCAGCCCAAACTGAACCATCTTTTGGAAATGAGGAATGCTGCATTTTGCCCAAAATACAGGCTTCAGAAACATGTTTTCTAAGTGCCTCAAGTTTGGGCAAAGAGGACACCATTTCATATTTCTGTTGGCATAGCAAACCAGCAAAATTCAGATGACCAAAGCGTGCATGCCAAAGCTTTGCATCTGACATAGCCTGAGAACCATGTATTGCACATGCCGAATCATTCATATATCTTTCATAGTCTATGAGCTTATACAACCCATGACATAAAATGCCAGAACTAATAATCACATCGCCATTTGACAGATCATGAACTATACACCTTTCATCAACAAATTTCACAACCAAGCCGATCTTGGCTAATGAAAAAACTACTAACATGTTCTTCTTGATCCATGCACAAATAAAGCATTTGACAAAGTGGAAGAACTACCATCAGTAGTAGTCAAAATGATCTTACCAACTCCCATAAAAGGATAAGAGGAGTTGTTGGTGCAGTAACAGTATTCCCAGTAGGGGCAGGCTCAAGTGAAGAGAAGAAACTGCGCCGCGAGCTAATATGTTTGGTCGACCCACTGTCAAAATACCAAACATATGAGTCTACTGTAGACATGCACTGCTCATGAGAAGATGGGTCAAACCGCAGATAGTAGTAAACACCCATTCTTCTTTCTGCACAAGATTAGCAGACTCTGTTTTTGGTGTAGAGGCCTCTGTAGCAACCATTCCAGCCTCTTTCTTCTTTGCCTCTTTAGCAGCCAGTTTTGGACAGTTCTTTATGATATGATCATTCCGTTTACAGTACTTGCAAAACAATTTCTGCTTTTCTGATTTCTTCTTATCTTTATCTTCCTTCTTCGAATGTGCAGCATTTGCAGATTTCTGCTTACTAGTTGAATAACTCCATTTTCCTTTGCCCTTCTGACTAGCCAAGAAAGCTTGATCTACAACACGCATAATGGACCTATTCTGCATAGACTCATCTTCCTGCAACAGAACATAGACTAACTCCTCAAGTGACAAGGCATTCGGATTGCCTTTCATCATTAACCAAAGAGTAGAAGCAAAACTTTGATATGAATCAGGAAGACCATTTAGAACGGTCTGCATAAGTGAGCTATCTGGTATAACCTCATCATCAAAAATCAAATGTTTTTTCAAGTCTTTGATCTTTGTTAGAAAATTGTCCATAGAATCACCTTCATTCATGTGCTCACTCTCCAACTATTTTTGGAGGTAAGCAACACGAGCCTCATTCCCAGCTTTGTACAATGTGGTAAGTGTATCCCAAGCATCCTTAGTTGTTTTGCAAGAGCAAATGTGAGGAATAATGGCACGTTTGACAGACAAAGCTATCAATGCATGTGCCTGGGCATCTCTCCCATCCCAATGAGTTTGCTATGCAGTAGGCACAACAGAGACCACAACACGAATAGGAATATGCAAAATGTCATCATCTTCGACACCTTTTGCCCCAGCTTCTGTATGTGCAATTGTAACAGTTGTAGGTGTCATAGGACATTTTTCAACACCCTGCACAATGTTCCATAGTCCTTTTGCAACCAATACATGTCGCATCATATAAGCCCATAATGGGTAGTTGGTACCATCCAACTTATCCTCAACAGCCAACATACAGAATACGTCACTGCTTTCAGCCATGGCCGGTGACTAAAATACCTTGATGTAGAAAATTGACGGTATCTCAAAAAGTTGAATATAACTACCCAAACAAATTCCGCTAGACTTGTAACACACTTCGAGATGCTTATACTAGCGAACAAAAAACTGGTATATACCTTTGGCACAAAAAGACAAAATAGCCTGCACAAGTGCTACGATAGTGCATTCGGAGGTTGAAACGAGCTCAGATCACGATTTTGGCACCACAAGGTGAAGCTGTTTTGATCTCAAAAACACGCTGAGTATGCTCACCAAAATTTGTGCGGTTCTCAGACTACAACCAGAGGAATGTTGATGGCATCCTAGATGAAGCGACGACCGCCTCTGATTCCAATTGTTGGAGATAGATGTCTACGGAAGCACGTGAACAACACAAGGAGAAGAAGCTTGGAGCACAACACACAATACTGAATGTATTACTAGAGAATGTACAAAGATAAGTAGCCCATTAGGGCAATAGCCGTATATACAAGCCAGGGGAAAAAACCTCCTAAAGAGGGAAAAAAGTGTCCGGGGGTCCTAGTGTGTTCACACACATCACTACCTAAATATATCAACTTAGAATTTTTCTAGCATTTTTTATCCTTTTCATATGTCATTTTCTTGCCAAATTCGAGGAATAAAGAAAGCTCTTTGGGGTTTGGAAGGAGGAAATTAGCCTAGACTTGTGGGATATTTTTTGAGAAAATTTTCAGGATTTTCTTGGGTTTTTTTTTGGATTTTTTCAGTAATTTTATGTAAATTTGGATATTAAAAAAAAAAAAGGCCCCCATGGGGTTTTTCGAAAAAAAACCCCTCGGATTTTTTTCAAAAAAAAATTCTCTCTCTCTCTCTCTCTCTTCCCCCTAATTTTCTTTTTATTATTTTATTTTCTTTTTTATTTTATTTCTTTTCTTGTTTTATTTTTTATTTATTTTTTATTCTTATCATTTTCTTTCTCTTTTTAATTTATTTATTATTTTGCTTTATTTTTAATTTTTAATTTTTTCCGACCTACATTCAGGTTATAAAATAAATAAATAAATTAATTAAGTAATTAAAAAAAGAGGGAAGACGTTTATTTTATTTTTCTTTTTCCTATATATATATATATATATATATATATATATATATATATATATATATATATATATATATATATATATATATATATATATATATATATAGAGAGAGAGAGAGAGAGAGAGAGAGAGAGAGAGGGAAGACGTTTATTTTATTTTTCTTTTTCCTATTTATATATATATATATATATATATATATTTATTTATTTATTTATTATTATTTATTTATTTTTTAATTTTCATGGCTCAAACCTTTTGGCTTTGGATTGCGCCTCGGATGGCCATTTGTTTCAAATTTGGAGTCATTTTCATGTATTTTGGCACCTCTAGATTCATTTTTTAACTTAATTTTTCCAAAATCCCACATTTTCTCTGACTTTTGGCCATGCAATACATTCTACTTTTGGGTTCTTCTCTGGTGCTTGTTCTCTCCTGTTTGTGGTGGACTTGGTATCTGCTAAAGTGTCATGTTGAAGATTCTACAGCACAAGAATCATGATGTCCTCCATGCTCAGAGTTTTGGCTGTAGCTCTCCGGGACAGAGAGCACATTAGGTGGTGGGCAACTATTGAGCCCATAAAAGTTATATTGGTCAAAGTCAATTGCACTCAAAGTCGATTGAAGTCAAAGTCAAACTGGTCAAAGTCAACAAGGTCAAGGTCAAAGTCAACAGGGGAAAGTCAAATTGTTCAAAGTTCAGGTGTCAAAGTGCAAAGATAGTGCACAATTAATTGTCCACAAAGGGTAAATTGGAGAAAGTTGGTTGGAGGTTGCAGAGGTATTTCTCTAATTTTCCTAAGGTTCAAAATGTTTTAAAGTGTTTTGGAAGGTTCAGGTGAACCCTCCCTTATGTGCACATTTGAAGAGTTAAAAGACAAAATGAAGGTATGTGAAACGGTAGTGTACGTAGAAGTGAAAGTATGGCCCCCCAATTAAAATTTCTGTTTTAGTCTAAAGTTACTACAAGAAAAAACAGGGATTTGTTGGCTGCCACTTAAGAAGATAATCTTGGGACATCAAAGTGAGCACCAAGATACTCTTGCAGTTAGGAGCATACGTGGATCGACACTCAAATCAAGGAAGGACTATTCTTGGACTATTCTTGGACCAAGCAAGTGTAAGCAAGACTAAGCAAGGTGAGCATAGTCTAAGTTAAGCAAGCGAGAGAAGTGCAAGAGACACACAGTGTGCGACGCAAAGAAGTGAAGTGCAAGGTTTGCATGAAGAGTGACTAGGAAGTGTGCAGAGAAGTGTTAAACTATTCCCCCCCAAGGATCCCAAGGTCTCACTACAATGTGCGTGTGCCGACAGAAGGTTTCCATCCCTCCCCCTTAGTGGAAGCTTGATGCAAGGTGTGCACAAGTGCAAGCTTGGAGAAGGTGGAGGTTTGGTGCAGAGGAGGCCGGCAGCAACAAGTCCCTTGGGTATTTGGTATTTTGTAATTGAGCATTTAGTGGGATTTTGCACCGAAGCATTGGATTGTATTGTGCTTCAACATTGTATTTGGCTCTATCTTAGTAAGATGTTATGCTAGGGCACCTTGGTGCTTTATCCTTCATGCTCAATAAACGCACTTTGAAAAGGGTATCCTAAAGGCTTATGCACATTTATTCGTATGTGGAAGTAGGAAGGGAAGAGGAGTGTACTCTACTATAGAGTCTGCTTGTGTGCTAGACTTCTGTCTAGCAGACTCCTAACACTTACCCCATTCAAAAAGAAAGAAAATTTGAGTCCATACCTCGAGATGGGCCTCATTCTTTAGCATAGATCAAACCCTTTTCTATTGTTCTTTTCATGCATGACCTCCACAGATTTGGAAGCTTAAACCTTTAGGTTTTCTAGTGCCTTGAGAACCGACATGGAGCAACCAACATTCTCCTCTCTTCTACACATGAATCTAGCTAAAATCTTGAGGAGGAAGAATAATTTTCCACCATGCATGTATGGACTTGCTTTGTCCATTACCATCTCTATCTTCATCTTTTCCAATGCGCAAGAGCTTTGGGTGCCGATACCAAATGTAAGATTAGAGGAGAAGGATGTACCTGAGACTCACCTCCTAACTAGTATATAGCCCCTGCGTACTCATCACCTATGGTCTACCATGTGGTGTCACTATTCATTTGGACATCATTAATAGACAACCCACCATTGGACTCATGAATCTCGGGCTCGATATGCCCCAAGCAAGGAACTCCTCATTCCTCCAACATATACATCCTTGAATAGTATAATATTTTGAGTTGCTTCTACCTTGTGTTATTCTCCTTCAAGCGTAATTATCCCACATATGATCAATGTACTTTGGGAGCTTCCTCAAAATGCATATGAGTAATGGCTCTATCCCACTTTCTACTTGGTTAGAAGCTTGAAAGCTCACTTCATGCTCTTGGAAAGCTCACTCTCGTCCATAAGTGAGTTTTCCCATTTCATGGTCTAATGGGTCTCTTACCGATTTCCATTTTGTGAGTATATTTCCTATTTCATTTAGCTTCTTCTTCCTCTGTACTCTCTAAAGGCCCATCCCCATGACCTCCTTCACTTAGTAATTTAGTGATTTAGTAATCTTATTACACGAAAATCTCTTTCACTTATTCCACAATGTATAAAGATCTCATCATCTACTTGAATTTCCCCTTTCCTCTTGTATTTTAAGGATCTTCTAGCTCTCTCATGAATCTTTGATATTCCTTCTACTATATCGGTGTGTAATTGATCTCTTCCAATAGTTGGTGTGCGACCCGTTCACTATGCGGGTAGCAATCCCCATGTTCCATTATACAAAGGCGACCTTTTTTTGGTGCAGGAGATTAAGAATTATAGAACTTTGCTGATCTCGACTTGGAGTGAGTAGAGGATTAAGATTAACGATACATAGTTGCATTAATGGAAGTGAACCAAAAAAACTCAAACCAGCTACAATATTCTAATTACAATAAATATTGAATTAAACCAGTAAGATTGCAACCAAAGTGAGAAGTATAATAATATTGAAACAATGGTAACAAGGTTAAATTAAATGCGAAGAGAGTGAGAGAGAGAGAGACATTGGAAGATGTTCCGGCAGCATTGAATCCAAACTGAAACGTATAAGTATAATATTGATCTAGATCGTCATGTAAGTGCTTCCTTATATATGATCTAGTATTACATAAAATATAATCTAAACTAGACTGACTCCTATATATTGAAAAGATTTAGATATTCTTGAAGATTAGAGTTCGCTCAAGGATTGAGCTATATATCAATCCATTATCAGTAAAATATATGATCCCCTGATCAGAACGTAGAAAAAGATCTGGTTGTGCGCTACACATAAAGATTGAATCCCAATCACGCCAATGCTTGACTAATTAATTAATTAAATGTTTTTTTGTCTCATCAGAGCATTTAATTCTCATGAGTGACAGTACAGTAATGAGAAAGACGCCAACTTAACTTTCTTTTCATGTGCACTGGAATGAACATAACATACGCTTCACTCACCTTGCCCGCGAATCTAATACTACCGTTCAATGCCAATAAATGAACATTGACAGTAAATTAACATTGGCATTTGATGATGATGAGACTAGGGAATTAGCAATATCCTTTCTAATTTGTTTTTATTTCTACTTCCAAATCATAATGTCCTACAGATTCCTACCTACCTACAGTGGTAGTCTTCGGCAAAAGTGGCGGCGCCTCTCCGTTATACAAAGATATTATTGATCTCCACTTGGAGAAGAGGATTAATTCTAAATGATACAGATCAGTTCAGTTGCACCAGAAATTCAACCCCACAGTGTTCCGACAGCATTAATGAATCAAATTGAATTAACGTAGTAGAAGCAATGGCAAAGAAATAGTAAAAATGCGAAGAAATCAGACAATATTTAATCCTCGGCTTCATCGAATCGATGGTACAGGCACGGCACGACAGTAGAACGTCGGCATTACTGTGATTTGTTTTTCATATGTGTATCACATTACATTGGCCAGTTGCATCATCCTGTCTGTCTTAGACGCACATTTTGAACGAAGGTAATGAAGGATTTGCCGGCGAGGGAACGCCTGGCAAGGAATTATGCCGCGTGGCTATATCAGGACTACTAGTCGTAATTGCAGCCTTTACATGTTTCAATGGCGACCTGTTTTCATTTCCTGCATATTTAACGTTTTTCACATTGTTTGTGGGAAGCCGTGATCAGCACCTGGTCATCATCGCTGAGTACTCCACTCCTAGCGGGAGGCGCAGCTGCAACAACTCTGAATTTCTTGTCCTTTCCTCCTCCTCCATCTTCTTGTTTGAGCCACTGCATTATGCGACGCACATCTTTGTGCGGCGGAAGACTCAATGTTTCCATGTTGTCACTACTACCACCAGTTGTTGTTGTTATTCCTTTGTACTGGAAGAAGAAAGCGTCATGTATAGAAGTGAGGAAATTGAGGAGGCTCGCCAGCGGACCGCCGTTAGCCCTTTCTGGTTCTGGTATCTCCGAAAGATGGTGCAGGCATAGGGAGTCTGAGTCTCCATTTCCATTTCCAGAGGAAACATTTTGGAAGAAGTTGTATTTGCATATGGAAATTAGGTTGTTCGTATCACGCAGCCAAACGGAAACGCTGTCGTCAACAGTGACGATCCGAGAGGCCGGAAACGCGATAAGAGTGAGATCTTTCAAGTAATGTGGAGGTCTCAGGCGATCCCGAGAGATAATCCGATTTCCAAAAAGCTTGTTGGTGGGGTCGAGGAGTTGGATGACCTGCTTTGCATAGTGAGGCTTGCTCCTTGTAAACGCATAGAGGATGAACATTCGGCTGGCGAACCGCAGAAACGAGTGGACAAAAGGGCGTAGCTTCACGCAATACAGAGCTCCACTATGGTCCGAGAGGGTATACATATCAGAGCGTAACTTGCTGCAGGTGTGGATATTAAGGGATCGTGAGTCATCATCTGCTCGCCCCATATCCCCGAAGGCCGCCGACTCCAGCAAGGTGTGATCGATATCCAAAACAAGGCACAGGCGCTGGTGGTGGGCTGTCTTCAGCTGGAGGCCATCTTCGCTGCTGCGTTGGTCGGTGGTGGTGGTGCTTGACGTCGACATCCGGCGCTGATGTTGCTGCTGGCGGGCGATGGCGCTGAGGAATGCTGGGGGACAATGAGGAATGCTGGGGGACAATGTGGGTGCATACGGCGCGCTAGTATTTATATATAGTGGTAGCAACATACATGAGATACGAATTTATAATTGAAACTAATTGTTGTTGTTGTAAAGATGAATTCCATTCCACATACGAGACGTCGTGAAAAAGTGTAAAACATTCCTCGTAAAATTATGAACTATTTATGTAGGCACCAGTTTATATATATGCACGCATGGGGTGAATTTAATATGCGTCTCGTAGTAGTAAATTTGTAAACATCGTTGGCGACCATCATGGAAATAATTGCACAAGCTATTCTCCACCATGTCTTCAAATTTATACAAAGGCATTTTCTGAAATGATGATGTGAGTAAGTTCATAGAGAGAAGTATTGGAAAGGAGCTCTGGTAAAAAAAAAGAAAAAGGGGAGAGGCTCGGTCCTCTTTCATGCAATGTATAAGATGGCCCAATACATGAGACCATCATGGAAATTGCACCCTCTTCAAAATGATGATGATGTGATTTAGTTCATAGAGAGAAGTATTGGAAAAGATTCATGCTCTTTAAACACTAAGTCATAACAAACGAGAACAAAAACATGTTCTCTTTTTTATTTGAGAAGCAATGCATAAAATGTTGAGAAAATAGTTCATTTTCCTATTCCATAGCGAAAAACATTATTTCATTTTCAATTAGTATCACGAAAAACCACCATTGAAGCATTAGATTCATGAAGAAGCTTACTAAATTATTTTCAATGCTAGAAATGGCCATCGAATGATCCAGCACCTCTTTTCAGAGTTTTCAATTTCAAGAAGTGGTGGCAATAATGTCAGAAACAAAGAAACCCAATCTCTTGAGATAGCACTTGGCACTCTTGATGTGAGATTTATGTTCTCATTCTTATTGAGAAATTGAGTTTCAATGAGCAAGATTGCAATTACAAGTACATGTGCTAGAAAACAAGTCCAAGATCCAATCATCATCATTGGAGAATAATTGGATTAACCTCATTATAAGCTTTTGGGGCTTTTGATAAGGGTTAACCAATGTCTTTTCTCCTGCAACATGACGAAACTTCTTCGTAAGTGTAGGGAACATTAGCACATTTGAAATTTTGTTCTCACTATAATGTTCCCTAACCCTTCTTTTACTAACTTCATTATAATATCCAAGTATAAGGCACTTGGTAGCACGAACGGACCTATGTCCTGGCGAGTGATTTACATTTGTCTTTACCCTACAAATTTGTAATTATAAAAACAATGTCATGTGCAATTTCTAGAAAGAGACAAAAAGCAAGTACGTACCATGTAAGACACTCCATAGCATGACACCTTGACTTTGATGTTGTTGAGACAGAGAAGGATTAGTCCTTTCTATGAAAAATGACAATCCTCGAGAGTCACGACATGGTTAATTCAGCAAAATCTGTCACCATCTTTCGTATCTGTAGGTGCTTGAATGGATCATCATCATTAATAGCACCACTCACTCTAAAGCCATATGGCATGTCTGCTATTAAAAGGGAATAATGTCTCCTAGGTACTATTGTACAAATGTTAGTTACATCATCAAAATATATATTGTCGTACAATGGCCTTAGGGGTTCTATGGGGTTTGAAAAACACTTTAGTCAAGAGGACTCATCCTCAAACTCCATCTCCTTTGCCTTTGTTCTAGACTTCTCATGCCTTGCCCTTTGGATATGAGCAAGGAAGGTAGAAGGATAACCTTCATTCAGCTCACCACTCTTCTTTCGAGGTTTCTACAAACAAAGGACGAGTGTCAACCCAAAGATTGTTTACAAAGTGTAACATATATCAATGGTTCTGATGCTTTGCATTGAATAAATCTTTGCTAGGAGCCTTAAATGAATAGATAGTTAGAGGCCAATTGCCATATAACTTGCATCAAGTCAATGCTTGGCATCGACTAGTTGTGGCAAGCTACACCTAGAGTCACGTTTGTGCTACAATACAATGCCTAGCCTCAGAATCCTAGTGAAGTTTGATGTGTCGCATCTAATTTTGACTAAAGGTTGTTGTTGCACATAGCAATTCTCTGATATTCAATGGGGGGCATCGACTTCTAGCATATTTGTTCCTATTGTTGGATGCCCCGCATCAAATAGCACCAAGTACTTGAGAAACGTGATCATATTATATTGTAATGAGCAAGAGAACTCACCCAATCGTGGAACAATATAAAGTATTCTGACAATGCTTTGTATGAGGAGGTGGTCGGGTACTCTACCTGGACTTCACTGCATGTGAAGCACCAAAACCTCCTCATCATCACCTCCTAAATCTTCATATAAACCTTGTGACTGCATTGTGAGTTTTAAAACAGCATGATAAGTTACTGAAAGAGCAAGAAAAACCGATCAATGACAAGAGTCTACTTACTCATTTAGCTCAATGACCATCTCCTCAAGGCTTAGGTCTTTGGAAATGACCTTGATCATGTTGAAATTATGAAAGTGCCATCCTTAATGCCTTGCAATGCTCTCCACGGTATCGGCTTCATATCCTGAGGAGCGGCCTCTTCAATGGAGAGATGAGCTTTCTTTCCCTTTCCTTTTACATCAACCTAAGAATCTTTTTTTTTTCTTTCTCTATTTCTATCCTTTGATCTCTTTGTTCCCACTACAACATATGAGGGGCATACCGACGCCGCACATACCGAGGGTCAGTCCTAGCATCAGTATAAGCATTGGAAAAGTCCAATTAAGCATACAGACGGTCAAGTGATCATTGGTATGAGCGTTTTAAATGGATCATGAGGATGTGTCCCGACTGCTGGTATAGGCATCCGTATAAGCGTCTGTATATGCGTCAGTATGAGCATTGCTAATTTACTAGAAATTACATACGTCCATACGGATGCATACAAAGATATTATTGATCTCCACTTGGAGAAGACGATTAATTCTAAATGATACAGATCAGTTCAGTTGCACCAGAATTTCAACCCCACAGTGTTCAGACAGCATTAATGAATCAAATTGAATTAACGTAGTAGAAGCAATGGCAAAGAAATAGTAAAAATGCGAAGAAATCAGACAATATTGAATCCTTGGCTTCATCGAATTGATGGTACAGGCACGGCACGATAGTAGAACGTCGGCATTACTGTGATTTGTTTTTCATATGTGTATCACATTACATTGGCCAGTTGCATCATCTTGTCTGTCTTAGACGCACATTTTGAACGAAGGTAATGAAGGATTTGCCGGCGAGGGAACGCCTGGCAAGGAAATATGCCGCGTGGTTATATCAGGACTACTAGTCGTCATTGCAGCCTTTACATGTTTCAATGGCGACCTGTTTTCATTTCCTGCATATTTACGTTTTTCACATTGTTTGTGGGAAGCCGTGATCAGCACCTGGTCATCATCGCTGAGTACTCCACTCCTAGCGGGAGGCGCAGCTGCAACAACTCTGAATTTCTTATCCTTTCCTCCTCCTCCATCTTCTTGTTTGAGCCACTGCATTATGCGACGCACATCTTTGTGCGGCGGAAGATTCAATGTTTCCATCTTGTCACTACTACCACCAGTTGTTGTTGTTATTCCTTTGTACTGGAAGAAGAAAGCGTCATGTATAGAAGTGAGGAAATTGAGGAGGCTCGCCAGCGGACCGCCGTTAGCCCTTTCTGGTTCTGGTATCTCAGAAAGATGGTGCAGGCATAGGGAATCTGAGTCTCCATTTCGATTTCCAGAGGAAACATTTTGGAAGAAGTTGTATTTGCATATGGAAATTAGGTTGTTCGTATCACGCGGCCAAACGGAAACGCTGTCGTCAACAATGACGATCCGAGAGGCCAGAAACGGGATAAGAGTGAGATCTTTCAAGTAATGTGGAGGTCTCAGGCGATCCCGAGAGATAATCCGATTTCCAAAAAGCTTGTTGGTGGGGTCGAGAAGTTGGATGACCTGCTTTGCATAGTGAGGCTTGCTCCTTGTAAACGCATAGAGGATGAACATTCGGCTGGCGAACCGCAGAAACGAGTGGACAAAAGGGCGTAGCTTCACGCAATACAGAGCTCCACTATGGTCCGAGAGGGTATACATATATTTTGACTAAAGGTTGTTGTTGCACATAGCAATTCTCTGATATTCAATGCGAGGCATCAACTTCTAGCATATTTGTTCCTATAACTGGATGCCCCGCATCAAATAGCACCAAGTACTTGAGAAACTTGATCATATTATATTGTAATGAGCAAGAGAACTCACCCAATCATGGAACAATATAAAGTATTCTGACAATGCTTTGTATGAGGAGGTGGTCGGGTACTCTACCTAGACTTCACTCCATGTGAAGCACGAAAACCTCCTCATCATCACCTCCTAAATCTTCATATAAACCTTGTGACTGCATTGTGAGTTTTAAAACAGCATGATAAGTTACTGAAAGAGCGAGAAAAACCGATCAATGACAAGAGTCTACTTACTCATTTAGCTCAATGACCATCTCCTCAAGGCTTAGGTCTTTGGAAATGATGTTGATCATGTTGAAATTATGAAAGTTCCATCCTTAATGCCTTGCAATGCTCTCCACGGTATCAGCTTCATATCCTCAGGAGCAACCTCTTCAATGGAGAGATGAGCTTTCTTTCCCTTTCCTTTTACATCAACCTAAGAATCTATTTTTTTCTTTTTCTATTTCTATCCTTTGACCTCTTTGTTCCCACTACAACATATGAGGGGCACACCAATGCCGCCCATACTGAGGGTCAGTCCTAGCATCGGTATAAGCATTGGAAAAGTCCACTTAAGCATACACATGGTCAAGTGATCATTGGTATGAGCGTTTTAAATGGATCATGAGGATGTCTCGCGACTGCTGGTATAGGCATCCGTATAAGCGTCTCTATATGCGTCGGTATGAGCATTGCTAATTTACTAGAAATTACGTACGCCCAGACGGATGCATATACCGAGGCCATTGGAACCCGAGAGCAAAACTCAACATTTTGTGTGTGTTTTACAGTGAGTACTGCTTTCTTCTATTGAACTTGCACATGCAAACCAAATTATGACATGCATTTTCTTGTGCACACACACACACAGATCTCTCTGTCTACACACACACACACACATTCTCTCTTTTTAGATCTTACATCTTCATAAGTGGTGCACATATTGTTACCCTTTGTCTTTCTCTATGCTTTATGTTTTATAATTTTTCTTCTCTTTGATTTTGCAAAAGTTTTTTGGCGTCGATTCTTTGGAACTTGATGATATGACATACATTACGCTTTGCATGGTGATTTGTAGGGATTATACCATAACTATGGCATGAGTCACAAAAGGGAAATGGATCGATTGTCTCCAACCTAGGGAAGGATTGTTACCTTCAAGAGAGTGTCGCAAAGTGAATATGAGACTATGAGATATCACAAGCTGTGGAAAAATTTACTATGTGATAGAGCTTGAGTAAATTAGTGAGTCACTCTTAAAGAAAATATATACACCAATTAGAAAGGATCCTTACTATAGGTTTCATCAAGAGAATCAGTGGGTTCTTACCCGTCCCAAGTGATAGTCATGAAGGCCTTAGTATAGTATGAGAAAACCTCCCAATCTGTTATTTCATTTGTCATCACTTGGGTTACTTTTCCAAAGAGTTTCCCCTTCACAAGGAAGATAATCCCCCCCACCCCCGCACCTCGAGGAGATCCCTTGCATCCCTTATATAACTCAGATAACTGCAAAGAAGGTTTCACATTGATGAGACAAAGATTGACTAGTTGTCGTAACCCTCTCAAGCGTTCAAAGCAATTATTTGATGATTTGGACTCTCAATCCATCATTTCGGACTCAGAAGTATGGTTTGAGCGAGGGATTGATTGTATGAGTGAGTAGAGCTTCTACAAGTCAAAGCTTAGGATCCTAGAATTGGTTGGAATCTCGATACTATTTCGAGCTCCCACCACTCGATCATCAACAAGGAAGTGGTTGTGTTGCTATGTATGAACTTTTCTTTGATCCCTATCGATGCCCCAAACATAGAACTTGATAGAGTGTCTATCTAGGACTCTCTTCCTCCTCTCCAAGCTCTCGTTGTTCATGGAAGAGAATCTAACATTGGCACTCTTCGTATTGATAGAAAAGGTCAAGTGGGAATCCTTTTGTTTGTCCCTTGACCTACACAACTCATGTTGACAAATTCTATGCTTGCAGGTGTCTTCATCTCTCCCATTCCATCAAAACCAAGATCCTTAAAAGCATTATGGTACCTCGGCATAGTATGGTTTGAGTAAGGGATTGAGTGTATGAGTGAGCAGGGCATTATGGTTCTTGTATATTTGTCTTTTACAAATCAAAGCTTAGGATCCTAGAATTGGTTGGAATGTCGATATTATTTTGAGCTCCCACTTGGTTTAATGTCCTTGGCCCTCCCATTCATCACACACCTCATCTTGATAAACTCTATGCTTGCAGGTGTCTTCATCTCTCCCATTCCATCAAAACCAAGATCCTTAAAAGCATTATGGTATTTGGGCATAGTATGGTTTGAGTGAGGAATCGATTGTATGAGTGAAGAGAGCATATTGTTCTTCTATATTTTTTTCTACAAACCAAAGCTTAGGATCCTAGAATTGGTTGAAATCTGGATACCATTTCGAGCTCCCCCCCATTGGATCCTCACCAATCATCAAGAAGGAAGAGGTTGTATTGCTATCTATGAACTTTTCTTTGATTGATATTGATGCCTGAAACATAGAAGTTGATAAAGTGTCTATCCAGGACTCTCTTCTTCCTCCTCAAGCTCACGTTGTTCATGGTAGAGACTCGAACATGGTCACTCTTCATAGTGATAGAAAAGGTCAAGTGGGAATCCCTTTGTTTGTCCCTTGACCTTAAGCGGGACTCCTTGAGGGTGTGGAAAAGGTCAAGTGAGACTCCCTTTGTTTGTCCCTTGACCTCAAGGATAGATGTAGTAACACATGCTTCACTTGGTTTAATAACATTGACCCTCCCCTTCATCACACAACTCATCTTGACAAATTCTATGCTTGCAGGTGTCTTCACGTGTGCCATTCCATCAACATCAAGATCCTTAACAGCATTATGGTATTTGGGCATAGTATGGTTTCAGTGAGGGATCAAGTGTATGAGTGAGCATAGCATTATAGTTCTTTTATATTTTTCTTTTAGAAGTCACTACAAGATATCGGGGGCATACTGATGTTGTGCATACCGATGGTCATGTGTCGGCATCGGTATGATCGTTGAAAACCCCTGAAGAACCACGGAAGCAATATACACATCGATACACATGCGTCGGTATGCGTGTTAGTATGAGCATCGGCATGAGCGTCAATACATTACTCTTAACTACCGCACTTATACCAACACTCATACCGACGCTCATATGGATGCCATATTTTAACCGGACCCAAGAGCAAAAATTCGACATTCATCACGTTTTGAAACAAAACCTACTATTGTCGAATTTACGTACGCGAGCTACATCTGTTCGTTTCTCACTCTTTCTCTCTCTCTCTATGCACACCTCTCTATTTTTCTAGATCTGAAGTTTTGGTAAGTATCACACATACTGTAGCACTCGTTCTTCATTTCTTATGTTTTCCCTTTTCTAATTTCTTTTCTCTTTAGTTTTGCAAGAGATTTTGGCATCAAGTCTTTAGAATTCGACGAAGTACTACTTTAAGTGGATTTTGAGGACAACGATCCAAACAATTACATCCACGTAAGTGATTGTTAAGTTTTCGATTGACATAGAGAGGGAGAGAAATGAAAGAAAGAGAGAGATCTAGAGAAACATAAAGAGAGAGAGAGAAAGAGAGAGACATATACATATACATACACACTCACATATGTATACACACACATATGTGCATACGCACATGCATATGCATACATATATACACACACATATGCATATACATACACACATGCATATATATACACACATGCATATACATACACACATATGTGCATACACACATACACATGCATATGCATACACACATGCATATGCATACACACATGCATATGTATACACACATGCATATGCATACACACATGCATATGCATACACACATGCATATGCATACACACATACATATACATACACACATACACAAATGCATATGCATACACACATGCATATACATACACACACATGTGCATACACACATACACATGCATATTCATACACACATACACACATGCATATGCATACATACATACACACACAAATTGCATATACATACACACATGCATATACATACATACATACACACATGTGTATGCATATACATACATACATACACACATATGTGCAAACACACATACACATGCATATGCATACACACATACACAAATGCATATGCATACACCCATGCATATGCAGACACACATGCATATGCATACACACATATGTGCATATGCAGATAAACATTCATATGCATACACACATACACACATGCATATACATACATACATACACACACATATGCATATACATACACACATGCATATACATACACACATACACACATACACATGCATATGCATACACACATACACACATGCGTATGCTTCCACACAGGCATATGAATACACACATACAAAAATGCAGATGCAACACACATGCATATGGATATAGATACACACATCCATATACATACACACATATGTGCATACACACATACACATACACATGCATATGCATACATGCATACACACATAAATATACGTACACACATACACAACTGCATATGCATATACATACACACATGCATATACATGCACACATATGTGCATACACACATACACATGCATATGCATACACACATACACACATGCATATGCATACATACATACACACACAAATTGCAAATACATACACACATGCATATACATACATACGTACATACACACATGCATATGCATATACATACATACATACACACAGGCATATGCATACCCAGATGCATATGCATACGCACATGCATATACATACACACATATGTGCATACACATGTACACATGCATATGCATACACACATACACGAATGCATATGCATACACACACGCATATGCATACACACATACACAAATGCATATGCATACACACATGCATATGCATACACACATGCATATGCATACACACATGCATATGCATACACACATGTATATACATACACACATATGTGCATATGCACATACACACATATGTGCATACCCACATACACATGCATATGCATACACACATACACACATCCATACGCATACATACACACACACACACATATGCATATACATACACACATGCATAGACATACACACATATGTGCATACACACATACACATGCATATGCATACACACATACACACATGCATATGCATACACACGTGCACATGCATACACACATGCATATACATACACACATACACAAATGCATATGCATATACGTACACACACATGTGCATACACACATAAACACATATGTGCATACACACATACACATGCATATACGTACACACATGCATATGCATACACACATGCATATGCATACACACATGCATATGCATACACACATACATATACATACACACATACACAAATGCATATGCATACACACATGCATATACATACACACATATGTGCATACACACATACACATGCATATGCATACACACATACACACATGCATATGCATACATACATACACACACAAATTCCATATACATACACACATGCATATACATACATACATACACACATACACATGCATATGCATAAACACATACAAAAATGCATATGCATACACACATGCATATGCATACACACATGCAAATGCATAGACACAGGCATATGCATACACACATGCATATACATACACACATATGTGCCTACACACATACATATGCATATGCATACACACATACACACATGCATATGCATACATACATACACACATATGCATATACATACACACATGCATATACATACACACATATGTGCATACACACATACACATGCATATGCATACACAAATACACATGCATATGCATACACAAATACACATGCATATGCATACACACATACACACATGCATATGCATACACACATGCATACACACATGCATATACATACACACATACACAAATGCATATGCATATACATACACACATGCATATACATACACACATACACAAATGCATATGCATACACACATGCATATTCATTTATTCATTAGATATTCAACTTGATGATCATTTGGAGTAAAAGAAATTTCAATCTCCTCATCCAAGACTTTCTACATGATGAAATGATGGTGTACCTCAATGTGTTTAATTCTTGCATGAAAAATCGGGTTGGCTTCAAGATGTAGAAAGCTCATCTTATCTCCAAAGATGATTAGTACTCCTTGATAAATGATTAATATTCTAAAGAGTGTTTTCATCCATAAATCCTCTTTTGTTGCTTCTACTAAACCTTTATATTCAGCTTCTTTCAAAGAAAGTGCCACTTTAGTTTTTTTTCCCTACTCCAAGAAAGTAGCTTTCCTCCTACAAAACACATGTAGCCTGATGTTGATCTCTTGTCATCCTTGTTACCAGCCCAATCAGCATCTTAGAATACTCTTAAGCTGAAATCAAAGAAATAAGAAGAACGAATTCCTTCCTTTGTAGTCTCTTTCAAATATTTAAGTACTTGTTTGGTTGAATGCCAATGTGATACTCTAGGTCCCTCAATATATTGTGAGAGAACTCCAATTGAGCAACACTAAGTATGATCTTGTTAAAGTAGCATAAATTAGACTTCCAATAAGACTTTGATATGTCTTCACATCATCAAACAATTCACCTTCATGAAAAAGGTTTGTGATTCAACTCCATAGGAGTCCTTGTATTTTTGCAATTTGTCATCTAAAACTTCTTTTAGAGATCATTTATGTATTTGCTTTGATTAATATACATACCATGTGCTGTATAAAGGATTTGAATGCCAAGAAATAAGTTGACCTGCAAGGATCTTAAATTTTGAATTCCTACTCTAATAAGTCTTTGACTCTCCTTATGCCTTCAAAGTAACCACCTGTAACAATGATATCATCCACATATATGAAAAGCTAAATCAAGCCTTCATCTATACTCTTGATTAGCAAAGAAGGATCAGCTTTACTTATTTCAAAGATTTTATCAATAAGATATTGAATCAACCTAAAATTCCAAGCACTTGGTGGTTGTTTAAGACCATATGAAGCTCTTCTCAACCTACACACATAATCTGGATATTTTGGATGTTTCGAACATGTAGTTTTCTCCATGTACACCTCATCACTAATATAGCCATTCAAGAAAGCATTCTTGATGTCTAATTGATACAAAGGCCAATTCTTTGAAGCAACAACAAGAAGTAAAGTTCTTATGGTTGGCATTGATTCCATAAGTTTCATCATACACTTTTATAATCAGACTCACTCTATATTTTGAAATCAATCCATTCACATGTCTTTTAATCTTGTACACCCATTTGTTTCCTATAACCTTCTGTGCAGTAGTCCTTGTTATAAGCTCCCACGTATGATTGTCCTCCAAGGTTTCAAACTCTTCAAGCATGGCATGTTCCCATTGCTTCTTTCCTTTTTGTTCATCATAAGATTGAGGTTCTTTGTGTTCATCTTCATCCTTTGCTAAATATGCATAATGCTTACTTGTAGTAGTAGAAAGCGATGTATCATATCCATATCTCTTTGGCTTCTTTCTTTCCATTTGAGATCTCCTTAATACCTGAGGTGAAGACTCAGTTATAGACTAATATTCACAAGCTTTTTGTTTAATTTTTTATTGAGAACCAACGTGCATGCTTATTGTTGAACCATGCTCTTCTTCAATACCAAAGTCTTGTTCTTGAATATGCACATTGCTTTAAGTCAAAAGAGGAAAATCAGATTCATAATCATGTGAGAAGGTGAACTTTACCTTTATCTTGACACCATGACTATTGTTCATCAAGTGTAGCATCTCTTGACACTGTGAATAATGTTGTTGAAGGATTGTAAAACCTGTAACCTTTCTTATTCTAACCATATCCAATAAATACACACTTCTTTGCTTTTGGTTCTAATTTGCCTCTCGACTGTGATTGTATGTAAGCATAAGCAAGACAACCAAAGATTCCACAATGATCTAAATTTAGTTTGCTACCATGCCATATTTCATAAGGTGTTGCTTCCATCCAGAGATTTTGATGGTAACTTTTTTGTTAAGTATGTAGATGTATTAACTGCTTCTGCCAAAAGATAAAGTGGAAGACATTTCTCATGGACAAGCTTCACAATTGAAAAACATATGTTTTTTTTGAAATATTTGGAACTCCCAAGATAGCTTGATGCCTTGTCATATCTTTTAAGATCCTTCCATTCATGTGTCCCAATCTCTTGTGTCATAGATCAAGTTCTCAAAGCTATTAAGCACAATAAGAAAAAAGAGTTGCATCGTTGACACCTAGAACTTCAAAAGTAAATAATCTTCCTTTCCTTTATCCTTTAGAAAGTCTTCTAAAACCTTGAGTAGGATCCTCCACATAAGCTCCATACTTACGAATATGAATTGAAGACCTCTCTTGAAAAGTTTTCCAACACTTATGAGGTTTTTTGTGATCGATGGAACATAAAGTACATTGCAAAGAAGGATCTTACCACCATGAGCTGATTTCACATTTCCAACTAGCTCAACAATATGCTTAGTATCATCTCCTATCTGAAAAATATGCTTTTCTTTAGGTAAATCCAAATATGAAAGTAAAGATATATTAGATGAGATATGATTGGAGCATCTAGAGTCAATATAGAAAACATTGCTATAAGTACTGGGATCACTTCTAATCAAGTTCATCAATAAAAGTGAATTTGGCTCTTCTTGTTGATTTGTTGCATAGTTATTGAGTTGTCATCTTCTTCCATAGTTTCTATTATAACCTCTTGCTCTTTGTCCTCTACTAAATTTGCCTTTTCCTCAAGTATTTTGATAATTTTTCCAACCAAGTTGTGCAAATTGATTTATTGATCCATATAAAACGTGGGTGGGTTAGAAAATCTACCTCTTCCTTGTCTTCCGTACCTCTACCTCTTTAGTTGCCTCTATTGAATTTGCTACCTCTTGTAGCAAAATTGGCTTGTGAATTTGAATTGCCTTCTTTCTCCTTTTGCTTTTGCCTTTATCTACCTTGCCTTTAGACTTTGATGAGTAAAGGTATGAATATTTATTTCCTTTATCATTGTTAAATTCCTTCAAATCAATCTCAAAAGTCAACATATTGTTGGAGTTTGAGGTCTGCAGAAGCACCTGAACAACACAAGGAAGAAGACTAGGAAGCTTCGAGCACAACACACAATACTAAATGTATTTCCAAGAGAATGCACAAAGATAAGTGACCCATTAGGGTTATAGGCATATATACAAGCCATGGGGGAAAAATGTCCCAAAGAGGGAAAAAGGTGTCCCAATACTCTTAATCTATTGACACACATCACTAGCAAAGTATATCAACAAATCCGCCCTAGGAGTGATGCAGTGAACAAGGAGTTGGCACTCATGTATAAGGAAGTGCCAAGCTATGGGGTGGGACACCTGTAAATTACATATGTTGCATACATATGTTAAGTACATTTCTTGATCCCTAGCACAAATAAAGCATCTGACAATGCAAAAGAACCACCACCAACAATAGCCAAAATGATCTTACCAGCTTTTATGATAGGATAAGAGGATTTTTTGGCCCATGTGATAGTATTCCCTATAGGGGCAGGCTCAAGTGAAGTGAAGAAACTGTGCTATGAGTTAATATGTTTTGTTGCCCCACTATCAAAGTACCAAACATCTGAGTCTACTATAGACATACAATGTTCATGAGAAGATGGGTCATAACTGCAAACAGTAGTAAATGCCAATTCTTCATTTTGTACAAGATTTGTAGACTCTGATTTGGGTGTACAAGGCTTTGCAACAACCATTAGAACCTCTTTTTTCTTTGCCTCTTTTGTAGCTAGTTTTGGACAACTCTTTATGACATGATCATTTCCTTTAGAGTATCTACAGAACAAATTTTGCTTTTCTATATTCTTCTCATCTTTGTCATCCTTCTTTGATTGTGCAGAATTAGCATATTATTGCTTACTAGTAGATGAGCTCCATTTACCTTTTTCTTATAACTATCCAGGAAAGCTTGATCTGCAACACACACAATGGACTTGCTCTATGTATACTGATCTTCTTGCAATAGAACAAAGACTAACTCCTCAAATATTAAGGCATTTGGATTGCCTTTCATCATCAATCGATGAGTAGAAGTAGAACTCTAATATGAATACGGAAGACCATTCAAAACAGTTTGCACAAATGAACTATCAGGCAAGACTTCATCAGTAGAAATCAACTGCTCATTCAAATGTTTGATCTTTGTCAAAAAAATGTCCATGGAATCTCCTTCATTCATGTGCTCACTATCCAAATACTTTTGGAGGTAAGCAACATGAGCCTCATTTGTATCCAAGCATCCTTTATTGTTTTGCAGGAGTGAATGTGATAAATAATGGAATGTTTGACATAAAAGGCTATCAATGCATGTAACTGAGCATCTCTACCATCCCGATGAAGTTGCTCTACAATAGGTGCAACACAAATTGCAGCACAACCAGGAACCTGAAGAACATCATCTTCAATGTGATGTGCATCACCTTCAGTAGCTATATTTATAGTTGTAGTAGGACGTTTTTCAACACCCTACACAATATTCCATAGTCGTTTTGTGACCCATACATGATGCATCATATATGCCTATAATGGGTAATTGGTACCATTCAACTTATCCTCAATAGCCAACATACAAAATACATCACTAGTTTCAGCCACGACCACTAGCTAAAATAGTTTCATGTAGAAAAATGATTCTATCTCAAAAAGTTAAACAAAACTACCTTGTCAAGTTTTGTGAAGCCTATAGTAGACTATGAGGAGCTTATAGTAGATTGAGATCACCATGCGTATGCTCACCAATTTTCATGCGATTATGAGACTGTGATCGAAGGGGTGTCCACAATGCCCTAGATGAGGCATTGACCTACTCTGATACCAATTGTTGGAGTTTGAGGTCTACAAAAGCATGTGAAGAACACAAGGAGGAAGAAGAATCCTAGAGCATAACACACAATACTGAATGTCCAAGAGAAACTACAAAGATAAGTGATCTATTAGCGTTATAGGCATATATACAAGCCAGGGGAAAAAACCTCCTAAAGAGCAAAAAAAGTGATGTGGCGGTCCTATTGTGTTCAGACACATCACTACGGAAATATACAACACCTATTTCCCAACAATCTGCAATTTTATGCAAGTTTTTGGGGTCTAAAGAACGGAGTTGACAAACACTTGTAGATGTTTTTGACTAGAGGTTGGGCTATAAATTCAGCCTTTCAGTGCCGTTTTAGTACATACATTGAGCAGGTAGAGACTATATATGCTTCTATGGATACAAGTTATGTACATCCATGTGGTCATTGATATAGCGGTTATGTTTCTACATAAAGCCTTTGAAATTGATAAAGAGAGCCGTAGTGATGTTTTCTTAACTAGGAATCACCAAGGTGTCAGGTTCTCTTTGGTGATGCAAGTGGAAAACTTACCCAACCTTGTCATAAGAGATGTTTGATAGTTGTTCACAAGTGCTCAATAAGCCTAGTTGGATTCTTTTGGCTAAGTAGTGATATGTATGGAGTCAGTGATTCACTATGTAGGTTTACATGCCAATAATCACCATTTTTATCTGTTCTTCTAGATCGGTCATATGTTCAGTTTGTAGAGGATACTCTAGAAATCTTTTTCTAGATCTTAGATTTACAACTATATAGTGGTTGACTTTAATCCTTGAGAAACGTATTGGTATGCGCACATACGTTCTCACATAGTTTCTTTGGTTGGTCATTTCTACTAATTGATCCATTTTGCTAGAGAGACTCTACCAAAATTTTCCCAGAATTTGATGGTCATCTTTTTTGAGCGTTAACGGTGTTTGGGATATTCTAGCTCCATTATCATTCTAGTCAGTTCTCTATCATTACGCCATCAGAGATCTTACACGTCTGCTGAATTAGGTTCTAGTGCTAGTGTTCCCAAGAGGAGTTATAACTTGTAGAGAAAAGACCATTTCAAGATTCAAACATTTGATGGTACAAACTTTGCTCTAAAGATTTCTTGATTCAAAGGAGATAGTGGAAGCCAGCAAATGAAATCTCAAAAAAGCATCTTGATATGGATGATGATGATTGGGATGAGTTGGATAAAACAAAATGGCATAAAAAAAGTGTATCTGATGAGAAAGTTATATAAACTTCACATGAAGGACACAAATAGTGTTGCTAATCATCTAAAAGAGTTTGATGCACCTTGTTATCATCATGGGATACATTTTGCATAGCAATAGTGCACCTTGTGGTAAACTGATCTATGAGGACATATATGGAGCACTCTTGAGTGAGGAGATCCATAGAAAGTCTATGATTGACACTTAGAATGGGGATGCATATAATGTTCATGATTCGTACCAAGGAAAGAATCGGTAATGTGGCAAGAGCAAGAACAAGGAAAAAGATGGTCAATGATATAAGAGTAGAAGTAAATCAAGGAAGATGGATATTGAGTGCCTTAATTTTCATAAGAAAGCACATATGAAGAAAGATTTCTATGTGTTAGAGAATGATAAAGGTAAAAGACAAAATGTTGATGGGCGTTTTAAACAATTACTTGACGATCTCTTCAAATATGAAGATAGAAGAAATTGATGCTATTTATGATGATGCTGATGTGCTCACACTTGACATTACTATACCTAGTGAGGCTTTTATGGCTTCTTCTCTTTCCCACACATGACTGCTAGATTCTAGTGCTTGTTTCCATGTGACACCACATAGAGAATGGTTCTCTAGTTATGTAGCAAAGTCTCTTGGTACCATGAGACTTGGTGATTCTTACCAATGTGTTGTTGGGATAGGAGATGTGGTTGTGTAGTTCATTGACGGTTCAAAATGTACTAGCATAATGTATCCCATGTGCCTTAGCTAGCATGCAGTTTGATGTTACTTGGTCAACTTGATGACCTTGGATACAAAGTGGTTTTCTATTCTCAGTACTTTTGCACATCAAAGGGCAATATGGTTATCGCAAAAGGAAGTAGAGTTGGCTGAGTTTATCCTTTATTTGTATCACAAAAAGAGAAGTTGTTAGTGGATAATGTTTGGCATGGTTGTTTGGGCCACATATCTTGTAGTGGAATGGAAAATATTTCTCGTGTCTACTTACTTGTGTTATCTTTCTTTGATTTTTCATTTTGTGAGTAGTTTCAGTATGGAAAGAAAGCTTCACCATGTAAATGGGTATATAAGCTGAAATTTACATTAGAGAGTGGTTCTCCAAAGTATAAAGCATGACTATTTTCTTAGTGTTTTTAGCAACAACATGGTGTTGATTTCAAGGACATTTTCTCTGTTATGGTCAAGATGACTACACTGCACATGTTGCTTGGATTCATTGCAACGAAGGCCTTAGAGCTAGTTCAAATGGATGTGAAAACTACTTGCATGGAGATCTTACATATGAGATCTATATGGAACAACTTGAGGGTTAAGTGTTTCCTGACAAATAAAGTCCAATTTGTAAGCAGAAGAGCTTATATGGACTTAAATAGTCACCTAGACAATGGTACGAAACGTTTTATGCTTTTATGAAGTCTCAAGGCTATTCTTGAACCAATGAGGATCATTGTCTCTACACAAAGAGATTCTTAGATGGTAGCTTAAAATGCTTCATACATTATGTCAGCAATATGTTGATTGCTTGGAAGTCCTTTGATGACTTGTCATTCCTCAACAACAAGTTGACTGAGACATTTGATATGGTTAAGGATTTGGAGGATGGAAAACATATTCTTGGCATGCACACTACTTGTGATAGGAGTAAAATATGCATATACTTGTCGTTCCAACCATAAATAGAAAGTTTCATGAACTAGCTCATGTGCAAAGTAATTTTTTTTTTTGGACCAGTGGTTTCTCTATGATGTTCCAAATTATCTAGGGTGTTTTATTGCATCAACTTGAATTTTATGAGGTGAATGGAAGTCTTCAATAGTAAAAGGGCAGGTTCTATGTTGGTTAGTTGGGCCAAATTTCAACAAATTCATCATTAGATTTCTACTCATCTCTCTTCTTTAGAGAACTTTGAGTGGTATCAAAGCTACATCAAGTTGGGTAATGGTTTTGCTTCCATGATTGAAAAGCTTAATAAGAACAACTATGCTAGTCGGCAATTCAAAAATTGAAGCTTACTTACAAGGTATAAATCTTTATGGATTTGTTGCAGGTGATGAAGATATGCCTACTTTAAGATCCAAAGGAGGACCTATACAAGAAGAGATTGAGAAGCTCACATTATCATATGCAAGAGATGCTCCAATCAAGTCTTATATCTTAAAATCTATCTCTGATTTCTTGCTTCCACACATTAGAAGTTGCAAAACATGACAAGAAACTTGGGATGCGCTTGATACATTCTTCTTTGCTAGCACCAAGCTAGGAAGAATCACTTATGAAATGAGTTCAACCAAATGAAGAAGAAATCAAAGAAAACAGTTAGAGATTTTGTCACTAAAGTCAAGGGGGTTAGAAATCAATCAGGCTCAATTAGAGAACTAATTGAAGAAGAAGCCATCATGAGGAGGATCCCAAATCATATAGGGCTGACAAGGAATGGTAATCATTTACAACTCCTTATGAACTTATCATGGATGTGTAGACACTTGACTTCAACATATTTCTTGGGCAACTCTTCAACCAAGAGGACAACAACAATGCAAATGAAGGTAGCTCTTATAGGGGCAACACTGCAAGTGCTCTTTATGTAGATAAGAAGGACATGAATAATAAAGGAACGCAAAAGGAGGATGATCATGAATAAATTTCCCAAGAAAACTATGCTAGCAAGAGCAAGTGGAAATGGAAGAAGAAAGGAGAAAAGCAGGACAAAACAAAAGGAAAAGAAACTCAACCTTGTGCCATGTGTAACAAGACCTATTTGCTTTTCTTTTGCTCTACATCAGCTAGAATAGCCTCACCTTCCTCAAATTCTTTCCAGAAACAACCTTTTTCTTTTTACCCAGAACAATCCATAATGATGACTATACCACTGACAGGAAGGCTGTGATAAGCTCAACCTCGCAAAAGCTCCACCAGCCCCTTGTGGCAATTGCATTGATACTACCAAGAGAGAGAAGGAATGATTGTCTTTGATGACGATAATGAGTCGATGAGAGAGAAAGGTAGATTGAAAGAGGCAATGCACTAAGCATGCATGCGCCACAATCATCAACATGCACAATATTCTAATAGAGAGAGAGAGAAAGAGCTCTCTATGTCCTAGAGAAAGAGAGAGAGAGAAAGAGAGAGAAAGGGAGAGAAAGAGAGAGAAAGAGAGAGAAAGAGAGAATTACTTTGCCTATTCATGCTTGCTTCCAAGAACTCTTAAGATCTCTCATATGTAGATTGTGCACAGAGTAGATATGCACTGTTGTTGAGGAATGGATATAAAGACTGAAGCCATAGCCAAACCTCGATTCTTTCAATGTACAAGTGCAACTATCAATCAAATTTGGACACAGTGATTAGCTATCTGATTACTACCTCCAAGATCAAAAAGTGACAAAGATGTACACTGCTATCAGGACACCATAACAACAGTTGGGGATGGATTGGAGGATGAAGCGATGATCTTTGATGTCACCTAGAATTCGATTTAACCTTTGTTCTTTTGACTCATAACCGTGCTTCACTAGTCCACTCCCATGTTTGTAATAGAGAGAGACCCATTCTACACACATAGAGAGAATGATCTCGCATCTCTATGTCACCTAAGTAGAGAGAAAGAGAGAGTCTTAGAGTTCTCTGAGCCACATGTCTAAATTTCACTTTCGCACTTTGAAAAATCATAAAATATTTCGATATTGACATCGTTGATGATGTGAATCCTTGCCTACCTTAACCATTCATTTTGAATGCAGATACCAAAAAAATTCTAGTGGGATATAGACTATTGAACAAGGTCAAGGCATTCACTTTATTTGGATGGTTTTTTCCTCTCCTTCACCTTTCCTATTTGATTAATGTAGTGATTATCTTAAGCATCTCTTGTATCTAAGGGGATTCCAAAAATTGTATCTTCACTTTCATAAAATTAGGTTTTAGTATCTAAAATATCTTGATTGTAAGTCTCTCTCATACCCACTTGATATTTGGCAAGAACTCTCTCCACTACCCTCTACATTTTGCATATATTTTGGCATTACCTTTGTATTTTCCAAGGTTATTCATTACTTGAGGAGTCTTCAAAGGTTACTTTTCCAAGAGTTCAACCCTTACTTTTCCCAACCATTAGGCTCACTTTGGCACTAAGTTCCCCATCTTTGTACAAAGAAAATACAAGAAGAAAATAGTGTGTATGCATTTGTGGGTTGGCGGCTAATCTAAGCCCACACACAAACTCTCTCAAGTTCCGAAGCCTATTCTAAGGCTATCTTGGTGTGCATCGGGCGACTCTAAGCCTTCTCTCTGCACCGACTTGTCTCACTTTTAGTGCCAAGGCTACTCTAAGCCTTCCAATTTTTCCGAATTTGTGGATATTTTCAAGTGGTATTTTTGCACAAAATGTGTCTTAGGTGTGTGTTATTAAAAACTTTCAAAATTCCATTTTCCCACTTGAAGGCATAGGTAAACATGCTTTTTAGCACTTGTTTGGGTCCTCTCTTGTCAAGAAAGTGTTCTTCCACACTTGACACTTATTAAGCACAAGTTCAATTTTCCAAGCTACCATGTTTATGCCTCAAAAAGAATGCTTAGATTACCAAAATTGTAACCTATAGAAAGATATCATGCATGCATACTTGTACATAAATATTCTCCATGAAGTTGTAGATGGTTCAAAACCCGAACCAAATAGGCTCAAAGATGTAGAGTCTTGGAATATTTGCAATGTTAAGGACAAAAGATCTTCATGTCAAGTTCTTCTAGCTTGTGACAAAGGGTAACATCACTGCCTCCAAGACTTCCAAAGAAACTTGGGATGCACTAGAAAGGCTATATGAAGATAAAAATCCTTCAAAGATTTATGCGTTAGAGACTTTCACAATCTTAATATTCATCCCCAAGACACCACCATATTCATAGGTCCTATGAAACATTTGTGACCACTCTTTACAAAAAAGGTCAAGAAATTACTTGAGAAGAAGTCAAAAACTACTTCTCCATGACTCTAGGCAAAAGACTCAAGCTACACAATAAACAACTATGAAGGCAAAAGCTACTTTCCACAAGACTAACAACACTCAAGAGTCTAAGGACAAGGGCAAGAATAATTTTACTTGCAAATTTTGTGGAAAGCTTGGACACATGGAGAAGTATCACTTTAAGAAGAAGAACAAGGAAAAGTCCAAGTCTACTCCAAAAACAAAGCATCAAACGCACTCCACAAGTGAAGACCTATTTCCTACAACTAAACACAAGGCACCTATCACATCCACTCATAAAAAAGAATGGATTGTTGATAGTGGGGCTTCATCACACATATGTAATGAAAAAGAATACTTTCATGAGTTTCATGAACACAAAGGCCAAGTTTATCTTAGAGATAACAAGTGCAACTCATACAAGTTATCTTTCCACACTCCTTTTCTTACATTATTACTTGGTCTATGAAAAATTTTTGCATCATCCTTTTTGAAATGAACTTTAAGTCCATGATCTTTATGATAGAAATTGATAATAAGTTGCTTTTTCGTATAGGCACATACAAAACATCACAGATATTTCTCTCAACACTAGTGGAAGCAACAAAAGAGATGGTTTTTATCCCTTTAATTGGACATTTGGAGTCATTTCCAACCACTATATTGATGGTTTTCTATAAACACATTAAGAAGTTCTACCTATCCTTCTAGCTGGTCATGTGGCAAGATTCTCCACTGTTTAATATCCTAGGTTCATCCACATGAGTTTGCATAGATGTACATGCATCCTCTATGACAAGCCATACTACAACTTTTGTTCTATTAAAAATTTCCCTATTCTTTCATGTGGATTTGTGAGTATTGTTTCTCTCTTCAGCTTGCATCTTCCTCCGATCCTTAATGGCATGGACCTTTTTTTGCAATAAGAACAATTTCTGGTGAAATTTTTCTTCTTTGGATTTTTCTCTGAATTATGAGGAGAATCTTTGCCATTTGCATTTATTGAAAACGAGGCATCATTTGAGCCTCCCATATTCTTCAAGCACATTTCTAGAAGCCTCATAAGAAAATCTTCAAAGGTAAGAGGTAGTCTACCCTGAGTGTTAAGGGAAATTACTAGCCCATTTTATTTTGCAGGAAGAATTTGAACACACTTGCAAGCCAAATCTTCATGTTAATTAGAACACCAAGAGTAACAATCTGATCTAGTAAATGTTCGATTTGCTTGATGAAATCTTGCACCTTCTTTGACTCAAAGTGCTTCCTGTTTGTTAATTTATTCTTAAGATTTTGAATGTGAGTGTGATTCTTAGTCTCATATTGGCAAGCCAATATACCCCATGCCTCATGTGCTTTAGTCGTATGTTGGACTACAGTAAACACAATCATTTACACTCTTAACAATGGTAGACAACACATCTACATTTCCTCTCTTCAAAGTTGGAAGAATATTTGGATCATGCTAGATTGTCACTTGGGGATTTGATGGATCGTCCATTGGAATGAGCTCTAGATCAACCCCTAGTGGGCCCATGACCTTATCAAGAAACTCATAAGAGTACAAAATTATATAAATTTTGAACTTCAAGAGTGTGTTATTTGTTGCGCGTTCAACTTGCATAGCACCTTTATGTCGCTTTTACGTTTACAACACGTTTAAGCTAATACCTAACCGGTAAACATGAAGCTTCCCTTGAGTGAATGTGTGTGGAAGAATGTGAATTTGTGTAGCAAGAACATTAGGAGATGAACAAACACTAGAAGATGAAGCCATCAATTACGCACTATGTAATATGAAGAATTCATTCGTAGGTTAATAAAGTAATCCTCTCTACTAATAGATACCTAAAAGCTTTGATACCATCTCAGAAATTAGTTACCCAAGAAAACATAGGAGCAGTAGGAGAGAAGAGAGGAGATATAGTATAATTTCAAAAAAGTTGGTACTCAAAGAAAGTATAAGGATAACGGTGTTGTCAACATGTGTGCTCTCAAGGTAGAGCTTAAATGGTGATTTAGCCAACTCTAGATAGGTAGCCTCTCCCTGTATTTGTACTTGGATAGAGCCTTGATGAGCCTACTTTATGCTCTTCACAAGCTCACTTTGGAGAGTTAATCTTGCATCTATGGATTTTACTTCAGTGGTATTTGTGAATCCATGTGTATCCATTCACGAATTCAACTTTGTTCTAAGTCCCATTCCTTGGGTTGCTTTGTTCAAGATATCTTCTATTGCTTCATATTGATTGCTACAACCGGATATCATTGCTTCATATAATCCTAGTTTTGGTGCCTCATCTACTCCAACCTTTGGCTCATCCTCTACTCTTGCTTTTGGTACACCATCAATTTCCTTATCTGGCAATATGATGCCTGCATTTGGGCAGTCAACCTCCACATTAAGTTAGCTTAGCAAGTACATGTTTTCTTTACTTCTTCTCTACATCACCTAGAACAACCTCACCTTCTTCGGCTTCCTTCTTTCTAGAAACAACCTTTTTCTTTTTACTCAGGTCAATCCATGATGATGATTGTACCACTGGTGGAAAGGCTACAATAAGCTCAACCTGGTGAAAGCTTTGCCAACCTCTTGTGTCAGTTGCACTAATATGACCAAGAGAGAGAATGAGAAATTATCTCTAATGATGGATGTGAGTCAATGAGGGAGAAATGCAGATTGAGAGAGGCAATACACGAAGTGTGCATGCACAAAGATCATTAGATTGCACCATATTCTAACACACACACACACATAAAGAGAGAGAGAGAGGGAGAGAGAAGGAGAGAGAGAGATAGAAAGAGAGAGAGAAAGAGAGAGAGAAAGACAGCATTGCTTTGCCTATTCCTGCTTGCTTCTGAGAACTCTTGAGATCTCTAATCTAGAGATTGTGCACAAAGCATATATGCACCCTTGTTGACGAATGGATATAAAGAGTGGGTCCATTGCCAAACCTCGAGCCTTTCCATGTATAGATGCAACTCTCAATCAAATTTCGACATGGTGATTAGCTATCTGATTACTATGTCCAAGATTAAAAAGTGACAAAGATGTATGCTACTGTGAGGACACCGTAACAGAAGCTAAGGATGGATTGGAGGATCAAGTGGAGATTTTTGTTTTCAGCTTGAATTCAATTTTACCTCTATTGTTTTGATCCATGAATTCACTACAGTAGTCCACTCTTGCATCTGTAATTGAGAGAGATCCGCTCTACACGTAAAGAGAGAATGATCTCACATTTGTGTGTCCCCCCCCCACACACACACATAAACACACACAAGAGAGAGAGAGAGTGAGAGGGCCTTAATTTCCTATGAGGAACGTGTTTGAAATTTACTTCTTCAATTTGAAAAAATGTAAAATCAGTCGGGATTGACATCATTGATAATATCAATCCCCGCCTACCATAACCATTCATTTTGAGTATAGATACTCAAAGTTTTTGGTGGCATATAGACTACTAAACAAGCTCAATGCATCCACTTTATTTAGACGGATTTTTTTCTCTCCTTCACCTTATCTATTTGATTAACATACTGATGATCTTATGCATGTCTTATATCTAACGGTATTACAAAAATTGTATCTTCATTTCCATAACTCAGGTTTTAGTATCTCAAATATCTTGATTGTAATTGTCTCTCATACCCACTTGATATTTGGCAAGAACTGTCTCCAATACCCTCTAATTTTTGCATATATTTTGGCATAACCTTTGTATTTTCGAAGGGTTTTCATCACTTCAGGACTCTTCGAAGGGAATTTGTGTGTATGCATTTGTAGGTTGGAGGCTAGTTTAAGCCCAACCACAAGCTCTCTCAAGTTCCTAAGCCTACTCTAATGCTATCTTGGTGTGCATCGGGCAACTCCAAACCCTCTCTCTACTTTGACTCATCTCGCTTTTGGTACCAAGGCTACTCTAAGCCTTTCAATTTTTTCAAATTTGCAGATATTTTCAAGTGGTATTTTTTCACAGTACAATGTGTCTTTGGCATGCATTATTAAACACTTTCAACGTGCCATTTTCCCACTTGAAGGCATAGTTGAACGTGATTTTTAGCACTTCTCCACATCCTCTCTTTTCAAGATTATGTTCTTCAACACTTGGCATTTATTTTTCCTAATTTCAAGCACAAGTTCAATCATCCAAGACTTCAAGATCACCCCCAAGTTTTATAATGTCAAAGAAAGAGAAAGTTTATCATACATGGAAAGTTACTTACCTGCCCATGTTTATGCCCAAAATTATAACCTATGGAAAGATATCATGCATGCATACTTGTACACAAATCTTCTCCATGAAGTTATAGATTGGTTAGAACCGGAACCAGATAGGGTCAAAGGTGTAGAGTTTAAGAGTATTTAGAATGTTAAGGACAAAAGAGCTTTAGGTCAAATTCTCCTAGCTTGTGATGAATTGACAAATGGTAACATCATTGCCTCTAGACTTCCAAACAAGGTTGGGACACGCTAGCAAGCCTATACAAAGATAAAATCTTGCAAATATTTATGCTTTAGAGGTTGAGTTTCACGATCTCACTATTCATCCTCAAGACACTATCACCAAAGTGATAACACAACAAGATTATCAAAGAAAGTTAGCACTTTTTAGGTGAAAGATCTCAAGTGAAGATATGCTAATTAGATTACTTAAGAAGCTTCCTAGGTCCTATGAAACATTTGTGACCACTCTTTACAATAGAGGCAAAGAACTGACTTAGGAAGAAGTTAGAAAAATTTGACTTCTCCATGACTCTAGGCAAAAGACTCAAGCTACACAAGAAACAACTATGAAGGCCAAAGCTACTTTCCACAAGATTAAAGGTCAAAAAGGCACTCAAGAGTCTAAGGACAATGGCAAGAACAATTTTACTTGCAACTTTTGTGACAAGCATAGACACATAGAAATATATTGCTTTAAGAAGAAGAAAAAGGAAAAGCCCAAGTCTACTCCAAAAATGGACCATCAAACGCATTGCACAAGTGAAGACCCGTTTCTTAAAACTGAACACAATGCACTTGTCACATCCACTCCTAACAAACAATGGATTTTTAAAAATGAGGCTTCATCATATGTGCAATGACAAAGAAGGCTTTCATAAGTTTCAAGAACACAAAGGCCAAGCTTATCTTAGAGATAACAAGTGCAACTCATAAAAGTTATCTTTCCACACTCGTTTCCTTACATTATTACTTGTTTGGTCCAAAGTTTTTGCACCATCATTTTTGAAATGTACTTCAAGTCCACGATATATTATGGTTGAAATTGATAACAAGTTGCTCTTTACTGTAGGTGCATACAAAAGATTAGTGATTTTTCTCTCAACACTAGTGGAAGCAACAAAAGAGATGGTTCTAGTCCCTTTAATTGGACATTTGGAGTCATTTCCAACCACTACATTAATGGGTTTTTCTAAACACATTAAGGAGTTCTACCAGTCCTTCTAGCTCTAGCAAGTTTCTCCACTATCTAATATCCTAGGTTCATGCACCTAAGTTTGTGTATATGTACATGCGTCGTCTATGGCAACCCATAGTTCAAGTTTTGTGCTATTTACACATTCCCTATTCTTTCATGTGGATTTGTGAGTATTTTTTCTCTCCTCAACTTCCATCTTCCTGCAATCCTTAATGGCATGGCCCTTGTTTTGAAATAAAAAGACCTTTCACTGAACTTGTTCTGCTTTGGGATTTCCTCTAAATTATGGAGAATATATTAGCCATTTGCATTTACTGGAGAGGGGGCATTATTTGAGCCTAGCTTGTTCTTCAAGCACATTTCCAAAAGCCTCATAGAAAAATCTTCAAAGGTAAGAGGCACTCTAACATGAGTTTTAAGGGAAATTACAAGCCCATTATATTTTGTAGAAAGAATTCAAACACACTTGCAAGCCAACTCTTCATGTTTATAAGAACACCAAGAGTAACAATTTGATCTTTTAAATGTTTGATTTGCTTGATGAAGTGTTGTACCTTCTTTGACTAAAAATGCTTCTCATTTGTTAGTGTGAGTGTGAGTGTGATTCTTAGTGTCATGTTGGCAAGCCAATATGCCCCATGCTTCATGTGCTTTAGTGCTATGTTGGACTACATTAAGCACATAATCACTTAGACTCTTAACAATGGTACACAACACATCTTCATTTCCTCTCTTCAAAGCTGGAAGAAGATTTGGATCATGCTAGATTATCACTGGGGGATTTGATGGAACTTCCATTGGAATGAGCTCTAGATCAGCCCCTAGTGGCCCTGCGATATTATCAAGAAAGACATAAGAGTACAAAATTAAATTAATTTTGAACTTCTAGAGTGTGTTATTTGTTCCATCAAGCTTCCCTTGAATGAATGTGCATTGATGAATGTGAATTTGTGCAACAATAACATTAGGGAAATGCACCTACACCAGAAGATGAAGCCATCACTTATGCATTATGTAATATGAAAAATTTACTTGTAGGTTCATAACGTAATCCTCTCTACTAATAGATATCTAAGAGCTCTGATACCATCTAAGAAAGTAGTTACCCAAGAAAACATAGGAGCAATAGGAGAGAAGAGAGCAAATATAGTATAGCTTCAAAAAATTCACTACTAACAAGAAGTACAAAGATGGCGGTGTTGTCAACTTGTGCGCTCTCAAGGTAGAGCTTAAATGGTGATTTAGAAAACTCTAGATAGGGAGTTACAAGATAGAAGTTCAATTGACATAAAATATATAAATGATTTTTGAGTCAGATAGGGAACATTCCATGGAATATTCCTTTTACGATCACCAATGTTGTCGCTCAACATTGCTCTTGGCCCCAAAATTGGGGATCATGGTAATTCCTTTCCTTATAGTACTTTTGATGGTCCAACTTGACCTTCATTCAACTTGCAAGCTAGGATTTCCATCAACTAGGTAATGCATGATAGGCTTCTCCTTTTGATGAAGGCCTTTCAAAGTTTACAGCACAACATACAATCATGAGGGGTAGACATTCATATACTAGCAATAATCACATCTAATTAGAAGACATTAGAGTAGCCCAAATCTGAATGAACTTTGTTTATTTTAAGCAAGGGTGATCGAACAAGAGGGTATAATAAAAAACAAACTAAAATAGATCAAGAACCAAAAAATTAATATGAAATAGTACCCCATACATGTGAATAGGGATTTCACAAAGAAAAATCCTAGGTCACACTCTAGACTAACCAACCATTCCGATGAGAAATAGGGTTGATTTTTCATGCTTCCAACTGAATTGCTTGCAAGTGAAAAATTTGGGGATCTTGACAACAAGACCACCATCAATAAGAACTTGCCAAAAAATTGTGAAAGGAGCTACATTAAGTGGTGGCATCCTGTTGGTTCAAGGGTGGAACTATGTTGCAAGTATCACTTCTCTAGATTATCATTGAAACAAGGAAATAATTCCAATAAATTTTTTGAGCTGAAGTTGAATCGGATAATTTAACAACAACTATCCTATCTTAGAAAGAGCATCAAAATTTTTACAAAGAGAAGAGGGTAAAGAATTAGTAACCCCATTAGAATCCATATGTGTTGTTGCCTTCTGTAAGCTATTAAGGAATGGGAGAACAAGAGGTAAGTCGGAGGTCCCTTTGATCAAGGACCCATTGTCTTTCATCAAGAGAAGGACCATCCCACAACTTGGATGGAGTACATTCTTAGTGGAACATATCTACTCTACAAGATCTAAAAGTGTACCAAGGTTTTCTAGGGAAATTTTAATGATTCTTCGAGAGTTCTTCACAAATTGTTAGGGAGAAAACATTGGTAATTGGATGACATGCCACCCAATGATTTCTGTCACATTCTTGGGCATTCCTTCATGCAAAACCAACATCATGGTGGTCGTAAGTAACCATCTTGTTGATTATACCGTCTTTGAGTTTAATAATTAGAACATTTGAATCCTCCTCTTACATCTGAATGTACAAGTTCTTGAGTCTGGATATAGTGAGAGGAAGGAGCACCATCAATGGGTGCAACTAATTAGACTTCCATAATGTGCATGTAAGATTGATTGCAAGCATTGTATTGAGAATTCCAAGTGAGATGGTCATGTGTAGTACCACAAATTGCACAATATAATTGGTTTAATGCGTAAGTATTTATAGTGTGTGTAGTATTTCCACATTTAGTAAAATCTAATGCCTATAAGATATCCTTATTCTGAAGTTCAACCATCCTAGATATAAGGAGAGTACCTTGAATTTCATAAGATGGAATGAACTGTAGTTTCTGTTGGATCCGTTCCATGCATGTAATAAGTTCATCTAGTTTTGGTTCTTCAACAAGTTTACTACTAACCTGAGTAAGAAAGAACTCGAGATCTCATACTACAAGATTATAAGAGGACAAGAAGGTTTGTCTACAATACTAAACTAAACAAGACTAGAACAAGGAACAAGACTAGAACTAGAATCGAAACTTGGAAAGTGCTTACTTCGTGATCATGACTCCTTGAGCTCCCAAGACTGGCATTAGCAAGATTGAGGTTGTATGTGGACAATCCCTCCTTCTATAGGTGTTCAAAGGTGGTTATGAATTGACGATGACAACAATCTAAAAAGGACCTTTGGATGTCAGAATCAAGCAAGTATGCAATTGATCTTAGGGTTTTGGCACATTTCGGACATGACAAAGCATTAGATTCTCCAAAATTGGAACTTATCATGAGATATATAAAGTCACATGGATTCTAAGGTTGAGGATGATTTCCTTTGTGTCCTTCCCCTCAAGCAGCAAGTTCCATGAGGAGTGGTCATGTTCCCTAGTGTTGACTTAATTGGATTTCTCTTATGGAATTCTCAAACCTTGATTGCTGTTCTTTGAAGGTTTTCTGGAGGCTCCCAAGTATGATCATTGATGTCATATCATTTCGAATGATCAAGGTTCTCTAATCTTCCTTGGGATATTCTCAAATCTAGGATATTATCGACTTTGAATTCTTCATGATCATCAATCTTGATCGCTGATGAAGGACTAGGTATCTTGCTCAGGAACGGCAAAATTTGATATGGTTCCAACATGGATACACAGAAAACTGGATGTATCCCCATGGTACTCGATAATTGGATCTTGAAGGTGACTAGATTAATCTCGGCCAAGATGGTGAAAGGACCGAATTGATGATGGTCTAGCTTTGCATAAGGCCTTGAAATCAGCAAACCATTTGTGAGTAACCACATTTTATCCCCAATGTAATATGATTGATTTAAACATGATTATAATTTGCATATTATCTATATTGTTTCTTGATCTATGTAGATCTCTTGCTTGAGTTCTTGGTGAATATCCATGAGGTATTGGGCCTTATCTCTGGAAGAAGAGTTCTTGACATGATTTGAGAATTCTATATCCATCCTTGGGTGTTGTCCACGATTTGCAAAGAAGGGAGTCTGCTTGGTAGATCTATGATACTGTTGTTATAGGAAAACTTTGCAAAGGGTAAAAGCTCAAAAAAATCATTTTCTTGATAGTTAATGGTGCATCTCAAATACTATTCTAGAATCTGATTCACACATTCTCTTTGTCCATAAGATGGCTTGAAGAGATAGCTTCTCACTAGAGATATTCAGGCTTGAGTAATACACCCTCTTGTTGATCAAAAGCGTCCTTGACTTTCTTTGGTGCAAGGTAAGATCTTCATGACAAGGCATTTGGTTAACATTGTTGGCATCTTGTATGATACATGATGAAAAAATCAAATGTGGATAGTAATTTACTCCATCAAGATTGCCTTCTATTGAGGATGCAGGTGTTCATATAATATTCTAAATTCTTGTGATCTGTGTACACAACAACTTTATGACCTGCTCCTTCTATATGGTGATGCTAGGTATAAAACACATCTACTATTCCCAAGAAGTTCTTTATCATGGATTTCGTAATTTATCGATAGGAGGAGAATTTCTTTGGATGATATGGAATTATATGTAGGTGTCCATAATCTCCACGTTGGTATAGAATGGCCCCTAACTCAAATTATAATTCATCTACATCTAGGAAAAAACGATTGGTAGGATTAGGACGAACTAGAATCGGAGGAGTGATGAATGCTGACTTTAAGGTTTGAAAGACTTTTTTTTATTCTCAGATCAATGAGGATTTGAACCTCCTATAAGCTTGGTAAGAGGTGTCACTATCTTGGATTAATCTTTGATAAATGCCCTATAGGAATTGGAAAATTGTAAAAATCATTGTAGATATCAAACATATGAAGGTGATTGGCAATCAAGAATTGTTGTTGTAGTAGTATACCCAAAGGGAGCGAAGACCCACACAACGTTGCATGGAAGCAAAAGGAAAGCTCAAGGAAGACTCTCCTTTCATCCAACCAACCCTGCAACATGCTCAAGCCATTGACCATCAACTCCAAGCTATGCCACATGCCCTTGAGAACATGGAGAGAAGGTCATCAAGGATCCGTATCACAAGTGTAAAGTACAAGAATTGCAACATTCTACTCGCACACAAAGGAAAGACAAGCATGTGCACACACACACACACACCTCACTCTCACACTCAAAGAAAATATAAAAATGCACAAAGTCTAAGAGAAAAGAGAGTTCCTCCATTCATAAAACGATATATACAAGGAGCTCAATGTGAACCAAAATCTCTCTTTTCCAAAAATGAGCTTCTATATTTATAGTCTAAGCTATTTTCCCCATGTGCTCCTATGACTACTAAAAAAGGGGACATGTGCCTAACTAACATATCTAAAAGAGATCTTCTCAAATGTTCTCTAATAACCATATCTGCACAAAAATACGTGTGTGGGGATTTTTCTAGATATCTACCAAAAAGATGAGTATTTACAAGCTTCCAAATCATTACTTTTGGAGAAATATTAAAAAGTTTCCTAAGAGGGAGTTCTCATGTGAAACTCTAAATATATACAAAGAGGGGTATATTCATGATCAAGGGAGGGTCTTCTTTCACAAAAGAGGATGTGCACACCCAACAAATCAACACCCTCTTGCCCCTAGACTTTCTCATCCTTGACAAAGCTAAGAGAAGAGGATCATGCATAGCTCAACTCGTCCATGTTGAGTCTTCAATTCTTCCAAGCTTTGAGATGTCACAAACCTTCAAGGTGTGAAAGAGTCCTTGAGTGCTAAGTGACATGATCCCCCTAAGGGACAATCAGCCAACACTAGAGAGAGCAACCTTTGTTGCCAAATATGCAGCCATCCCTTGGAGTAGTTCCTAAAAAAAATCTTCACACATTTCTCAGAAGAGTCCTCAAATGCTGAGCGACACAATTCTCATAGGAGGGAGTCAGCCCAGCAACTTCCAAAAGAAGCAGAAGGTGGAGAAGAGGTCCACATCTTATCTAAGATTTAACACTTGCAAGGCCTTCCAAGTGGTGAAGATCTTTAGGTGCTGAGAGACATAATCCTCCTAAGAGGCAGTCAGCCCAACAACAAACGAGTAGCCTGAGGTGCACCAAATTGCCAATTGTGCATACATCTCGATGAAAAATTCTTTGGAAGATCTAAAAATCTTTACTAAAAATTATTCATGCACAATAAATGGATTGTTGTAAGATTTTTGACTTGGGACATAATCCCTAATCGGGCAATCACAGACCCCAACCCATAAAGCACATCAAGCACCAAATCTTTGATGAGAATTTGATTCTGGAAGTAGCAAGCTCCCACCACATGAAGCGAAAAACAGAAAAAACCAAGGGTTGGACCATAATCTTTATGGTTAATAAATCATAGTGAACCATGATGCCAAATACCAATGATGTTTATAGTTGTTAACAAGTTGCCACTGTTTAGACATGAGAGTGTTTAACAAGGAAGAAGTGGATTTCGTTCTTTCCTAATGAGGGAACATTACAAAATTTGAAATAAAGAACAACATTTTTATCTAGCCCATATTTACGATGAGATGAGCAAAGAAAGTTCCATGCAAATAATCAGTGTAAAGAGCACCCCTCTTGTTTGGAAGTTATGATTTCCACCAAGCTTGCAACAAAATTTGAAATCATGTCAATAAATGATCTACTGTTCCTCTAGCTTGAAGTCAAAGTTTTGGGTTTTGTAAGGCTTTAAGGGACCAAATGGTCACCAAGGAATGTGTATTAGGTTGGATAACATCAACTCTTATCAAGAAGTGCTTCAACTATGGAGTCTATCAATAGCCCATTCAAAAACATAACTCGACCTTGTCAACAACTGAGGCGCAAAGCTTCAAATGAAGAGTTCTTTATGGAAAATCAGAAGCCTCAAAACTTGAATGACAAAAGCAAGCAGTTTCAAAGCCATTTCAAAGGTGAAACTCAAATGAGCACATCAAAAGATTTATAGTATTTTATAAAACAGTGAATGCAATATATCCATTGAAATTCTCATATTAGGCCTCCACAGGATAAGAGTGCCTTGAGATATCCAAGGCTATGTCATGACTATCAGTTCATCAGAATAGAAACATAGATCTTTCGAGGCTTCAACCAAAAGTTGTATCATTGTTTGGGTGGAGATGAAAGGCCACCAACTTGAAGAAAGAGTTGATGACGGGAGCAAAGCTCTACCCCCAACCCAATGTGTGCCACTTTCATCAACTTAGTTATGGGGTTTGGACATAACCCCCATCCAAGTTGTACAAAAGAACCCTAAAGCTAGCAATGTTGAGAAAATATTTGCCACAATTTTCACCACGAAGTCTTTCAAATGATTTGCAATGGAAAATGGATCCACATAACATTATCCTCGACAAAGCCTTGTTACATATGAGGAGCCCGTATGGTAAGAACAAAACATCATGAAACTTCAAATGTTGCAAGCTCCATACTTCATTGTTATGACACAAGAAGGCTATGTGTTTCAGAGTTCAAAAACCATAAGTCAAAGGCAAACTAGGGAAGCGAAATCATCATAAAGAAGATGCATACAATTGAGGGACACCCAAAACATTACTTCAGGAGATTGCAGTACAACAACCAAAAAGAGAGAGCCCGAGGGAGGCATTGGAGCATTTTGGAGACAATTATTGTTCTTCCTAATTGAACACTTAGGAGTTCCCTTTTCAACACCTGACAACACTTCCCTTGCAACCTCAAGTGGCAATGAGTCCACATTAATCCGAGGTAGGTAAGAGTAGATGGCTACTACAAGTAATTACATGCTAAAGTCTTCCAACCTTGTTGTAAGCAAATAGAAAAACAAAGAAGTTGGTAATGCAAGAACCATTGGGGAGTTCATTAGAGAAGCATTGATAGTGATACAAGTTGCCTAGCTTTGCTTCTTTTTAGTATTCATGTGATTTTGCAATTCTTCCATGGTTGGAAGTACCGATTCCTGAAGTGTTCAACATTAGATAGAATGACCAAACAAAAGAGTTCATAGTTACATAAGCGTTCATACCATCCGAGCCCCAACCATACTCATCCTTCACTCTAGGTATCATACAATATACAATAGAATGGCAAAAGAAGAAATTGGCATTGTTCATGAGCATCTTATCAGTTGGAGATGATTTGAGAAAATATCTACAATATACCTCTGTTGGGATATCCCATTTTTGTCGATCGCAAGAGGTGTGGATGTAGAGTTTTAGCCCTTCAACATAAGCTTGACTCGAGCCATACCGAGAGCGTGAGGGAAAAATAGAGAGTGGGAAGGCGAGCCTTTCTTCACAAAGCAAAGAGAGGGCTAGATAAATTCCTCCAAGAAGTAGGCAGGGGGAAGTTCGGAGATTCGGTGTAGACGAGTTGGAGAAGAAGCATGTGGCATCATCTTGAATGAAGAGAGGATTAGGTGCAAGGCATCCTCCATTGTTATGGAGAAGTGGTTTGAGTTGGGGAACTATAGCTTGACCCAAAGAGGGATAGTCACAATAGGTGTAGATCCATGTCATGGTGTGTAGAATCAAACCAAACAAGAACTCGAGAGATGGAGGGGAAGGGAAGTTGGACACCATAACAGAGCCAAATTGGGGAAAAAATTTTCCACAGAGGGTGGATGTGCAAAGCGGAATCTATACCCAACTCACCCACGAAGAATTGTAGTAGAGAAGAGCCACAAGAAGCCAACGTGAACCAAAAGCTCCCTTTTCCAAAAATGAGCTTCTATATTTATAGCCTAAGCTCTTTTCCCCATGTGCTCTTATGACTATTCAAAAGGGGGGCATGTGCCTAACTAACATATCTCAAAGATATCTTCTCAAATATTCTCTAACAACCATATCTCAAAAGAAATATGTACGTGGGGATTTTTCTAGATATCTACCAAAAAGATGAGTATTTAGAAGCTTCCAAAGCCTTACTTTTGAAGAAATATTAAAAATGTCCTAAGAGGGAGTTCTCATATGAAACTCTATATATATATACAAAGAGGGGTACTTTCATGATCAAGGGAGGGTTCCAATGCTTAAAAGAGGATGTGTGCACACCCAATAACCCAACGGTTGTCTCGATCTTCTTAGGGTCCATGAAGATTCCTTTCTTTGAGACAATATACCCTAGAAATTCCATCATACAGAAGTAGAATTTATAGGATACATTGTCTCACACTCCTTGAGTTCCCAAGAACAACATTGGCAAGATTGAGGATGTTTGTGGCCAAGACCTCTTTATATAGGTGTTCAAGGGAGATTACAAAATTGATGATGTCATAAATGATATCATCGATGATATAAAAAAGTCAAAATAGGATCTATGTATGTCATAATCAAGCAAGTAGACAATTGATCTTAGGGTTTTGACATGTTTTGGACATGATGAAAGCATTAGATTCTCCAACTTATAAACCAATCATGAGATATAAAATTTCTCATGGAATCTAAGGTTCAAGATGGTTTCCTTTGTGTCCATGATAGCTAGATTTTTCAATCTATCAATTGCGATTGATTCTCTATGGATGATGGTTATTCTATTAACTTCTCTCCCACAAAAGCTATAATTTTTTCTAGCTCTTCCATTTTCCAGTTCCATTATTGTTGCAAAAATTCTACTTATCCTCCAAGGAGTGTCTTTGTCTTTGCTCACTATTTTGAAACTTTAGGAATTATGTACCAAGAATGGTTCACACTTAGGTCTTTGTTTCCATTTTACTTCTTGTAAATTTACCTCACGCCTTGGAAATATTAGAGCTAATCGGAGAGGTGTAGATGACACCCTAGATGAAGCGGCGACCTGCTCTAATACCAATTGTTGGAGTTAGACGTCTACGGAAGCATGCAAACAACACAAGGAAGAAGAAGAAGCTTGGAGCACAACGCACAATACTAAATGTATTACCACTAGAATGTACAAAGATAAGTTGCCCGTTAGGGAAATAGGTGTATATACAAGCCGATGGAAAAAAACCTCCTAAAGAGGGAAAAAAGTGGCCCGACGGTCCTAGTGTGGCACATAGTGTTCTAGGTTTCAGTTGGATGTAGACATTGGAGGAGAAGCTGGTAGTAGAAAGAGAGGGTACTAGGTTGGTTAGTGGATCGAAGGACATTCAACAAGTAAAGGAAGAAGAAGAATTCTTTCCTTTAGTTCCCTCATATGCAGAGTGACAATGTTGCCAAAGCCCTATAGTAGTTTTCACTCACCAAATTTCCAAAATGCAATTCAAGTGCCTTAGCAGAAAGGTGTATGATGACCCCGATGTGCATGTCCAATTGTTTGACATAGAGTATGACCTGTTGGGAGGTGGACATGTTGATGCCCACAAATGTCAAATTTTTCAAGCTACAATGCGTGGTGAAGTAGTGTGCTATTTGACTGCATTTGCCCTTAATCATTCTGCAAACTTTGATACTTGCATAAAACTTTTTTGAGAAGATTTTCTAAAGCCAAGATGATCTTCGTCAGAGTGAAATATATGGTCCAACAACCAACTCGGATTGTTGTAGACTATGTGCCTTTATTTGGAAGTACTCTATGATAGATTCCAGATCTCGAATATCTTCCAAACCATGTAGTGCATGGGTGGTTCTTTAAAGGCCACAACCCTCTTGGGGCTTCACTCACTAATTAGACATAAAGACATGGAGACATATGAAGGAAGAAGAAAGACAAAGAGAAGTAGAAACAAGACATTCAGAAAATCAAGCCTAAGGGATAGGACAAATTCACACTTGTAATATAGCGCAAAATTAAAGGCTAGTCTTGACATAGGACTTCAAAACTTATGAGTTTGAGTCTAGGAGTATGTAGAACATATGTATATAAGTCAACTTGAGTTGAAAAACATGTAGAAGAACTTGATTTGTAAGTCTTCAGTGAGTAGAGAAAAAGTCAGGTTTTTCAAAGAGAGATGTTGAGGAAAAACTACTCAATGTAGGAGAGTTTTTCATGGTTATGAGCAGAATGAAGCCAAGCCATTTTGTACACATCTTCTCTAGTAGATAACACATGTTTTTATAGAATGATTTGGTCTAATTCCTCTTGTAAAGAGATTTCTAAGTGATTTCATATCTGTGTGAAAGTTAGTTAACAGTTACGAGTTTCTTTACACTTTTACCTGATCTTCTAAAGGTCAGATCTCACAGTACAATGTAAAGTTAGAAGCCAAAAAGGATTTATGGTTTATCAAACTTGTCAATATTCTAGAAGTATTAGCCTATTTTAAGTGGGAGGAGCCAATTAAAACTTTGCTTTGATTTGAAATCATCTAGAACATTCTTTTGAAAGATATAATAGCACCAAAAATCAAAGAAATTCTTGAGAAAAATAGTATGAATGTGCAAGAGGATCAAGTGGAGGCCATGAATATGGGTCCCATTGATAAACTACAATTAATCAAAGTCTATGCAAAGTTATCTGCAACCTTCAAGAGTGAGTTGGTCACTTTTTTGAAGGAATTCAAAGATGTCTTTGTTTGTGAATATTTTGATATGCGTGGTCTTGGTTGTTGGTGCAATTAGCAAGAAAAAATGCTTTGCTAAAGAATTAGGACTACACATCTAACCTCACATAGAGAACAACATGTGAACTCATGCTTGTCAATTGTAGTGTATTTACGTTGGATAATTGTAAAAGTCAAGAGAGTAAGAAATCTTGTGAAGTTAGGAAAGTGAACCCATGACTTATTTGGTAGAGGAAATCAATTACATCCTTAAAGTGGAGGATCACTTTTAGGTGAGGGAAAATTCAAATTCAAATTCAAGCCATGTGTTTGAATACACATATCTTGAGTCACATGATAGGCGAGCAACTCCGCGAGGATTTGAGCTACACCAATGAGCATACCTTGAGCTCACATGATCAATGTGTAGTCCACTACACTCTTTTTGTATCATATGTGCAATAGCATTCATAATTTGATACATTACATTGAGTATATCTCTGTCCACTCTCTACTCCAGCTATTTCATCATTTTAGTGAACTTCTAGAATCGATTTATCTGCATGTGCTTATTAATTTACTATAATTTAAGTTGAGTTAAAATTTCTAATGTTCATATACCAATTTTCATCAAGATTGATTTAGTAGATCTTGAGATATAGAGCAAAGAAGATGAGTATGCTTGCACATCTTCTAGATCTTAAAAAGTCGGGATGAACCTCCTGACTTGCTAAATTCATTTCTCCTTGTATGGTGCAGATACATTCATAAACTAGATTGCTTTAGTTAGCTATACACTTCAATGAGATGTGTGAAAAAACTCTCTGGTCAATTTATACCACGTTGTGAGGTCTCAGCATAATACAAAGACCTTCTATGCCCAAAATAGAAGGTTCTTCTTATTTTTTGCCTATATAAGTTATCTATTTTGATGCAAACATTTGAAAGTGATGCTCCAAAGGACTTAGTGGTTCTAAATACATCATTGTGAAGCTAAGGAAGTGTACTAAGCATCCATGAAGTTAGAATCGTAGGTGTGGAGCAAGAATTTTGTAGCATTAGCTCATCTCTAGACATAACCACACCATCTCCTCACAGTGGTATCAAAGGAACTAGTGAACATGGGAGATGGATTTCCTTCATCCATAGAAAAATTGGATCAAGGTAATTACTCAGCCTGGTCAGTTAGAATGGAAGCTTGTCTTCAAGAAAGAAACCTCTATGGTTACTTATCTAGAGATGAGATGATGCCAATCCTTAGAAGCAAGGGCAACCTAACACAAAAAAAAAACAAGAGAGGTTAAACACATGGTGTTCAAAGGATGCTCTAGCAAGGTCATATATTCTAAAATCAATCTTCAATTTTTAACTTCCTCATATCAGGAATTGCAAAACTTCACAAAAGACTTGGAATGCCCTTGAAGCATTCTTCTCATCAAGTACTAAGGGAAGGAAGAATCAATTGTGGATGGTTCACCACACCAAAGAAGATGCCCAAGCAGAGTGTGAGTGATTTTGTTACCAAAATAAAGGACATACTAGACCAACTTGGAAGCATTGGAGAAATCACTAATGAAGAGAAGATACTAAGGCAAGTGATCAATGGAATAAAGGTAGATAAGAAATGGGAAGCTTTCACCAGAACCATGGATCTCTACATGGACATGCAAGTTGCTCATTTCAACACCCTCATGGGACAACTATGAGGCTAAGCTCATGAAGAATGGAGAAATCAAAAGGTAATCAATCCTCTAATCTCTATACAGATAAGAATAAGAACAAAGATAGCAAAGGCAAAGGTAAGAATTTTGATGATCAAGGGAGCACCTCTCAAGCAAACTTTGTAGGAAGAGGTAGAGGAGGAAGAAAAGGCAGGGCTCAAAGCTCATCTCCATGTGCCTTATGTGGCTTAAGTAATCATATCATTGAGAATTGTTTCAAGAATTCTAGGAACTAAAGAGGAAGAGGTTACAATAGAGGAGTCTATGGAAGCTCAAGAGGTAGATTCAACAACAACAATGGATACAATTACAATTCATACAACAACAAGAATTATCATGGAGGATATAGAGGCAAGAGAGACTACAACAACAATGCAATTGATTGAAATCAAGAGGATTCACTCCTTTTGATGAACATGACCATGAAGCAAGGTAAAGCAGATGAACATGTATTCTATCTAGACTCAGCTTGCTAAAATCATGTAGTAGGGAATGTAGCTCTACTCTTAGACTTCGAGGATCCAAGGAATACACATGAAGTCCAAACAAGAGATGACGCAAGGCGTCCAATTGAGAAGATATGAAAAGTGAAGGCTCCATATGCTAATATGAACCTATTGAGCAAGGTATTGTATATTCCAACTATCACCAAGAACCTCATAAGTGTAGGTCAAATTGTTGAGAAAGGATTGTAGGTCAGATTTACAAAGAATGGAGCATTTGTGGAGGATCCACATAAGGGATTCAAGAGGATAGCAAGAGTAGAAAAATCAAGTGCATTATTTACATTTGAACTCCAAGATACTAGAAATATTGCATTGTTCAATTATGGTAGCCAAACTCTAAATCAGTAGGGATTAGAGTTTACTTGGTCTAACAAACATATCCAAACAAAACATGATCTACAAATGTAGTGCTTGTCAATTTGGTAAGTCACATACACAACCATTCACAAAGAAAGGATACATTCATGGAGATCTATTAGAACTAGTCCATATAGATGTGTTAGGCCACCGGCTTGGCATAATGTAATAATATATTTTCATATACCGCACGTACCGAAAGGTCGTAGCGAAGTGATGTAACTTTTTACCTACTAATGAAGAGACATTACGGGGTTCTCGAGTGCGAGAAGAGACGGGATCGCCAGACTGTCGGTCTAGGCGATTTGTGCCCTTGCGGAGACGTCGTAGTTCAGAGTTTGCATATATCTGAGTATGGTTAAGTCTGTTTTTATTGAATTGTCGTAAACTAATACTACACAATATTATTGTCGTAACCTGAATAGATCTGTTCGATTATGTGATTGAACGACTGTGCGATAAGTTAATGTGTGATGATACCGTAAATGGAAGATTATAATTGTGTAACATAAGTAGTGCCTGAGCGTATAATTACTATTTGGGTAATTAGTTAGTTGGGAAAATCAGATAAAGGGCCTCTACATTGTCAGACCCCTACCATCCCCAAGAACCCGAAGAGATTAAAAGTGGACGTGACGGAAGTCCCCTTTTAACACTAGCGCCGTCTGTGGGAAGATGGCAATGGATTGAGAATAATCAGTAAAGTTAGAGCAATGCGTAAGGCAAGCGGTGCAGAGGCGATATATGCCGGTTACTCGGTCCGGCAAGTCTTATCCAAAGTATAGAAGACACCAGCATCCCTGGGTAGTTCCAAATCTATTAGGGACACCCCTAGGTGGTGGAAGTGCAGGCCATTTAAACCCAACTGTCGAAGGATCGGAGCCAGTTAGCAGCGATTCCGGTGCCAATTCGGTAACACATGATGAAATTCCGATCGATTCGGGTGTGATTCCGGTTTTTTCTGAAGAAGGTGCAGTGATTTCTGGGTGTACAGAGACATAATGCATAGATCATCCGACGTTATCTAGTCAGGATTCAATTATTTTTTGTGACAAAGTGTGTTGCCAAGTGCGACCGTTTCCAGTGACAAGACAACCGGGTGTGGTGAAAGTTTGATAACTTCCGGTGGAAGTTTGGTACCATTTCGTGGGAGTCTGAAGTTTTTCGGTGATACTACAGTACTACCTGGTGGATCCTTGTTATGTTCACCACTGTTCGGGGCAAGCTTGCCTACTCTTGATACTAATGCAGAGGACAAACTATTTGATTTGGAGATAAGTAAGAGATTCAACACCATTTTCGAATCGGAAGGTGAGCAATCTGATAATACAGATTCCGAAGGACAGGAGACACCCCCTCATACCTCAGGGAACAATAACAGTACCAATAATAGCATCCTGAGTGGACAACAACAACAACAACATCAGCAACAACAACAACAACAACAACAATAGCCACATCTAATCATCCCACCTCGACCCTTTCCAACAGGGGTGACTTACACAAAGTTCGGTGGATTTTTGGGTGACGACCCTGATGCACATGTGCGCACCTTTGAGATCAGCTATGCAGTGATGAGCCATCCACCCGATCAGGTGTACAAGGCTATCGTATTTCAGGCCACCCTAGTTAATGAAGTGGCGAGATGGTTGACTGAGTATGATATTAATCATTTCGTTAACTATGATGCTGTGAGGGATGCGTTTTTATAGAGGTTTCGCTTCAGGAAGAATCCTGCCAAAATGTTCGACTATTTGCAGAACAATCGGCAGAAGCCGCACCAGACTGTTGAGGAATACGCAACATTGTTTAAAACTCACTTAAGACAACTGCCTCCGGCACATGCTAATCTATCGGATGATGTTATAACCTAGTGGTTCATTAACGGTTTGACCCCACAGTTAAGACAAATTATGATCATCTGCTGCGTGGGTGCTATGACACTAGATGCTGTTATTGCGATGGCCCCGCAACTAGAGCATAAAGTTGGGGGATTCACCGAAGACTTGGAGTGACTGAAAGCCAGTAAGAACGTAACAGATGATCCAGCTAAACAGATGTATTACACCAAGTGCAAAAATCCAGGCCACACAAGTGTTACATGTGCCCTTAACCAAATGTATTGTGCCATCTGCAACATAACGGGACACTCAACATAAAATTACGCGTATAATGCCAAGGTGCAGGGGTGAGCAGTTGTAAATGCCATCATACAGGAACCAGGTCAGCCAGCAGCCCATTATGTGCCACCACAAATGCGAAACAACCAGTCGCAAGGATATCACAATTACTAGGGTCAGAGGAATACCAATTTCAATTCAAAGTGATGGTAGGCGGGTACATCAGCGGAAGGTACTTCTCTCCCACCACCTTGATGTCATTTTTACGACGAGATTGGCCACATCCGTAGGTTCTGCAAGGATGCAGCAGAGTACAACAAAAGGAAGAAGGAGCGACAAAATCCAATGACCAACATGGTCTATATTTCACCAGTGGAATCACAAGCAGCAGTGGTTTAGACTAGATCGGGTAAGCAGTTGCAACCCGCCGCTGAGGTGTTCAAGCTTGGTATCTATGAGCAGCAGTGAATGTATACAGAGGCTAGTCAATGGACAGCTAAAGAGCCAACTGTGTTTCTTGATCCAATTCCGGTAACACAGGTTCCCCTGCCTAAGGCAAGATCGAATGAACAAAATTCTACCCCAGCAACAGTAGAATCATCATCAAAATCGGTGAGAAGTACGATCCAAACAGATTAGGTATGGGATATCCTATCTAAGGCTTCAATTACACTCCCTTTGGGGTAGTTACTCGCCTTAGTGCCAGGCGTCATGCAGCAGTTTCAACAGCAGGTTAGTCCTCGATCTTCCTGCACTCCGGTGACTGCAACAATACAACCGGAAGCTGATTCTATGGTGGATCATTCAGTCCCATTAATCAGTATGTGGCATAAAAACCAAAAGATTACTCAAGTGCTAATTGATGGCGGTTCAGGTGTGAATATAGCAACGACAACCCTCTGTAAGCAATTGGGTTGGACCCAAATCGAGCCCGTACAATTTTTTGTACGCATGGCAGACCAATCTCGAGTCCATCCGATGGGATTAGTACGGAATATTCCGATTACCTTGCAGGGCACCACGTTCAAAATGACTTTTGTAGTTCTCGAACTACCAGAATCCAGCCTCGACTACAATCTACTTTTTGATCGACCATGGTTGAAACAAGCCAAAGTTGTACAGGATTGGTCCACGTAAGAGTTAACTTTCACAGATAATCACCGTAAATATTTAGTTAAATTGGATGCCATGCAGCCCTACGAGCTTCATGCAAGACCATATGTAGCGGAGCCGGTCCACATGTTGGATGGCTTATCTGATGACGAGGAAGAGGCGTTTCTGAGTGTTGTGTGAAACATCATAACAAATCAATTAATGTGACACTAGAACACCTCTATGGTCACCATTAACTCATTGCCACTCCAAACTTTGAGAAATGATAGTCTAAACTGAGAACTTTGCTTCTACGGAAATTCCTAGTCACTAAAATGACATACCTTCAGTATTTTGCTAATTTCTCTTAGCTCAAAAATTATTTCTCCAAGATCTTTTAGTGGATGAAACTAGAAGAGTAGAGCTTTCCAACAAGTTATGATATCCAAGAAACGGCTCTCTACAACTCAAGATATAGAGTTCACAAGATGAGCCTATATGACTTCCAAAAGTGGAAATTTTGCTTGTTTTAGTAAATCTGAGTGTCTGAAAATGAAAATTTGATGCCTAGCATCGACTTGCAACCAAAAGTCAATGTTGGGCATTGACTTTGAGCTTTTTCAGCCACTTTTTTAGCACCAAAATTACCCCCTTGAACACACATGAACAAGACCACTTTTATGTGGGAACTCGATGCCAAGCATCGACTTTATGTTGAAACTCGATGCCAGGCATCGAGTTGCTCCACAAACATAATCTTTTCAAGAAGATTTAGCAGGAGTTGAAACTCAGAAAATAAAACACAGACTTATCAGCACAAACTCGATGCCAAGTATCGAGTTGCTTGGAAAACTTGAAATTTTGAATTCATCACACAGTAGGCAAGCATGGAGATGATGGAGACAGTCTCATACACAGAACTTTAACTATTTCTTCTCATAGCTATGAAAAAACTCAGAAGTTTTACAGGTGCTTTCTCACTCAGAGAAGCCCGACTCTATTCAGTCATACAAAATGAACTCCTTCTCACTTTCTCATTGTCTTCCACTTCTTCTCTCATCGCGTTAGTTGATACAAACTAACTTATATAGATTTTCTCATTCTTGTGGCTTTAGAAAACTTCTAGAACTAAAGTGAACTAACTTTACAAATATAATACACTTGTGAATTTGTCCCTTCAAATAGGCATGTAGTTTTATTCTGAAGTTTTGATCTTCAAATGTATGTCGAATTAGTGATTGTTTCTCCAACAGCTCCCCCTCAATCACTAATTAACATTCTTTGTTTCTTCATATCTTCTTTCTTTTACTCCCGCCATGCTTTTGAATCTACTGGTTTTCACACCATCCAAGCTCTTTGTCATTACGTCTGTTATTTGATCTTTTGTAGAAATGTACTCCACTTCAATCTCTTTCTCCATTACCTTTTCTCTCAAGAAATGATAATGTATCTCTATATGTTTTGTTCTTGCATGAAATACTATCTTTGCTGCAAGATAAAGTGAACTCATATTATCTCCATGTATTGTAGGTATACCTTGATCAATCCCAAGCTTTTGAACAATGTCTGCATCCATATGACCTCCTTAGCTGCTTCCACAAGTCCTTTGTACTCAGCTTCAGTTGATGATAATGCAATTGTATGTTGTTTCTTTGAACACCAACTTACAAGCTTATCACCAACATATATCATGTAGCCATGAGTTGATCTTCTGTCATGTTGGTTACCTGCCCAGTCTAAGTCACTATAGGCTCTCAACTTCAAATCTCATGTAAAAGGATAATATAATCCTTCCTTTATAGTTCCTTTGATATATCTGAGAACTCTTTGACCTACAATCCAGTGTGGGTCCTTTGGAGAATGCATGAATTGTGACAAAACTCCCACTGCATAACTAAGATCAGGTCTTTTTAGTGTAGCATAAATCAAACTACCCACAAGAGATTGATACTTCCTCATATCTTTGTATTCTGCACCATCATATTTACTGAGCTTGTGATTAACTTCGAGTGGAGTTGAAGCTTCTCTACAATTTTCCATATCAAACTTATTCAATAGATTCAGGAGATACCTTTCTTGTGATACATATATGCCATGATCTATATAAGTGACTTCCATTCCAAGAAAGTATGACAACTTTCCTAGGTCACTGATCTAGAATTCTTTTTCAAGTAATCTCTTTACCTCCTTGATTCCTTCATCTGAAGTACCTGTGATTATAATGTCATCTACATAAATACAAATGTAGATTGTACCTTCCTCTATTCTTTTGATGAGTAGAGTTGGATCTGCTTTTGAACTTTGATATCCAAGTTCATTCAGATACTTCACTAGTCTATAGTTCCATGCTCTTGGAGCTTGCTTCAATCCATACAATGCTCTTCTCAACCTGCAAACAAAATTCGGATACCTGGGATCTATAAACCCTTGAGGTTGTTCCATGTATACCTCATATTATATGTATCCATTCAAGAATGCATTCTTTATATCCAATTGACTTAGGGTCCATCCTTTTGAAGCTGCAATAGCAATGAATGTCCTTATAGTTGGCATCTTAGCTACAGGACTGAATGTCTCATCATAATCTAATCCATAGGTTTGGGCATAGCCTTTCACCACTAGTCTAGCTTTGTATCTGGCTATACTTCCATCTGCAAGCTTCTTCACTTTATAAACCCATTTATTTCCAATTACTTTCTTACCATTTGGTTTAGGAACAAGTTCCCATGTCTTGTTCTCCTCCAATGCATTGAACTCTTCCTTCATTGCTTCTTCCCATTGCTTCTTACCTTTTGCTTCATCATAGTTCTGAGGTTCTTCATCATCTTTGACCATATATGCATAGTTCTTCTGAGTTATGTAAGAAGTATCATAAGAATACCTTTCTGGTTGTCTTCTTGTCCTGCTTCACCTTCTTGGTTCACATTCTTCATAAGTGTTTGGATACACCTCTTCATCAAATATAGGAGCTTATTCATTCCTTCTTGTTAATCCACTTCTGCATGTACTTGCTTGCATATAGTCTTCATCTCTATTCACCTGCACAATTGATTTTCCTTTCTCACATCTTCTTACCTCTTCTTCAAATTCTTTAGTTGTATACCTTTGATCTGCATACCAACTTTTCTGTTCATCAAATGTAACATCTCTAGAAACAATAAATTGTTTTGTTAGAGGATTCCACAACCTGTAACCCATCTACTTTTCATCATAACCAATGAGCACATATTTTTCTGCCTTTGGTTCAAGTTTATGCCTAAGCTGTGATGGCACATAAGCATATGCAATTGATCCAAACACGTTACAATGATCTAGTGTTGGTTTCTTACCCCACCAAGCTTCATATGGAGTCATTCCATTGAGAGCTGCACATGGTAATCTATTCACAAGATATGTAGTATTTACAGCTTCATCCCAAAGATAATTTGGACAATTCTTCTCCTTCAGCATAGCTCTAGCAAACTCAACCAAAGTCTTGTTCCTTCTTTCTGCTACACCATTTTGTTGTGGTGTATACCTGTAAGTTATTTCTCTCTTAATACATGCATTCCAAAGATAATCATTGAACTCTTGGGAGAAGTATTCTCCCCCTCCATCAGACCTCAGTCTCTTAAGCTTTTGACATGTGACTCTCTCTGCATATGCATGAAAATGCTTAAAAGCTCCAAACACTTCTGATCTTTCCTTCAAAACATATAATGTTATCCATCTTGTAGCGTCATCAATGAAAAGAACATAATACCTTGAGCCACTGATAGATCCTTCTTTTGTTGGTCCCCATACATCTATATGAATGAGCTCTAGTAATCCATCATGTTTAAAGCCTTTCCTCTAAAATGGTAATGTGTGTGCTTTTCCCATTTGACATGCTTCACATTATAAACTGTTAAACGTTAATCGCTACTTCCGACTTCAGGCTCAAAGTACTTCAAGTTCAGCCGGTTTCGAATCTTTCCTAACCGTAAATTACCTCTTAGCCGCGTGGGTCCTTGGGAGTGGTAGGGGTCTATTAGACAGAGGCCCTGTACTATTTTCCCAAATCATCACACAATCATAAATGTTATCCCGTTCTTAGCTCAGTGTCCAACTCTGAACAACTGAAGACTGTTCAGTGTACTAGAATTAGAACTCCAGAACTGATTCTACTGTAATTATCTGGGCAGCAATCCGGTTACTTATTTTTCTGAGTAAAATATACTTCAGTAACGAAGGTCACCTAATACGTACTTCTTGAGAGCAGACAGGTATACCAACCAGACATTATACCTTGAAGTTATGAGGACTCATCGTATGTTAAACTCGAACAACCAATCTTCTAATAACAAACGACTAACCATAGACTTAACGGTGTCCTACTCACATCCAGACCATTACAGATACTAGTCTTCCTGTGATCGGAATCAACAGTGACTGTAGACTACGGTATCGAATTCGGTCACTTACAGAAAATGCTAACAGACAAATAGTTCGGGACTACTTTTCACGTTCCCTTACTCCGCCGCAGAACTGACAAACAACACACTACACTTGATAACACTCAGAGACACACTTCAACCATTACCGAACAGATTCGTAACGCAATACAACTGATTCGTAACTCTGTATTAATGTGCGAATAAACGGCTAGACGGAGCACAGAACAGAACTGAATAGAGCAGGACTGATCTTCTCAACAACATGCACACTCACACAATACGTTTACAACCCCCAAAACGGGGCTTACTCAAACAATACACTGCAATTCCCAAACAGGGGGCGCTCGGCCACTCTTTTCTCATTGCCTTATATAGAGGATTGTTTTACAAGAGTGCGCAAATCTTTAGTTACCTGCGCGTTTCCTGAAAGGTTCTTTTACATTTAAGATACCTGTCTTAGTACTTTTGTCCTTGTTCGGCGGTCGTCTAACACTTTTACATTTAAGACACCTGTCCTAGTACATTTGTCCTTGTTCGGCGGCCGTCTAACACTGGCACGCACGGTGGACTCGAACCCACAAGTGCATTATCGTCTTCGACATTCTTTTGCTTTGCCTGAAGGCCTGTTCTAGGGTTCTGCTCCCGAATCATTTCTGGCTTTTCCTGTATAGTCTTTTGTAATAGCTCCTCTTGCAATCTTTTAATATTCTGCTTGTATTCTTTAAGCTGCTTTTCTTGCTTCTGAATTACAGTAATCAAATGACTTTCATGGTCCGACACAAAACAGGACCGCATTTGTTCAAGTGGAGGAACAAGTATAGCAAGCCATCTTCTACGAAAAAGTGTCCAAATATTTTGGATACGACTATCCAATTGTTGTTTTAATAATTCTATATCCACATTCGTCATTAATGTGGCATTCAATTCTACTCCTTCATCTTTTAATATCTGACTTTCCAATTCCTGCAAAACCTGTATTCTTGAATGCAAAACTTCATTTTCTGCTTGTAGGTTGGCATTCATGATAGAAAAGCTCATCATTTCGTCTTGTATCTATTTTTGTATATTTTTCTGCCACTGGTGAAATTCTTGAAAAAACTTTTTAGCGTTAATCAATTCCGCTATTAATTGCCGTTGGTTACTCTGTAACTCCTTCAGTAAGCCTTCTTTGTCGTCCAGTTCCTTTTGCATCTGTGTCATCTTTTCTAATAATGAATTGGAATTATTCATATTAGCGAATAATATTTCTTTTTCCTGCTGAAGCATTTGTTCTTATTGACGCAAATAATCAGAAACTTCTTGTAATTTATTTTGCAACCCCGTCACATAAGTTGGTGGGAGATTGTCATTCGGTAACTTCCTTGGACTGACAGTTTGTAAGTGGTCTTCCATTCTTCATTTAATCGACAGCCTAAAAGGCGTTCCTACTGTCTTGTTCTGTTCTCTATTACCTGTGTGAAATAAATTTTCAGACGATGTAGAAATTTGTTCTGCTTCCTCTTGCTCTGCACTGTGGGGGGGTCCTGTGTCTATCATGTTCTGATCATAGGAATTAATATCTTGGGACCAGTTCAGCTTCTGCTCTTTCACTGACTGTACAAATTTGAATATAGCAGCTAAATATACTGCTAGTCTGCTACTGGTTTGGGATCTTCGCTTATCCCCGACAAAGATTTGTGTATAGAGATGGTTATATAGCCAGTGTGTCCAGCTAACTCTACCTCCTCCTTCGGCATGTACTAATGGTGAGAAATTTTCTCTAGACATCAAATCAAATTTAACTAAGAAACATAGTTTCTCCAAATACCACTTGAATTGTTCACGGCGATTATATGTGGCATTTTTCATCATGTAATATCTTCTGCGGCCTTCGCAGTTTCCAAATTCTTTTCTCAGATCATCATTCGAACATTTAGGAAAACGTGCATCATCATACAGTGGCAATTTAAATATGGCTGAAACTAACTGTGGTGAAAATTGTACCTGGTTTAAAATGAGGCCTTTTGTTCGTCGCATGCTGTGTAACTGATTCTCTGCATCTTCATTTCCTGTCCACTGCTCCCATGGTAACTAAGCAAACTGGAGGAGTCCGATCCTTCGTAGACAGTTCTCATTCCTCCTAGAATGGATGTCGAGCTCTATTTTAAATTCTATGGAAAATAATATGTTGTTATGCTGAACTTTTAATGTTGCAGAAGTCATTGAGTCATCTTCATCATCCTGTAATGTAGTGTCTGTTGTAGTCACAACACGGTTCTGTGCATTTGCGCGCTTCTTGAGTCGCCATCTTAGTATATCGGATTCAGACATGGTTGTAAGAGTCGCCGAAAATAATATGCTGGAAGTTTGTTAACTAGCACCCAAGCTTGAAGAATACTATACTAAAGAATACTATGCTAGGCATACGCATTTTATAAGCACCAGAGCTTGAACTGCCATTCGCTGGAATGATTATATTTCATTCGGACATGACACTTCATTCCCCTTACCAAAATTGTAGCATAAGTAAAAATCATCATTCTGCATTTTATTCCGTAGATCGATGCTGGACTTAGCAAGTTTTACATGTGCGAAAAGTATCATGAAACAAAACCTTGGTATCATACTCAATTCGAACTCATCGTTACATTATGAATTCGGATGATCGAATTTTACTATTCTTCTATGAGGCCTTCGAGGTACATATTCCTGGCTAATCTAAATGTACGAGCTATTTTTTTCTTAAGGGTTTCTAATAATTGCTTCAGAGTGTCGGGTTCTAAAATCTGCGCATCTACTCAGACGGAACTTAGTGCGATTGCTTCAGTAAGCAAGATTTCGGCCTGGGTTTGCAAAAGGCCTCCTGTAAATAAAAATCATAGGATAATGCAGCGTCCCGGGATGTCTTCATTTCGGTGACTTTCTGCTGCATATCCGTGACTTGATCCTTCTGATTTCGCAATTGGTTATCCAGTCGCTCGAGTTGCTGATTCTGAAATTCGATCGTTTTGGAGAATGCATCGCGTTCTCTTCGAGTATTTGCCAGATCTTTTTGGTATTTTGCTTCCCTGGTTAATTGATGTCTCAGCATTCTGTTTACCTCGTCCAAACATTCCTGGGCTCTTCGTAGCTCGTCTTGGACTTGTGCTGCTTCTCGCTGTTGGTCTTGATTCTTCTGGATGGTTTCCTGCAACTGGGCCTTCGTTTCTTCGACCAATTCTTCTAGGGATGAGCTGATGTCTTCTTTTTCTTGGAGTGCGGTCTTTAATTCCCGGATTTCTTCGTGTGCTTCGTGTAATAGCTGGTCTTTGGCGGAAAGCTGCTCTAGTGCTGCATCCCTTTGCTGTATCAAGGCCTGTTGTTCCAAAAACTGTGCTTGGAGGTCTGCTAATTGTGTCTGAAATTGATGATTTTCTGCTTTTACGGCGTCGACTTCTTCTTGGAGTGGGGTGATGTCGGCTTCCAGGAGGTCGACTTTATGCTGTAGGTCGTGCCGAATGGTATTTGCGACCTCACTCATCTGTACCGGAAGTTGTTGTGAGAGGGTAATGAGCAGTTGGCCCATGTCAGCTAGTTCAGAAAAGATCGGAACAGAGGGAAGGAGGAGTGGGTGTTGTGGTGGTGTAGAGGTTTGGGTATGGATTTGGGGGGATGTCGGAGGTGAATAATTGGGGGAGGATGAAGAGGATTCGGAAATTGGCAGCGGGAAAGGGTTGATTGGTGGGGATTGAGGACCAGGGGATGCAGGGTGAGTTACTTGATGGAGGGAAGTGGTTGAACTGATTCTTCGAGTCTAAGTACGGGACCTTGGGGTGGTGGTTGTGCGGCAAGGATGGTTGGGAAAAGGAATGAGATGATATGGGGAAGGCGCGAGCGCAGGGTGGTACCCTTTCGGAGTTGCTTCACTATAGCGACACATTCTTTATGGATTCTAAGGAAAAAGTATGATGCGAAATTGACGGGTTCTTGGGCAGCTAATTCTAAAGCGGAATAAAATGGTCGTGAGATGCCGTAGGTGCGCTTCTGCAGGTTGAGTATGGCGACTAAGAATTGCAGGGCGGATCGTTCGGGTTCGGGTTGGCAGAGAATGGCGTATTCGTTGGACGAAGAGCGGGGGAATAGTTCATTCATGCGGGCGATGGGAATACTAGGGCCATGTTCACGGCCTTGCGGGTTGAGGCGATAGGCTTCAGCGAAGGCTTGGAAGGTGATGACTGTTCGCGAAAGGAGCGAGAGGAAGACCCATTGGCGTTCGGTGGCGGGGGACTGAGCAATGGCGGTGATGATTTGCGTGAAGAAAGGATGGGCTTCCACCGAGTGCCAAGGCAACTCAGCGAAGTTGGCCAACCCTCTGCAACGCAGGTATTCACCTACCTCGGTAGGGATACCATCGCGGAAGGCAACATAGTTGGCTATCGCTTCCATGGCGTTTACTGAGACAAACAATGAACACGGATGCAGAATGCACGAGGGCTCAGAATACTAACATACAACACAATAGCTTTTTTCGGCGTTGTCGACAGAGTTTAAGTAGAAACAATACGGTGGGGAGGAAAAGGGGGTTGGATATCATTGTGCAGTGCGGGAATAATGATGGTTTTCATGCAGGCATGCGTACTCGAGTGACTGTTAAGGGGGCGGCTGGTCACATCAAGATTGTACAAAACACGGCTATTTATAAAAAGCAGAAAGAAGAAGAAAAAACAGAAAAGATTAAACAAAATGCGGTCCATCGTCGAAAAACTTAATGCGGGCTAGTGGTGTGATGATATGGCCGCAGCTTCGACCCATTAATTACTTTTGGGAGTGGATTTCCAGTCAACGTAGTCAACCGAAAAGTTGCCAGACCGACTTGTTCTGAGATCTTAAAAGGGCCGAACCATCGTAATTTGAACTTTCCTGCTGCTCTATCGGATTTTGCGTTATAGAAGAGTACAAGCTGACCTATCGAAAAGATTGGAGTCTTCAAATATCGATCGTGTGTCTTGGCTTGCCTTAGTTGTACTTCGCGCATGGTTAAAAAGCTGAGCCATCGGTGCTCATCAAGTTCCCTGAGTGTGTCCATTCGTGCTGTCAGCGAATCTTCCGGTAGCATTTTCTGAGTGATTGCTACACGCAGACTTGGGATAACTATTTCCATGGGTGCTATTGCTTCTAAGCCATAAGCTAGTTTGAAAGGTGTCAATCCTGTTGTTACCTTATATGTAGTTCGGTATGCCCATACTACTACAGGTAGTAGTTGATCCCATCTTTCCGGTGCTTCCATGATCAGTTTCCGAAGGATATTCAATAGTGATTTGTTTGTACTTTCGGCCAAACCATTGGCGCGAGGGTAATATGGAGAGCTGAGTTTATGTGTCACCTGGAATGATTGGGTGAGTACCTTGATTAATTGATTTACGAAGTGAGTACCTTGATCTGTCACCAATTCGAGTGGTAAGCCAAATCGTGGGAAGACATCATTTAGCAGACATTTTGCTACTACAACTGTTGTAGCAGATCGTAAAGCCCAAGCTTCTGCCCACCTCGTTGCATAGTCTGTACAGGTTAGTATGTATCTGTTGTTACTGAAGACTGCTGGAGGTGTGATTGGACCGACAAAATCTAATCCCCATTTCTGAAATGGTTCGAGTGGCATAATTGGCTGCAAGGGAAAGAAGTGTCGTTGCAGTGGTTGTCCAGACCTTTGACAGTTATCACAGTTTCTGACAAATTGGGCCACATCTCGGTACATAGTTGGCCACCAGAGACCTCCTTGCAAAATTTTCCGGTGAGTTAAATCTGTGGCAAAGTGACCAGCAGTAGGGGTTGAATGAGCCATTGTGATGACCGAGTTAATTTCATGCAGAGGAACACATCAAAGTAAGATTCTAGTGTGATCTACATAATATAGTTCTCCTGCAACTAACCGGAATCGGCGGCTAAAGACTGCCTTTTTCCTTCGAACTGCCTTGGTAGTCTCAGATGGAAAGCATCCTTCGGTGAGAAAAGTTAGAATCTGATCATAATATGTAGGTGTTGCTTGTAATTCGGCAGACTCATCGGTCAGTGGCTCAGAACTATAAATTGCTGGAGTCGTGTCATCTATGCCTATCGGAGCTTCACCAGAATCTAGGCGAGATAAGAAATCTGCTAAGGCATGTGCATTTCCGGGTCGGTGAATGACTTCATAATCAAATTCCTGCAAGAGTAGCACCCATCGTGCTAATCGTCCGCCTAAATGTTGCTGTCTTACTAGATAGACGAGGGCAGCATGATCCACATGAAAGGTGAATTTCCAGCCTAATAGATAATGTCTAAACTTTTTGATGGAGTAAATTAATCCTAGACATTCTCTTTCGGTGGTAGAATAGTTCTTTTCTGCCGGTGCAAGCCTTCTGCTGGCGTAATAGACAGGGCGAAACCATTTATGTGTTTGCTGCATCAAAATACTGCCGATCGCAATATCTGAAGTGTCGACAAAAACATGGAATGGATTGTCCCAGTCCGGTGGTTGCAAGATTGGGGCCTGCGTCAATAGATACTTGAGTCGATCAAATGTAGTTTGGCATTCTTGAGTCCATTCGAACTGTCGGGGAGTTTTGGTGATTAGTCTGTTTAGTGGTACAGCCAGATGAGCAAGCCACCATAAGTGTCTGCCATGCCACCGTACTTGACCTATAAAACGCATTACTTCTTTTGGAGTGGCGGGTACTGAGGCTTCTAAAATTACCGAAATCTTATCTGGGTCTACTAGGATACCTTCGGCAGATACAATATGACCAAGTAGTTTGCCACATGAAACGGCAAACACAAATTTGCTTGGGTTAAGGCAGAGTCTGTAGTCTGGACACTTTTGGAAACAACACCGTAGATGAAGCAAATGTGCCATCATCTTTCCAAAAATCGAGAAGTCATCGAGAATACTTGCATAAACAAATTGAGATAAGGAGAGAAAATCTCCTGCATACATCGCTGAAAGGTGCTTGGTGCATTTCTTAACCCAAACCACATTACTGTACAAGCAAAGACACCCCAATTGGTAATGAAGGCAGTTTTTGGTATATCTGCTTCAGCCATTCTAACCTGATTGTAACCACTGTATCCGTCTAAGAATGAATACATTTCGTGGCCTGCTACCCTATCAAGCATGGTATCCAGAAAGGGGATCGGGAAAGGATCCGGTACTGTTGCTGCGTTTAATTTCCGGTAGTCTACACAGATTCGTAGTTGCTTATTTTTCTTTGGCACGATCACAATTGGTGAAATCCATTCAGCATGTTCTACTGGTACGATGAATCCAACTTTTAATAATCTATCAAGTTCGGCTTTTACCTGTGATGCATAATTGGGATTCATCCGGTAGCTGGGCTGCTTATTCGGTTTAGCTTCAGGCTTCAACATGACTCTGTGCTGATAGATGCGCGGATCTAGTCCTTTCATATCTTTGTAGTCCCATGCAAAGACGTCTGAGAATTCGCGAAGTAGTCGAATCAAATCAGCTTTAAATGTTTCCGGTAAGTTTTGCCTTATCTTTACAGGTCGTGGATGATCTTCGTCTCCTAAGTTGTACGAGGTCAACTGGTCTTCGGAGACATAAAACTGTTGCGGTTTCTCTGTATCGTCTGTTGACCGGAATAGTGATTGTAATTCATCGTCATGTGTTGAAACAATATCTTCCTGCTTAGTTTTTTTGGTGATTGGTGCAACTGTACAAACTGAAGTACTCCAATTATCTATCACGGACTGTAGATCAACAGTCCCTAAGGTCATTAAATCAGTGTTATTCTTCAGAAATTCCTCTTCTTCATCATCTGATAGTCCATCTAACATGTGGACTGGTTCAGCAAAATATGGTCTGGCGTGAAGTTCGCAAGGTTGTATAGCATCTAATTTTACCACATATCTACGGTTGGCATCTTTGAACGTAAGCTCTTGTGCGGACCAGTCCTGTATTACCTTCGCATGCTTCAACCAAGGTCGACCGAAAAGAAGGTTGTAATCCAAAGTGGATTCCGACAGATCTAGTATAACAAAATTCATTTTGAAGGTCGTACCTTGTAAAGAATGGGTACATTTCGCACAAGTCCTACAGGATGGACTCTAGATTGGTCTGCCATTCTGACAAAAAATTGAACTGGTACGATTTCGGTCCATCCTAACCTATTGCATAAGGCTGTAGTTGCAATGTTAACACTAGAGCCTCCATCAATCAATACCTGTGTAATTTTACCATACTGTAATCAAGGGAACTGAATGATCAACCGTAGAATCAGGTTCCGGTTGAACTGCGGCTGTCGCCGGAATACAAGAAGGTACCGGACTGAACTGTTGCTGGAACTGTTGTCGAACCCCAGGTACTAATGCCAGTAGTTGGCCGAGAGGCAGAGTGATAGATGCCTTGGATAAAATTTCCCAGGCCTGCTGAGATTGGTTATCCTGCTCTTTTGAACTTAATGTCTCTACTGATGCAGAAGTATCTGCTGTTATGTCTACTGCTGATGATGGCTCTGCTGCTGTTTCCTTTTGTTGTGTTCCTTCCTTTGTCGACGAGGTCTGAGTCACCGGAATAGGTTCTAGGAACATTGGTGGTTCTGTTGCGGTCCAGTGGCTAGCCTTGTTATACATCCTATGTTGTTCTCGTATCCCCGGTTCGAATATTTATGCTGCTGACTGCAGCTGTTTACCTAATCGGGTCTGGACTGTAGCAGTTTGCGTTTCTACCGGTGTAATTTGTACCATGTTGGCCATTGGGTTTTGCCGCTCCTTCTTCCTTTGATCATACTCAGCTGCATCCTTGCAAAATCTTCTAATGTGTCCGAATTCACCACAAAAATGACAGCGTGGCGGTGGTAAATTGGGATTTTCCGGTGGTGGTTCGTTCTGCCAGCGGTTTGCATTATAGTTATTGTTTCTCTGTCCTCGGTAGTTTCGATATCCTTGTGGTTGATTGTTTCTCAGTTGCGGAGGTACATAGTGATTCGCTGCCTGTCCATGTTCTTGAATAACAGCATTGACTGTTGCTGTTCCCTGTATTCTGGCATTGTAGACACAATTTCCTGTGGTGTGTCCGGCAGTGTTGCAGATAGCGCAAAACGTTTGATTTAGCGCACAATTGGCACTAGTATGACCTCAATTTTTGCATGTGATACAGTACACTTGTCTGGTTATATCTTCAGTCATAGTTTTGTTCGTTTTTAACCACTCTAGATCTTCTGTAAATCCACTGACTTTGGATTCTAGTTGTAGAGCCATGGCAATGACTGCATCCAACATCATTGCTCCGACACATCTTATGATCATGATCTGCTTCAATTGTGGGGTTAAACCATTGATAAACCACTGCGTGATGACATCATCCGGTAAGTTAACGTGGGCCTGTGGTATCTGTCACAAGTGTGTTCTAAAAAGTGTAGCATATTCTTGGACAGTTTGATTCGCCTTCTTTCGGTTGTTCTGTAAATAATCAAAGATTTTGGCGGGATTCTTCTTTAACCTGAATCGTTGCAGAAAAGCATCTCGTACTGCATCATAGGTACCGAAATGATTAATGTCGTATTCCGTAAGCCATCTAGCCGCTTCGTTGACAAGTGTAGATTGAAAAACAATGGCCTTGTATGCCTGATCCGGTGGATGGTTAAGGACTGCATAACTGATCTCGAAAGTGCGTACGTGAGCATCCGGGTCATCTCCTGGGAATCCACCAAATTTCGTGTATGTTACTCCTGTTGGAGGCGGCCTTGGTTGACATAACTGTTGTTGCTGTTGTTGTCCGTTCATTGTGAGTGTATTCGGCCCTTCTTCTGTATCTTGAGGTTGATTGGTTGAACTATCAGAACTTGGATCGCCAGATGGCGTGCCTTCCGGTGTGCTATTTTTGCGTAGGATACTTCGGATCTCTGCTTCGAACAGCTTTCCTTTCTTCTGGATGTCCAATATCCGAAATCTTTCTTCCAAGCACGCGGGTCAGGCTGAGGATTCCGCAAAAAATGCTAATCCTTGGCCGCCAGTTGGTGTTTCTATCACCGGAATATCACCGGAGTGAACTGAAAGTGTACTAGACTGCAGTGTTTTTCCGCTTTTACCGATTTCTTTTCCTAGAGTATTTCTGATCGTGGATAACTCTGAATCTTTATCCAAGATTGTTAAACTGGTTTCCAGCGGCGTCTTGGTAGATTCTGGAATTACTGTATTTTCGATAGGCTAGGTCGAAGTGACACCAGAATGTACCAAAGGCGTTGATCGTTCCACCGGAATATGACCGGAATTAATTCTAACGTCCTTAACTTGCTTGACCACTGGGTCAGGCCGCGTTATACCTTCTTCTCCTAGGGTTGTCTTTAGCACTTTTCGTGTTCCAGTCGTATGGTTCCTAGGATACGTTTCGCCAGACCGAGTAACCGGCATGTATCATTGCATAGTAGCACTATCTGAGCAGTTGGCAACAATCTGGCTCTGTTGCTACCGTCAGTCAATCGAACGATAAACGTAATGTTTGATTCTGAAAAAGAGCTGGCACGCTACTGCCACTTTTCACAGATAACTGGCAACTTGATGCCACTTTCCCACAGACGGCGCCAAATGTTAAACGTTAATCGCTACTTCCGACTTCAGGCTCAAAATACTTCAAGTTCAGCCGGTTTCGAATCTTTCCTAACCGTAAATTACCTCTTAGCCGCGTGGGTCCTTGGGAGTGGTAGGGGTCTGTTAGACAGAGGCCCTGTACTATTTTCCCAACTCATCACACAATCATAAATGTTATCCCGTTCTTAGCTCAGTGTCCAACTCTGAACAACTGAAGACTGTTCAGTCTACTGGAATTAGAACTCCAGAACTGATTCTACTGTAATTATCTGGGCAGCAGTCCGGTTACTTAATTTTCTGAGTAAAATATACTTCAGTAAAGAAGGTCACCTAATACGTACTTCTTAAGAGCAGACAGGTATACCAACCAGACATTATACCTTGAAGTTATGAGGAATCATCGTATGCTAAACTCGAACAACCAATCTTCTAATAACAAACGACTAACCATAGACTTAACGGTGTCCTACTCACATCCAGACCATTACAGATACTAGTCTTCCTGTGATCGGAATCAACAGTGACTCTAGACTACGGTATCGAATTCGGTCACTTACAGAAAATGCTAACAGACAAATAGTTCGGGACTACTTTTCACGTTCCCTTACTCCGCCGCAGAACTGACAAACAACACACTACACTTGATAACACTCAGAGACACACTTCAACCATTACCGAACAAATTCGTAACGCAATACAACTGATTCGTAACTCTGTATTAATGTGCGAATAAACGGCTAGACGGAGCACAGAACAGAACAGAACAGAGCAGGACTGATCTTCTCAACAACATGCACACTCACACAATACGTCTACAACCCCCAAAACAGGGCTTACTCAAACAATACACTGCAATTCCCAAACAGGGGGCGCTCGGCCACTCTTTTCTCATTGCCTTATATAGAGGATTTTTTTACAAGAGTGCGCAAATCTTTAGTTACCTGCGCGTTTCCTGAAAGGTTCTTTTACATTTAAGATACCTGTCCTAGTACTTTTGTCCTTGTTCGGCGGTCGTCTAACACTTTTACATTTAAGACACCTGTCCTAGTACATTTGTCCTTGTTCGGCGGCCATCTAACAAAACCATATGTTGATTCTGCACATTTGGTAATCCTAGTACAGACTGATTAGCAACCATATCTTTAATTCCTCTTTCATTGAAGTGACCTAATCTCTTATGCCAGAGATCAAGTTCTGTAATCACTCCTTCACCATGTGTGAGCAAAGCTTGACCAATGTTCCCTTCCACTCTTAAAGTAAAGAGTCTACCTTCTTTCTTACCAGAGACAACCTCATTATACCCATTCTCTAGATCTTCAACAAATACTCCATTTGTAAACCTGACTTGAAAACCTTTTTCAAATATCTGTCCCACACTAATCAAGTTTTTAGGTATTGTGGGAACATACAAAACATTGGTTAGCAAATCTACTCCACTCTTGCATTTCACTGTTCCAATTGAATGTACACTATGTCTGGTATTATCACCTGTTTGAACTGTATGACTAGAAATACCTTTTTCCAATTCTGACATCAATTCTATGTTTCCTGACAAATGATTAGAACATCCAGAGTCCATGTAAAATACGTTTAGATCTTCTTTATCTGATGTGTTGATTGAGTTCATCATCAATGATGTATGACTTTCATTTTGTGTGTCATTTGCATAGTTGTAGTAGGTGGTGTTGTCCCCAACTTCTTCCTCCACCTCTACCATAGCCTCTCTTTGATTTTGTATACCTCTTTGAAAATTACTTTGATATCTTCCACCTTGGCCTCTGCTATTGTTATTCTGATTTTGATTTGATCCTTGTTGATTGTGCCAACAGTCATGAGCCAAATGATTACTCAATCCACAGATCCAACAAGCCTTCTTATTGTTATTTTGATTACCTCTTCCTCTTCCAAAACCTCTTGGTCTTCCTCTACCAGTGCCTTTACCTCTTGCATAATAAACTTGAGAAGTTGGCTCTTCTTCATCCTTTGCTTTACCTTTATCTCCTTTCTTCTTGTTCTTCACGTACATTGCAGAACTTTGTCCTTTATCTCCATCTCCCTTCAAGTCTTGATCATACGTGAGCATCAAACCAAGCAACTGGTTCAAATCTGGAACATAATGATTCAAAGAAAGTTTTGTTGACAAGACAAAAGGTTTCCACCTTTCATCTCCTCTCAAACCTTCAAGTAGTTGAGCAATCAATCTGTGATCTTCAACATCTTCAGCTATGGATCCAAGACTATCTACTAGATCCTTCATCTTAGTGACATAATCACTAATACTTTGACTTGGCTTCTTCTTGAATGTTGTAAACTCTGACCATAGACTTGCTTTCCTTGCTTTGGTAGTACTTTGGAAATGATATTCCAATGCATTCCATATATCTTCAGATGATTCCAATCCTCTGATGTGTGGTAGCAAATGATCAGAAATTGTATTGTAGATGTAGGCTTTTGCACTTGCATCCTTCTTCTGCCAATGCTTTAAAGCATCAAGTTCCTCTTTATTTGGTCGGCTTTCATCTTCAAATACTGGGTTCTCTTCTTCACCTGTAACATATATCATGATATCCTTACTCATAAGTAAGGCTTCCATTCTCATTACCCATGCGGGGTAATTATCTCTATCCAGTTTGTCAATGGAGATATGATCTTCCATACTCCTTTCCTTCTGCTGCAACCTGTGAGCTTAAAGGATAAAGGATAATACCTTTTGGAGTTCTTTGTGTATGAAGATACATTTGAAGTAACCTTTTGATGCCTTGTGTCTTCAAATGCTTCACCTTTCAAACTTTAATGGAAAACTTTCCAAAACTTCTCGTACCTTTGTCGCCTTCTGCTTTTTAGTACCTTTATGCTCTGATAGCACTTGTTGATGTGTGAAACATCACAAGAAATGAATTAATGTGACACTAGAACACCTCTATGGTCACCATTAACTCATTGCCACTCCAAACTTTGAGAAATGATAGTCTAAATTGAGAACTTTGCTTCTACAGAAATTCCTAGTCACCGAAATAACATACCTTTAGTATTTTGCTAATTTCTCTTATCATCAAATATTATTTCTCCAGTATCTTTTAGTAGATGAGACTAGAAGAGTAGCTATCATATGCAAGAAACGGATCTCTAGAACTCAAGATATAGACTTCACAAGATGACCGTGTATGACTTCCAAAAGTGGAAATTTTGCTTGTTTTAGTAAACCTGAGTGTCTAAAAATGAAAATTCGATGCCTAGCATCGACTTGCAACCAAAAGTCGATGCCGGGCATCGACCTTGAGCTTTTTCAGCCACTTTTTTAGCACTAGAATTACCCCCTTGAACACACACATGAACAAGACCACTTTTATGTGGGAAGTCGATGCCAGGCATCGACTTTATGCTGAAACTCGATGCCAGGCATCGAGTTGCTCCACAAACATCATCTTTTCAAGAAGATTTAGCAGGAGTTGAAACTCAGAAAATAAAGCACTCACTTATCAGCACAAACTTGATGCTAGGCATCGAGTTGCTTGGAAAACTTGAAATTTTGAATTCATTACAAAGTAGGCAAGCATGGAGATGATGGAGATAATCTCATACACAGAACTGTAACTATTTCTTCTCATAGCTATGAAAAAACTTAGAATTTCTCACTCAGAGAAGCTCGACTCTATTCAGTCATACAAAATGAACTCCTTCTCACTTTCTCATTGTCTTCCACTTCTTCTCTCATCAGGTCAGTTGATACAAACTAAATTATATAGATTTTCTCATTCTCGTGACTTTTAAAAAACTTCTAGAACTAAAGTGAACTAACTTTACAAATATAATGCACTTATGAATTTGTCCCTTCACATAGGCATGTAGTTTTATTTTAAAGTTTTGATCTTCAAATGTATGTCGAATTAGTGATTGTTTCTCCAACACTGAAGACCAATAAGGATCTGATCTCATTAGGTACGGTAGATCTCGAGTCGGTCGCAGACAAGTGGAGTCCGGCCGCTTGCACGGTGGTACTAGTGACCGGAGATGCAGATGCAGATGATAGTGTCACTATGGATAGAGCCACCTTACGCCAAATTTTGCAGTCCGCTGATGATCTGGTAAAACCTCGACATTTTTATGTACTGGAAGATCAGTTAGTAACATATAATTTGGGTGATGCGGTTAACCCGCGACCAGTTAAGATTAAGGCAGGATTGTCAGAGACATTTCAAGATGATTTGATACGACTCTTGCGTGAGTTCTCCGATGTTTTTACTTGGGACTATCGAGATATGAAAGGCCTGGACCCGCGGATCTATCAACATCGGGTAGTGCTCAAACCAGAGGCGAAGCCAATTTAACAGTCTAGTTACCGAATGAACCCCAATTATGCAGTACAGGTCAAAGCAGAACTCGATCGGTTACTGAAGGTGGGATTCATTCTACCAATCGAGCATGCTGAATGGATATCACCAATTGTGATTGTTCCAAAGGAAAATAAACAGCTGCGCATCTGCATTGATTACCGAAAACTAAATGCGGCCACTGTACTAGATCCATTTCCTATCCCCTTTCTAGACACAATGCTCGACAGGGTGGCAGGGCACGAGATGTATTCATTTCTGGATGGATACAGTGGCTATAATGAGGTGCGGATGGCAGAACAGGACATACCTAAAACAACTCTTATCACAAACTAGGGTGTTTATGCTTGTACGGTAATGTGGTTTGGGTTAAGGAATGCTCCAAGTACGTTTCAATGATGTATGCAAGAAGTTTTTTCACCCTACTTGACTACTTTTATGCAAGTATATTTGGACGACTTTCTTATTTGGGAAGATTGCGACGCACCTGTATCATTTACGGTGCTGCTTTGAAAAATGGCGTGAATACCGATTATGCTTGAATCCGACAAAGTCTGTTTTTGCGGTCTCATGTGGCAAACTACTCGGACATATTATCTCTGCACAAGGGATACAAGTTGATCTGGATAAAGTTGTAGCTGTGTTGGAGGCACCAGTCCCTACGACACCAAAAGAAGTTATGCGTTTTCTGGGCCAAATACGATGGCATGGCAGACATTTACGGTGGTTAGCTCATTTAGCAACACCGCTCAATTGGCTTATGACTAGTGCTCCGCGGCAGTATGATTGGACACCAGAGTGCCAAAATGCATTTGATCGTTTAAAGGTGTTATTGACGCAGGCTCCAATTTTGCAACCACCTGATTGGGAACGTCCATTCCACGTCTTTGTGGATGCATCGAACATAGCTATTAGTAGCGTACTCATGCAGGAAACTGACAAATGGTTTCGGACTATATATTATGCAAGTCATTGACTAGCCCCTGCTGAAAGAAACTATTCAGTGACCGAAAGAGAATGTCTCAGGTTGGTGTACTCTGTGAAGAAGTTCTGCCATTATTTGTTGGGCCGAAAGTTCACCTTCCACGTGGATCATGCCGCACTTCTGTATTTGGTCCGGTAACAACATTTAGGTGGTCGCTTGGCTCAATGGGTTTTATTGTTACAGGAATTCGACTATGAATTATTCATCGACCCAGCACAACACATGCCTTGGCAGATTTTCTATCGCGGTTGGATTCCGATGAAGCTCCGGTGGGGGTTGATGATACTACACCAGCAATTTACACTACTGAGCCAACTATTGAAGAATCTACTGCACCTCTTGTTCCCCCTACATACAATGATACGTTACTAACTTTTCTCACTGACGGGTGTCTTCCTCCTCAAACTCCCCCTGCTCTACGGCGGAAATTTGCAGTTTACAGTCGCAGATTCCGGTTGATTGTAGGTCAATTGTACTACATGGATCATAGTGGTGTTTTACTTCGATGTATCCCACCACATGAAGCAGAAACAGATATTGCTATGGTTCATTCATTACCCTCGGGCGGACATTCCAGCTGATCTTACTCACCATAAAATTCTTCAAAGTGGGCTTTGGTGGCCTACCATGTACAAAGATGTGACTCAGTTTGTGCAGCAGTGTGATACCTGTCAATGGTCTAGACAGCCATTACAACGACACTTCTTTCCCCTTCAACCGTCTTACCTATAGCCGCTATATCTTGACTTGTACCGATTATGCCACTCAGTGGGCGGAGCCTTGGGCATTACTGTCGGCCACAGTAGTTTCGGTGGCCAAATGCCTAATGAAGGACGTTTTTCCCCGTTATGGGTTACCTCTGGAAATCGTTACGGACCAAGGTACACACTTTCTTAACCACTTAATGAAACATTTCAGATTGTCCACAAATTCAGTTCGCCTTATTATCCCCGTGCCAATGGTCTAGTGGAGACTACCGATAAGACTTTGATGACTATGCTCCGCAAATTGCTTTTGGAATGTCCGAAACGTTGGGACCAGTTATTACCTGCAATTCTATGGGCTTACCGGACTACGTACAAAGTAGCTACTGGCATGACCCCATTCAAACTGGCTTATGGATTGGAAGCCATTGCACCTATGGAAGTAGTAGTGCCGAGTCTACGTGTTGCTTTAGCTCAGAAATTGCTACCGGAAGAATCCTTGCCATTTCGGTTGGATACACTCGGATCATTGGATGAACAGCGATGGGAAAGTTTTCTAGTACTTCAAGAAGTTCAGCTTTATCAAGCTCGTACCCATGATCGTTTCCTGAAGACCCCTGTGTTTACGGTGGGGCAACTGGTGTTATTTTACAATGCTAAAGCAAATTGGTTTGCTGGAAAATTTAAATTACGGTGGTTCGGTCCATACCGAATTCTTGAGCAGGTGGGACCCGCTACTTTTAGGTTGGCCACCTTAACTGGAGCTCCCCTCCCAAAAGTGGTTAATGGTTCCAAGTTACGCCCATATCACCAAGAACCTAATCACCGCTGACGTGTTCTTCGTTTTTTTTTGCATGTTACTTATATTCTGTTTATCTCTGCATTTCGGTTGACCACTGACCGTAATCTCCTCGTTATGGTATCTAACTATGATTAATTGCCACCCTGTGTTACTATTTCTTCTACTGCATGCATGCCGTAATTATGATGGATATCTTCCCAATATCACGCGATGATTAGGGTTTTTGCCCGCCTAACGTTGGATATGTGACTACTTAATCTTGTTTCTTTTCTTGTTAATCGCTATTGTGTTTGTGTGATTGTGTGTTCTTTGTCGTCTGTATCTTTGTACTGACTGTGCATGCCATGGAAGCCTTAGCGAATGTCGCTACTTTCCGTGCAGGACTCACTTTGAAAGTGAGTGAGTACTTGCGCACTCATGGTTTGATGAATTTCGCTGAATTGCCCTGGCATTCAGTGGAATGTCAGCCATTTTATGCGCAAATTATTGCTACCATCACCTGTACACCTACTACAGAGCAGTGTTGGCCCATCACTTGCTTACCATCCTGCGTTGTGATCACTTTAGCTTCCTTTGCTGAAGCTTTCTGTCTACCTACGGAAGGATTGGAGAATGGTCCACTCCTTCTTGTAGCCACCATGAAGGAGTTGTTTCCTCGGCACTCATCTAATGAGTACACCATTCTGTGTAGACCCAAACCAGAGCACACTGCTCTGTAGTTTTTAGTCACCATTTTGAATTTGCAAAAATGCACTTACGGTATCTCACGCCCCTTTTATTCGATGATCGACATGGCTTCTCGCGAGCCTATCAATTTTGCTTCTTTTTATTTCCAGTGCATTCACCGTGAATGTGTCGGAGTTATCAAACAGGTCAATAAGGGTGACCTTCCACCTTCTCGTCTTCCCCATATCCTGACTTTTCTCTTTCCCGTAATCCAAGCTACGCAACCACCTACAACCGCTCCCATCTGTGAAGAGAGATGGTGGATGCAATCCAAAGATGAGTAGGTGCCGCTACAACCAGCTTCACACCAGCCAACTGAGACTTCAGAGTTGATTATTAGACCCTTTGAGCTTCCTAAATCCACCAAAATATCAGCCAAGTACTTTGGAACATGTATACCAAAAGTTTAAGTCAAGACAGACTAGTTGCGAAATGACTAGCTCCCAAAACTTGATATTTTTGGACATACACCTGCTGGAAAAAATGAACAGTGCTCTCAACCTGGAAGGAATTAGAAAAATTCCTTTTGGGCATAGCAAATAGACTTAGCAAGCTTCCTATTCCAAGTTAAAACACTTCAAATGATGGACTGAGCACTGAGAACAAGTTTCATCAAGTTCTGGAACATTCCCACAATTCTCGGGGCTCTGCAGAGATAGACCAGTAAGCAGTAAAATGCAGATATCTCCAAAAGTATAAATCCAATGACCTTGAAAATTTATAGGTAGAAACTAGACAGTGAGAGCTATCCAACGCAAATATAAACACTGAAAAAGGTTCAGTAAAACTCGAGATATGACCTTCTGAAGTTACTGCTCTGAGTGAGTATAGCAGAGAACAAAACAGAGAGGTAGATGATAATAAATGTATAGATTCACATATGATTACAACCACATTGGCAATGAATCTTTGCACAATGGGAGTAGAATGATAGAGCTATGGAGTAAGCTCTTCAATCTCTACAAAATGACATGAAGTGGTCACGTACAAGGCTTGCTTATCGCCTCTTCCTTCTTGCTCCTTTTATAGCTATTCTTGGAGGGATTTTTGAATTCGAATTCGAATGGCTCCACCTAAAAGTGATCCCCAAAGTTAGGAGAGATTCCCTCAGCTCAAAAATTCGTGATTTTGGTAGTTGAAGCCACGAATTTGCTTTTACATCATGGATGAGGTAAGCCATCCTTTTACTTTTTTCTTTTTCCATTTACAAGAGATAAAATGTACTCTTTTACAAGAGGTGTTCACATGACTACTCATGTGACTTACAAATGAGGATAATATCAAGCATATCAAGCATGTAGGCTTGGGCAAAATGCACCAACAGCTCCCCCTCAAGCCTAACATGCTTGGCCTCCAAATAAGTCTTCAATTGTCCTTGATTTCCTGCAAACCAATCATCAACTTGAATCTACTTAATTTCGTACCATCAAGAGCTTTCGTCAACATGTCTGCACATTGCATATCTGTAGAGATGTAGGATAGTTGAATATCCTTGCTCATTAGCTTCTCCCTTACATAATGGTAGTGGACTTCAATATGCTTGGTTCTAGCATGGTATACCGGATTAGCTGCTAGATGTAGTGAGCTTGTGTTGTCACCAAAAATGTGAGGTGTTGAAGAATGAAGTCCAAGATCTGTGTACAAAGATTTTAACCACATGATTTCTTGAGTTGCATTAGCCAAACCTCTATATTCAGCTTCAGTAGAAGATAATGCCACGGTTGGTTGCTTCTTCGATGACCAAGAAATGATTTTTGAACCTGCAAATGATATATACCCTGATGTGCTTCTTCTATCATCTTTAGATCCGGCCCAATCTGCATCTGAGTAGACCTTTAGCTCAATATCTGAAGTAAATGAATAAAACAAACCTTCATTCATGGTCCCCTTTAGATACTTCAGGACTCGCTTGGCCGCTTCCATATGTGGTCTTCTCGGCTTATGCATAAACTGACTCAATATGCTAACACTATAGCATATATCCACCCTTGTGAGTGTTGCATAGTTCAAACTTCCAACCAAGCTTTGATAGCTTGTGATGTCTTCAATTGGCTCTCCTTCATAAGCACTAAGCTTATGATTTTGCTCCATAGGTGTACCTGCACACTTGGTATTTTCCATCTTGAACTTGACGAGCATGTCATGGACATACTTCCTTTGTGTGATGTATATACCTGAATCTGTGTAGATCAACTCCAATCCAAGAAAATAAGTGAGTGGTCCGAGGTCACTTATTTTGAACTCCTCCTTCATTTGACTCTTTACCTGTTTGATTCCTTCAAGATCATTGCCTGTGATAATAATATCATCAACATACACACATAAATAGATCACTTCAGATCCATTCCTCTTTATGAACAAAGAGGTATCCGCCTTGCTAGCTTTGAATCCTTGGTCCTGCAAATAAGTAACCAATCTGAAATTCCAAGCTCTTGGAGCTTGCTTCAATCCATACAAAGCTTTCTTTAGTTTGCATACATAGTTAGGATGATGTGCATCCTCATATCCAGGAGGTTGTGCCATATACACTTCCTCAGAAATCCATCCATTCAAGAAAGCATTCTTTACATCAAGTTGATAAAGATTCCAATTTCTAGATGCAGCAAGACTAATGAGAACCCTAATTGTAGGCATTTTTGCAACAGGAGAGAAAGTCTCCTCATAATCAATACCATGGGTTTGAGCAAACCCTTTAGCAACTAACCTTGCTTTGTGTCTATTTATACTTCCATCTGGATTCCTCTTGATTTTGTATATCCATCGAGATCCGATTATCTTCATAGATGGCTTGTTAGGTACAAGCTCCCAAGTGTCATTCTCCTTCAAGGCTTCCATTTCTTCATCCATTGCATCTCTCCAAGCTTTCTTGCTTTGTGCTTCTTCGAATGTGGTAGGTTCTTCATTGGTTGAATCCTTTGCAATGTAGATTGAGTGCTTGGTGACCAAAGAAGTATCATAACCAAACCTCTCTGGTTTCTTCTTCTCCCTCGAAGACCTTCTAAGTGGTTGATGTGAGCTCTCGGGTCCATATGTAGCATCCTGCATCTTTGCTTTACCTTTGTTCTTCCATAGCTTTAGTCTTTCCAAGTCTTCTAGGTCAATCTCCGAATCACTTTCTTCAATCTGCTTTGGCTCCTTTGGTTGAAGTGATGGAAAATCTTCATCCAAGTCATATGGCAGCTTCACTTTCCTGTCATCATCAAACCATGATTTGTTTTCATCAAAAATTACATCTCTACTCACAGAAAATCCTTTATTGGTTGGATTGTACAATCTATATCCTTTTTGGTTTTGATCATAACCAATGAATACACACTTCTCTGCCTTGGGATCCAATTTCCCTCTTACTTGAGAAGGAATGTGAGCATAGGCTAAGCATCCAAAGATTTTACAATGCTCTAGACTAGGTCTTCTTCCATTCCACACTTCATATGGAGTGGTTCCATCTAGTGACTTAGATGGAAGTCTATTTATGAGATATGTGGCTGTCGACACAGCCTCTGCCCATAGGTAGTTCGGCAATCCCTTTTCGTTGAGCATGGACCTTGCAGCTTCGACGATAGCTCTATTCCTCCTCTCTGCTACACCATTGAGTTCAGGTGTATACCTTGTAGTGACTTCCCTTTTAATGCCTCTTTCATGCAAGAAGGCATCAAATTCAGAAGAGAAGTATTCTCCTCCACCATCTGATCTGAGTCTTTTCAAAGTCCTACCTGTTTGATTTTCAACAAGAGCAATATACTTCTTAAAGCAATTAAACACTTCATCCTTGTGCTTCATGAAAAACAGAATGGTCCACCTGCTACAATCATCTATGAAAGACACATAATATCTTGAGCCTGATATAGATGGCTCCTTACTTGGACCCCACACATCCGTGTGCACTAGATCCAAAGGATTTTGATACATATATCCTTTCTTATTGAAAGGTTGTCTATGAGCCTTGCCGAGTTGACAAGCTTCACACTTATAAATCATGTGTTGCCTTGTGATATTAGGCAAACCAAGTACACTTTGGTCCCTGCAAATCTGTTTGAGTGTCCTCTCACCAATGTGAGCAAGCCTTTTGTGCCATATCTCCAACTCTGTTAGAGTTTGAGATCCATAGCTAAACAAAGCTATGTTCTTTGTATCTTCCACTTCAAAAGTGAAAAGCCTTCCTGTCTTTTCTCCTTTGGCAATCCTTCGAAAGCCTTGCCTTGGGTCTTCAACATATGCTCCAAATCGATTGAATCTAACCTGCAATCCTTTTTCAACAATCTGTCCAACACTTATTAAATTTTTGGTAATTGTAGGGACATACAAGACTTTGCTTAAGAGGTTCATATTCCCATCTGATGTCTTCACATTACCTATCTTCTCCACTGAGTGCTTTGTGTCATCTCCTGTCTGCACTTCATGCTTGTTATGAGGATCTTCCAAATCAGAAAGTAAAGCCACATTTCCTGCTACATGGTTCGAGCATCCCGAATCAATGTAAAATATGTGATCATCATCCTTACCCTTCTTTGTTGATAGATTCATAATCAATAATGAATCTTCTTGACTTTGGTCCTCTGCATAGTTATTGTAATCTCTTCTTCCTCTATGGCCACTTTGATAGTTGTTGTTGTTGTTGTAATTGTTGTTGTAGTAGTTGTTGTTGTTGTAGCCTCCATTGTACCTACCTCTATTTGATCCATAGCCACCTCTATTGAATCCTCTTCCTCTTGAGTTCCTTGGATTCCTGAAACATTCTTCAGTAGTATGGTTAGATAAGCCACATATGTTGCAAGGTTGAGATGATTGGAATCTCCCCCTGCCTTGCTTTCCACCTCTGCCTCTTCCTCTAGCTCTTCCTCTACCTGCAAAGTTTGCTTGGAAAGAGCTTCCTTCATCTTCATTCTTCCTATTCTTTGACTTGTCCTTGACCTTAGCTTTATCAGAATATAAGGCAGAAGTTTGATTACCTCTTGAGGACTCACCACCTTTGCTAATCTTTGCTTCATGAGTGAAGAGTTGGCCCATGAGTGTGTTGAGGTCGGGTACATGCATATCCATGTATAAATCCATGGCTGTTGTGAATGACTCCCACTTGTCGTCTGCTTTGATTCCATTCATGATTTGTCTTATGATTTGCTCCTCTTCAATTACCTCTCCAATGCTTCCAAGTTGGTCAGAAATCTCCTTCATCTTTGTGACATAATCAGTCACATTTTGCTTCGGGCTTTTCTTCATTGTTGTGAACTCCATCCACAATTGGTTCTTCCTTGCTCGAGTGTTGGAAGAGAAGAAAGAAGCAAGTGCATTCCAGGTTTCTCTTGATGTCTTGCATCCCTTGACATGAGGTAAAAGAAAATCAGAGATTGAGTTTAGAATATAGGACCTTGCAAGTGCATCCTTCGAACACCAATTCGAAAGTCCTTCCACTTCTTCATGTGATGGTTGCCCTTTGTTCCTCATGGTTGGCATTGCTTCATCTCCGGATATGAATCCATATAGATTCCTCCCTTGAAGGTAAGCCTCCATCCTTAGAGACCATGCCGGATAGTTGTTTCGATCCAATTTGTCAATTGTTGATGGAAATCCATCTCCCATGTTGCTTGACTATGCTCTGATACCACTGTGAAGAGAGATGGTGGATGCAATCCAAAGATGAGTAGGTGCCGCTACAACCAGCTTCACACCAGCCAACTGAGACTTCAGAGTTGATTATTAGACCCTTTGAGCTTCCTAAATCCACCAAAATATCAGCCAAGTACTTTTGAACATGTATCCCAAAAGTTTAAGTCAAGACAGACTAGTTGCGAAATGACTAGCTCCCAAAACTTGCTATTTTTGGACATACACCTGCTGGAAAAAATAAACAGTGCTCTCAACCTGGAAGGAATTAGAAAAATTCCTTTTGGGCATAGCAAATAGACTTAGCAAGCTTCCTATTCCAAGTTAAAACACTTCAAATGATGGACTGAGCACTGAGAACAAGTTTCATCAAGTTCTTGAACATTCCCACAATTCTCGGGGCTCTGCAGAGATAGACCAGTAAGCAGTAAAATGCAGATATCTCCAAAAGTATAAATCCAATGACCTTGCAAATTTATAGGTAGAAATTAGACAGTGAGAGCTATCCAACGCACTTTAAAACACTGAAAAAGGTTCAGTAAAACTCGAGATATGACCTTCTAAAGTTACTGCTCTGAGTGAGTATAGCAGAGAACAAAACAGAGAGGTAGATGATAATAAATGTATAGATTCACATATGATTACAACCACATTGGCAATGAATCTTTGCACAATGGGAGTAGAATGATAGAGCTATGGAGTAAGCTCTTCAATCTCTACAAAATGACATGAAGTGGTCACGTACAAGGCTTGCTTATCGCCTCTTCCTTCTTGCTCCTTTTATAGCTATTCTTGGAGGGAGTTTTGAATTCGAATTCGAATGGCTCCACCTAAAAGTGATCCCCAAAGTTAGGAGAGATTCCCTCAGCTCAAAAATTTGTGATTTTGGTAGTTGAAGCCACGAATTTGCTTTTACATCATGGATGAGGTAAGCCATCCTTTTACTTTTTTCTTTTTCCATTTACAAGAGATAAAATGTACTCTTTTACAAGAGGTGTTCACATGACTACTCATGTGACTTACAAATGAGGATAATATCAAGCATATCAAGCATGTAGGCTTGGGCAAAATGCACCAACACCATCTTGTTCCATGAAGAATCTGCTAAAGTGCTCTAGGACGCAGAGGATGATGATGAAGATCTCTTCCAACGTATTCGCCGGAAAGGCAGACGTATAAGTCCCTCTGAGAGCCAGGTGCAAGGATCAAAGGTTGGCAATGAAGAAGAAGTCTTCCATGACACCGCTACTGACGCACAGTTGGTGGAGCCGGAGACATTAAAGTTGATGCTAGATTCATTGAAACAGAAAATCTCTAGAACCTTTAAATAGCAAGAACTATCTATATCCAAGGCATTGTAGATGAGCCTTAGTTTCTTTTCACTGCGGCTTCGAGTCCACGGTGCGTGCCAGTGTTAGGCCGCCGGATTGGCATAATGTAATAATATATTTTCATATAATGCACGTACTGAAAGGTCGTAGGGAAGTGATGTAACTTTTTACCTACTAATGAAGAGACATTACGGGCTTCTCCAGTGCAAGAAGAGACGGGATGCCAGACTGTCTGTCTGGGCGATTTGCGGCCTTGCGGAGACGTTGTAGTTCAGAGTTTGCATATATCTGAGTATGGTTAAGTCTATTCTTATTGAATTGCCGTAAACTAATACTACACAGTATTACTGTCGTAACCTGACTAGATCTGTTTGATTATGTGATTGAACCACTGTGTGATAAGTTAATGTGTGATGATACCGTAAATGGAAGATTATAACTGTGTAACAGAAGTAGTGCCTAAGTGTATAATTACTATTTGGGTAATTAGTTAGTTGGGAAAATGAGATAAAGGGCCTCTGCATTGTCAGGCCCCTACCATCCCCAAGAACCCGAAGAGATTAAAAGTGGACGTGAAGGAAGTCCCCTTTTAACAGATGTATGGGGACCAAGCAAGGATCCTTAAATTTTTGGATCTAGGTTCTATGTGTCATTTATTGATTATTGTCAAAGATGGACAATACTAACTTCATGAAGCATAAATATGAAGCGCTTTCATGTTTCAAGAAATAGCTAGCTCTTGTAGAAAATGAAACAGGTAAAAATTTGAAGAGACTAAGGTCTGATGGAGAGTGAGAATATTTCTCCCATGACTTTGGTTCCTATCTCTAGAGAGAGGAATCAAAAGAGAAATCACTACCACGTATACACCAGAGCAAATGGAGTGGTAGAGAGAAGAAATGGAAGAATTGTGGAGGTTGTAAGGTCAATGCTAAATGAGAAAAAGCTACCAAATTACTTATGGGCACAGGATGTCTCTATAGCCACATACTTGATCAATAGACTCCAATCAAAAGCATTGGATGGTATGACACCATATGAAGCATGGAATGGAAGAAGACCTAGCCTTGATCATTGCACAATTTTTGGGTGCATAGCATATGCACACATACCTTCACAAATCAGAGGAAAATTGGATCCAAAGGTTGAGAAGTGCATCTTCATTGGATACAAACTTAATAAAAAAGGTTATAGGCTATACAATTTAAGCAACAAAGGGTTCATTGTAAGTAGAGATGTTGTGTTTGATGAAAACAAATCTTGGTTTGATGATGATTGGAAGAAAATCAAACTCCCTTACGATCTACAGGAAGACTTTCCAACATTATCAAAGAGGAATGAGCCAGCACTTGAAGCATCAAGTGATTCTGATGATGATTAGAAGACTCCAAGAAGGGAAATCAGTTCATAGAATTCCAAAGGTAAAGCCAAAATGCAAGAATTGAGAGACATGGCAGAATCATCTCAAGAAACTATAAGAAGGTCTAATAGACATAAAAGGAAGCCAAGAAGTTATGGTTATGATACTTCATTGGTCACTCAACATTCAATATATATATATAGCATAGGACTCAAACTCTAAAGAACCGTTTACCTATGAAGAAGCCAAAATGGAGAAGTGCCATGGAAGAAGAGGCAAAAGCTTTACAAGAACATTAGACTTGGGAGTTAATACCCAAAACTCCATCTATGAAGGTCATTAACTCAAGGTGGATATATAAGGTAAAGAAGAATTCTGATGATTCAATTAATCAGTACAAAGCAAGGCTTACAGCCAAACGATTTGCACAAACCCAAGGTATTGATTATGAAGAAACATTTTCACCTATTGCAAAAATGGCTACAATAAGAGTACTCATGTGTGTTGCATCTTCCAAGAATTGGAAGATATATTAAATGGATGTTAAAAAGGCCTTCCTCAATGGCTGGATATTAGAGGAGGTATATATGGCTCAACCTCCTGGTTTTGAAGATCAATCCTACCCTAATATGTGTGCAGGTTGACAAAAGCCTTGTATGGCTTGAAGCAAGATCAAAGAGCTTGGAATCATAGACTTGTTACTTACTTGCAGGATAAAGGTTTCAATGCAAGCAAGGCAATTCCTTCCTCCTTCATTAGAAGGAATCACTCAGCTATGTGTATATGTTGATGATATAATAACTATAGGAAATGCAGATGGAATAAGAAGGATTAAAGCTCAAATGATGAAGGAGTTGAAGATCACTAGTCTTAGTTTGCTCACATACTTCCTAGGTTTACAAGTGGTATATAGAGAAAGATATGTTCCTTCCACAAAGGAAATATATCAGAGATATGCTCTCTAAATTCAAAATGCAGAATACAAAGGTTATAGGTACTCCCATGGACGTAAAGTCGAAGCTAAGTTCTCATGTAAGTTAACTAATTTAAGATATAACTAGCTATCAAAGTTTATTTGGAAGCTCAAATTATGCTTCTCTAACTAGAGTGGATATTTGTAATGGAGTAAGTGTCTTGAGCTAGTTCATGCATACTTTGAGGAAGCGTCACATGGAAGCAACAAAGTGAATCCTAAAGTACTTGAAGGGCACAATCAATGAAGGATTATATTATTCATATACATCCAACATAGATGTTAAACTCTTCTCTAATGCAAATTGGGTAGGCTCTAAAGATGATAGGAGAAGCACCTCTTGATACCTTACTTTTGCAAGTACAAAGTTAATCTCATGGTCTTCCATGAAGCAACTCATAGTTTCTCTTTCATCAACAGAAGTTCACTATCGAGGACTTGCGAATGCTACACAAGAAGATATGTGGATTAGAACCCTATATTCACATTTAGAGCTCAACACTTCAACTCCACATATATTTGGAGACAATATTAGCTCATTACATCTTGTTGCACCCTATCTATCATGCCAAGACTAAACACATAGAAGTTCATTATCATTATTTCAAGGATAGGATTATGAGTAAAGAGATAATGCTCTCATATGTATCAACTCGTCGATAATGTGTAGATATGATGACAAAGGTCTTGGATGGAAGAAAATTAAATAGGTTCAAATCAATGATTGGATTGCAAGAAATCTTGAAGGATTGAAGACTCAAGCATCTTAGGCTTGAGAGGGAGCTGTTGGTGCAATTAGCAAGCCTAAGTGATTTGCTAAGGACTTACGGCTACACACCTATGCATCACCTCACATAGAGAACAACATGTGAACTCATGCTTGTCAATTGTAGTGTATTTATATTGGATAATTGTAAACATCAAGAGAGTAAGGAATATCATGAAGTTAGGAAAGTGAACCATGAATTATTCGATAAAGGAGTCAAACCAATTACATCCCTAAAGTCTAGGATCACTTTTAGGTGAGGGAAAATTCAAGTTCAAACTCAAGGCATGTGTATAAATACACATACTTTTAGTCACGGAATAGTAGAGAAACTCTGAGAGGATTTGAGCTACATCAGTGAGCATAACTTGAGCTCACGTCATCTATAAGTAGTCCAATACACTACCTCTATCTCATGCCCACTCCAACTACTTCATCATTTTATTGAACTTGTGGAATCGAGTTCTCTATATGTACTCATTCATTTTCTATAATTTAACTTGAGATAGTTAGAATAAATTGTCTAGTGTTCACGTTTAAATTTTCATCAAGATTGATTTAGTAATCTTGCGATCTGGATCAAAGAATGTGACTATGTCTGCACATCTTCTAGATCTTGAAAAGTCGAGATGACCTAGCTGACTTGCTAGATTCATTTCTCCTTGTATGGTGCAGTTAAATTCATGAAATAACTTGCTTTAGTTAACTATAGACTTGAATCGAATGTGTGCAAAAGATCTTTGGTCAATTCATACCAAGTTGTGAGCTCTAAGTATAATATTGAGACCTTTTATGCCCAAAATAAAAGGTTCTTCTCATTTCTTGCATATACAAGTTATCTGTTTTGATGCAAACATATGATGTTGAAAAAGACTTGGTGGTTCTAAATACATTATTGTGAAGCTAAGGAAGTCTATCAAGCATCCTTGAAGTTATATTGGCACGTGTAGAGTAGGAGTTTTGCAGCACTAGCTCATCTCTAGACATAACCACACCATGTCCTCACATTGGTCCATGCCTATATGATCATAAGATTAACGTGAAACTAGGTGCATCTCTAATCATTCAACAATAGTATTAGATGAATCCCAATTTTTTAGAGTAGGTAAAGGAGGAATTGGATTGACTTCTATGGTCCGGATTCATTGTACCAATTGAATATCGGGAGTGGATTTCCTTGTTCATGATTGTCCTAAAGAAAGACAAACAACTCCAAATTTATGTGGATTACCGCAAAGTGAACACAGCTTCTATTCCGGATCCTTTCCCATTACCTATTTTTGGACACAATGTTAGATGAATTTGCAGGTCAAGAAATGTATTCTTTCCTAAATGGATTTAGTGGATATAATCAGGTTTAGATGGTTGAGGCTGATGTGCCTAAAAAAACTTTTATCACTAAGTGAGGTCTCTTTACTTGCATTGTTATGTGGTTTGGGCTATGAGATGCTCCTAATAATTTTCAAAGATGTATGCATCATAATTTTTGTGCTCTTTATTTGAGTTTTTTGGTTGATTTTTTAGTTTGATTGAAACAAGTGGATCATTTGCAGCATCTAGGACTCTATTTTACAGAGTGCAGTAAGGTTCATCTCTATTTGAACCCTGCTAAGTTCATCTTTGGGGTAAAATGCAAAAAGCTTTTAGGCCATTTTATTTCCAAGGAAGGTATAGATATTCATCCAGATAAAGTTAAAATGGTATTGGAAGCTTCCCTTCCACAATCCTCAAAAGATGTTCTTTGAGGATTGTGGCATGGTCGTCACTTATCATGTTTTGCTCATATTGCTATTCCACTCAATCACTTAAGTCATGTTAAAACTAGTGATTCCCACTAGGATGTTATCACTCTAGCACAATGGCAAGTACCAACGTGACGAGATCATCCTCATAAATATCAATCCATGGAGACATGAGGCTAGTGTGAACACTATAAGCAAGTGAAGGCACAAGTGCGTGAGTGAGAAGCACACAAACATGCACACTTATACACACACACGTGCACACAAGGCAAGAACAACGAGAGGAACAATGGAGTTCCTTGCATTCTTCAAAGAGTCTCTTACATAAGCTCAAATCACTAACAATCCAACCCCCAAAAATGAGCTCTCTAGCTCTTTTTATAGTTTCTTGACTAGCTTTGGCCGTGTCCTGACCTAGTGCGGCCTAGTTAAAAATTAGGTTCTAGAGCTTATTTAAGGACTCAAACGGAAGCTAAAAATTACAAAAATTGTTATGCAGCTAATTCTAATACTCCTCAAGCTCAAGGACTCCTTGGCGTGAACAAAATGGAGTCTATTCTACCAAAAAAAGAACTTACAATGTTTTTGTAGTGATGAAAGTCACTTGAGTTGGAAATAGTTCATGGAAAAATTGATTAGGCCTTGTTACCGGATTGTGCATGATTGCTCCTTTGTGTTGGTATGCTCTCCTTTTAGCTTGTATGCCAACAAATCCCCCCTCGTGAGCGTCTATCACCCTTGTTAGACATCTTTTCTGTAAGGTGGTCAATATAGTATTGGAGAAGGTTGGTGGCTAGCTCGTGTTCTCCTATCCATAATCGTCTTGCCAGATCAACTTGCAATGCATCCCAATTTATTGCACCTAGGGTATCTGGTTGCGGTGTTTTGTAGTAACTGGAGTACATGGATTGTTCACATGCAAAGAGATGAAGCAGGTGTGTGGGCTTAGGTGGGAACACCTCCGAGTGGTATTCCCAGAAACCTCATATGAACATGTCTTTGAATGTCTATTTATAACATGCGGGGAGGTACTTGATGTGTGCATGCCAAGCGTAAGCCACACGAATGCTGGGGGTGGTGCTCATATCATATACCAAATGCTTTTTTCCATTAGTAAACCCCGATAGACATACCTGTGGTGCTTCTACATTTCTAAAAGTTTTGAGCACAATTTGCATCATATCCAAAATTTTAAGCATCATTTGGGCTGCAACATCTGGCATGGGCTTCAATCGAGGCATCCAATGTCGAATTCCTGCCATCATGTAAGCTATTGATGGTGGTCCTAGTGGTGGTGCTATGTACGGACAGTTGAGCCATTCCTTGCACTATGCATTGTTCTACACTTTAATGTTGAATGCCTTCCATGATCTACATCATGGAACTGGGTTGTAGCATGAATTGTAAATTAGATGTAGAGGCACATGGTTCCATGTGCACAGCATTTCAGCGTATATCTCTAGAAGTTTTTGCCGCCATGTCGGTTGATAGAACTTGCTTTCTGCGCCTCTAGAGGAAGGTCTTCGAGTTGAAACTAGGTAGCAAAGAAATGAATCTTTCCTATGACTCTCTGTATTTCTACATTGTAATATGCCAGAATGACATAGTAAGGCTGGTATTTGAGTTCGGATGATATGATGAGACGTGTGGATAACAAGTTTTTGAAGTAACAAGATTGTAATATTGTTTCTTCTATGACTCTCATGGCTTCATTTTGCACCACCATGCGCTCTTCATGAGAACTCCCAATTTCTTCCACGTGTTTTAACCACGGAGGTCATGGCGCTTCGAAAGTATCGTGACCTTCTTATGTTTATCGGTCCCTATGTGTGTAGGTACAACCCTTACTTGGGACCACAAGGAGCACCTAGACCATATGAACAAGGAGGATATGGACAGCCATAAATGGCTACCTCTAATTTCTCCTCATTTTGTAGCTCTAGACATCAATTTGCCTTTTGAGGTGCTGCAAGGTGTCATTTGAGTAGTGCCATATTGCATTGGAGTTTTGAGTTGCATTTCAACAGTATCTGTAGATGGCCTTCCACCACTTGGATTGCTTTTCTTGATCTACGTTCTGTAACTTTGACTCCAACATGCCATGAGCCTCCTGTAATGTTTGAAATTGAGTTTAGAGAGTGGCATTGTCCTCTTCCAATGTAGTGAGGCATTGTTGTAGCACTTCTGAGTGCTCTTACAACCTGTGGTTATGTGCCTGTAGCTGATTCTATTCTGTCTGTAATTGTGACATACACACAAACACAATGTCAAATGCATTACCTATAGATGAAGGTGTGGTTTTTACAATGGAAGATGCAAGGGAAGGGAATTGGGGGATGGGAAGTTTGAAAGTTGTGTCTACAGGAGATGTGTGTGCAGGTGAAATCGGGGGAGGAGGGATGGGGGATGGTGGAAGTGTGGGAGGAGGGGGAGGTGCCGTCGGCAGTGAAATGTCCATACTTTTGGCTGTGGGGGTGAAGGTGGTGTCTACCATGTATATCAGAATGGTAGGTGGTCTGTGTGTGATAGTGGTGAATAAGTGGGGTATGGATGTTGGGAATGGGCTCGACGAGAAAGGTTGGGTGGTGGCTGGAAACATTCTAGAAAGGAAGTCATGGGCAGGTTGGGACTGGTGGTATGGGGGTGGGAAGTGAGAGCCTGGAGGTGGGAAGGCCATGCAAGTGGACATGGTGGTAGGGAATCCAAGGAATGTGGTTCTAGTGTCAAGATCACCTATGACCAAGGGCGTGGGGGCTAGTTGTCCTATGGTAGACTCAATGAAGGATTTTATTATAACATTGGTGGCATTATATATAGGGTTGTCAAAAGAGGAAAACAAGGTGGAACTGGAGGTGAGACTACAAAATATGAAAGCCTACTCTGTGGGGTGAGTAGTTGAGGTGATCTCCATGGCTTCTATTTGAGGAGTTGATGGTAGGGGGGTTGGTGGTAGTGGCTCGCTTGATTCATCATGGGTGACTCAGAGTTCTTGGCCAGAAGTTACTGCTACTTTGGAGGTTGTCTCAATTGGTTCAGATATGATGGTGGGTTCTTCCACCGTAGTAATGGGAATCTAGATGTTTTTATCAGACCATGGTCGTGTTTGGAATCTTTGCAGATCATATTGAACGGGGGGGGGGGGCCTCTAATCGTTGATTGGACTACTTCCACTACACCATAAGTTTTTGCCATCAATAGGAGACCTTCGCTGTATTCAAAGTCAACTCCAGCTTCTTCCAAGAGCTGCACCATGAGCATTCTAGTGTTCTATTCGATGAGCAATTGTTGTGCCCTTACTCACTCCATGATCTAATATAGCCTCTAGAGTATCGCTGATATGCTGGAGCTCCGATGGTTTCTTCATCTTTTGCTTCTTCTTCATCCTCTTCTTCGTCGTCTTCTTCTCCCTCTGGGTGTGTTGGTTGCTGAGATGAAGTTCTCTATTGATCATCATCCTAATGCACATGGCGGCCTTCTGTGGATTTCCTCTGTCTTTGGGAAGAGGTGCCCTATTCTTCTGTGTCCAAAAAGAATTCTACATTAGAGAGTTGTGTATTCTGCAAGAATGATTCAAAATTGAAGGTGCTCATCCCTTCAATGTCTTTGATGGTAGCCAATTCAAATTCCGGTGGGATGGGAGGAGCCGATGGGGCAGCTTGTGTTGTGCCTTCATATCCAGATCTGGATATTCGAATGGTAAAGGGAGGCATGATGGCATCCCCTCGTGGCGAGACTTCCGGAGTCATCAGAACTTTGTGTTTCTGGACACAAGGAATTAAGCCCCTCATGCGCTTGGAATGATGTGTGGTAGTTTTGTGTCTTTTGAACATTTGTAGTTGTGACCAGCTTAAAGTGCCTTCAAAGAGTACATCGTATGCTAAGCACTTGTAGATGATGCACGTGATTGCACAACAACCATTCACCACTAGCTTCCTAGATGACCTTTTATTTCTCCATACAGCTGCTCCATAATCCATATGGGAAGCTTAATCGGTAGTGCACCTATCTCTGCTAAATAAAGAGCAAACCAAATCCATTTGTGGGGCTGAGTGAATTGATCTTGACCTGGAAATGCAAAATGTTGCAATCCAACATAAGTTTGAACCTTTTCAACACATTGTTGCGCAATATAGAAGGAAGAAAGAATGTTCTTGGTTTGTCCTTTTCCTCATTTTCCTGTAATGTTGATACCAAATAGTAGCACCATAGAAAATCTCGTTTTGATAGGGGTGCCTCAAAGTACTCTGCCAGCCCTACGTGCTGCCATATGCTTTGAAGTTCTGATGTGTTCTGGAGAGTCTCGAACTCTTTGGAAAAGAATTGGAATGGCACCCATGACTTTTCATATTCACACTTGGACTCCTAGATATACTTAGCCTCTCCTAAAGGTCATGGCATGCCATTGAACCAATGAGAGTTTGCATGGAATCTCTCGATTATTCCTGTGGGTGGGTCTAGTATGGGTATTTGCTGGAGATGTTGCAGCTCTATAGGTCGTTGAGTTGGTGGCATGTCAATAGGTAGACTCTCCACATTTATATCCATAGTACTTACTCATGCCTGTGAGCTCGAGCATGTTGCTTCTGCCATGAGATTGCTTATAGCTGTTGATGCTTATTTGCTAGAAGAAGAGAGGCATATTAGCATTGCATAGGAAACATGATGTTATGGTGTTCCCTCCACAATCCTAACATGACATCCAAAGTGGTTAGGGGTTAGTGGGTGAAGTGTTCGTGATGTGTGTGAATGTTGGTTAGTAGGTTAGTGTTCACGCTAGATGCATACTTTTGGATGTGCATGGTATTCAAAATGCACCTACATTATAGTGGACTGACTTACAAAATTGGTTCAGGGGGTTTGATACGGGTTTTAAGTCTTCAAACTTTGATCATGGGATTGTAGCTTTTAGTGGTGATGACATGTAAAGACTTGTGAACTCGATTTGGGAATTTTTGGGTATTTGGGAATTTTTGGGTACCCATTTCCCAACATTCCTAGGTGTGCCCATAGATGTAGTGGTGTGGCATGTAGATGTTTGCCCTAGGATGTGTGTCGAGAGTGCCTGTGAGTGTTGATTCAATCTTGTGAGTGGACGTGAAGCTAATTGAGCTTGTAAGTAGGTCTTGGGCACCCATATTTGTTTAGCATTTGGGATAGCCTTCATTGACTGCTTTGGAACCCAAATAGAAATGGTCTCTCTAGATTGATGCCTAGGGTACTCCTTCGTTGTAATCCTCTATTGTATAGATTGTTTGGTGAATCCTTGGGATCTTGTCTCTAGAGCTAGGGGTTTTTCACCCTTGCATATCTAGATCTACTTCATGCCAAGAGGTACTTTATATTGCATTGGTCGTTGCTCATGCTTCTTGATCATCGGCCTCCTCTCTGTCGTGTATTGTCCTGCTTGCTTTCATGGAATGCTCTTTGGAATAGAAGGGAACTCCTCATTGACTTTTGTACCTTCTTCAAGAGTGACAAACTTTTGCACCATAGAACTTTGGACAAGAATAGCATCGTTATCTTCATGTGGGTTCTTGGGGTGACCAGGATTTGGTGCCTTTTTTAGTGGTGTGAGTGCTTGATTCTCTAATTCAATTGTGATGCGATTTTGGCCCACCCAAGCCTAAAGAAGTCCACTTCTTAGGTTGAGGCTGACTGCATGATCATAGATCCAGTCTTGGCCCAAGACAAGAGGTTCACTAAGATCCTCGTCTTCACACACTAGCACTCTGACTGCCATTGGAGCCTCTTGAATGTAGAGGGGAAGCTCCACCTTACCCATGCAAGGGGTTTCCACACCTCCCAATCCTATGAGATATGCCTCGATAGGATTGACCTTCAATTGCAATTCTTGGTAGTAAGAAAGTCGGACTCCACTAGTGGCAGCTCTTGAGTCAATCAAAGCCCTTATTTTCTGTGCACTCTCTCCTTGTACTACCTCTAGGGTCACAAAGGGTCGTCGATCTACTATCCTATGGGAATGTTCACGTGATGCTTTGAACATGGCTATGTGATAAGCTAGAGCTTCTTGAGTCTCAGACATAGGTTGATCTATAACTTGTATTCGCAATTTCATTCATCGGATGCGTTCTAAAGCTTCTACCTATGCTTCGTCTCGAATTCGTATGTCTTATTCCTTACGTTTCTTAGTAGTGTTAAGTCAATTTAGCATCTCTTCTGTGAGGGGTTCTTGATACAATTTAACTCTACATCCACTGATGTAACTGGGTAGGATGTCCCCTTCTAGAATGGCTAGTTGAACTACCCCACTTCTTGAGATCCTATTGATAATCATTGGTCCATAGCCTCTCTTTTCTAACTTCCATGCATGTTGCTTCAAAGTGTAGACCAAGACTAGGTCACCTGCCTTTAAGCCCTTATCCTTCACATGTGAAGTTGTTCAAGGTCAAAGATTCTAGTGGAGAGCTCATGGCCTATTCAGTCATGCTCTTGTGCTACTTTCAATGTAGGTATCAAGAAGTCCAATGGTAACACAACATTTTAGCCAAACACCATCTGAAAGGGTGTGGCTTGGAGTACCATTTTATAGGCCACTCTATATGCCCAAACAACATGGTGTAGCTATTTGTCCCAATCAAAGCATTTATTATTCACTAATTTGTTCAGTACATTGCATAGAATCTTATTGGTGCTTTTGTCTTGCCCGTTAGCTTGCGGATGATAGGGGGCAAACTTCTTCTGTATTACCAAGAATTCTTGGAGAAGGTTTTCTATGAATTCATTCAAGAAGTATGTTCCTCTATCACTTACTAGCTCTATTGGTAGCCCATATCTGGTGAACACATTCTCAAATAAGAACTTAGAAGTCGTCTGAGCATCATTCTTCGTTGTGGCTTTCACTTCTACCCACTTGCTTAGATAGTCTGTGGCCACAATGATGTATTCAGCATGTGAAATTTTAGTTGGGGGGTTAATAGGACCGACAAAGTCTATTCCCCACTGAGAGAATGTGCGTCCACCCATCATAAGTTTCAATGGCATCACATCTTTACGTATGGGATATTGAGTTCGCTGATAAATGTCATACTACTTCACATAGGTATGTGCATCCATGTGAGGGGTTGGCCACCACAAGTCTGGAAAAAGGATTGCCGTAATCACACGGTCTGGTCCAAAGTGTCCTCTTGCTACACCTTCGTGAGCAGTTTCCAAGACCTTAGGTAACCATCTTTACCATACTTGTATAAGTTATCTCCAATGAGTGACTTACCTAGTGCCTCCTGTTCTAAGCTCCTTTGTCTAGCTAGGGTCATATCTTGAGGGAATGTTTTCATCCTCAATAAGGCTACCAATGGCTCACTCCAATCTAGTATTAGAGACACTTGGTACAGTGAGCATGCTCATTCCTTACACAACTTATGGACATCTCCTTCCATAGTTGGCCAATACACTCCTAATCTTTTTAGGGTATGTAGGGTCCTATGCTTGGACTAATGTTGCTAGACTTCACCTACATGTGCTATTTGCAACCACTTTGAGTGTTCGTCTTATTCTACACAACAATCCAATATTCCTTGATTTGTGTGCTTATACATACTCGTTGCCATGATATGGTACTTTTGGGCTTTTACTACCTCCTTATCTTGCATGTTTATTACTTGGTGTTCAGGCCCATATGTCAATATTTGCACTAATGTCATGGCCCATTGTGGTGCAACTTCCAAATTAAACAAGTAAGCATCAGGCAAATCACCCAAGACCTCTTGTGGGTCCTCTCCGGATAAGATCCTTGAGAGATGATCTGCTCTCAAGTGAGTATTGCCCTTCCTCACCACTACCTCAAAGTCATATTCCATTAGTAAGAGAAACCATCTTACCAATCTCCCTATATTGCAAGGTTTGTTTACTAAGTATAACAATGTCTGGCGATTAGAAAAAAATTTAAACTTTTTTACCAAGGAAATAATGTCTAAACTTCTTAACCGCATATACCATGCCTAATCCTTCTCGTTCAGTAGTGGTATAATTTTGTTCAGCTGCATTCAATTGTCTACTAGCATAGGCCATAGGAATATCCATATTGCCTTCACCAGTTGGTTGTGCAAGTACACATCCAATAGCATAATTAGATGCATCCACATGGACGTGGAATAGCTTGATCCAATCTGAAGTAGTCAAGGTTGGTGCTAAACACAATCTTCTCTTGATCTCGTTAAAGGAGTTCTCACATTCTTCCCTCCACTCAAAGGTATTCAAGAGGGAATACAAAGGCTTTGCAATGATTGCATACATATGGATGAATCGGTGATAATAGCCATAATGCCCCATGAAAGCGTGCACTTCCTTGACATTCTTTGGCCTAGGCAACTCTGCAATAGCTTTAACTTTTTCCTCATCCATAGATATGCCATTCTTCTCTACATTTGTCAAAGACTTGCCTGAGTTCAAGTATATGAGTCTATCTAAAGTTGGAATGAGTACAGAGATCATCAACATAGACTTCCAAGTTCTTCCGCAAGAACTCTTTGAACACATGATCCATCAGCCTCTGAAAGGTAGCTGGTGCATTGGTTAGACCAAATGGCATTACCCGAAAAGCAGATATGCCCCACTTTATCGCAAAAGCCATCTTATGCTGATCTTCTGGAGCAATGGCTACCTGATTGTATCCAGAAAATCCATCAAGGAAGCTGCACACTTCCTTGCCTGCTACTCTTTCTAGTAGATGCTCAGTGATAGGAATCGGATAACTATATCTAATAGTGGCTCCCTTAACTTTCTTCAAGTTAATGCATACACATAACTTTCCATTCTTTTTGGGCACCAGTATGATGGGGGATACCCACTCAGTGTGCTTAATTTTGTAGATGAACCCAGCTTCAACCCAAATGATATATCTCTTCCTTGATCTTGGCAGCATAGTTATCGTTATATGTGTATGGCTTCTAATTAGAGGGTTTGGCATCTGTGGTCACACGAATCGTATGTGAGCATATGTCAGGGTCCACACATTTTAAGTCTTTGTAGCTGCATGCAAAAACATCTCTATATTCTCTTAGCAAGGCTACCAACTCTTGCTCTTCATCCTCACTTAGATCATGTCCTATGTATGTGCATCACTCTTCTCCCTCTTCTATGGTTACAACAATTTTCTTGGTGGGTTCCTTGTTATCATAGGCCTCTCCTGCTTGTGCATCATGTTAAGGCATTCTTATCATGACTCTCCTATCTTCTACCTCATACTTCTTAAAATTTTTCAGGACCCCAAACAAGGATTCTTCCTCTTTTGGTGTGGCTTCTCTTTGCTTCCGCTTCTTGCCTTCATTTTTAGTGGTTAGCTATGTGGCTAATCCCACATCATTTGTAATTTCTTCGTGTCTCTAAGGGTGAGATTCTACCTCGTAAAAATATTCCTCGTTTGATGCAAATGGTGGGTCCATAATGATTGACTCTAGATTGGAGTCACTTGCATCCTCGAATGCATCAGTGCTATGTTTGCATTGTTCAATAACCGAATCACACATGATTGGATCTATTGCGAAGACTGAAATATCATAGCCATCCTTGTCATAGTGGGGTGTTGATTGTTCTTCATTGATGGCTACATCTATGGTTGCTAAAATCTCTACCCAACCATGAGGTTCAAATTCTTCATCAAGAAATGCTACGGGTGCATAGGTTGGGTCTTGAATTGATCTATGAGTTTCCTTCGCAGCTACCTCTCTTGCTTTTTCTCTCTTCTCTTCTTCTATTTCTACTTTGCACATCCATAAGTGGGTGTCTTCATGCATCCATGAGGATCCTTCTCTTATGGAATGCACTGATTCTGTATCATCCTTAGCTCTATGGATGGGATTCCATTGAATGGGGGGTACATCTCTATGAGAGTAATCCTTGAGATTGAATTTGGTTGTAACACCTAACTGTTGCAAATACAAAGAATTGGTTCCTCAATCTTGTACTACTTGCAATTGCCTCAAGAAGGGTCTTCTCAAAATCATCTCATATGCATGATTCTTGCTAAAGTCACATATAGCAAAAGTATGCTCAAACTCTACACCACAAGTAGTGAGAGTTATCCCTTCTAGGAGCCCCAAGGGTCTTTTCTATGTGACCATTAGCCATTTGTAACTTCATTCTCATGGGCTTGAGTGCTTGCATGCCCCGTTGCTTCCATAGGGAAGTGGTAGCAATTGCAACTCCCGCACCTGAGTCCAAATAGCCTTGGTGGTGTATCCTTGATGTGTGATTGGAAGATAGGTGTTTCCTTCTTCACCTTCACTCATGTCACCTATCTTGTCCAAAGGTATTTCTGGAACTGTTCCATGAGAACCTTCCTGGGAACGAGGTTTTGTTACTTCTGGCACCTTATTGCCTACATGTTTTCATAGTTCTGGCCTAACCTTGAGTAGCTCTTCTAAAGTGAGATTGCACTACACTTTAGTGTTCTTAACTACCTCTGTAGTCCTAGGTATAATTGAGTCTGCATTCCTTACCATGATCGTGGGTGCTCTCATACAAGTAGATTTCGCCTCCCATGGGCCTGTGATATGGGGTAGTTCCTGTACAAAATTAGACTCAAAGTCTAATCTCTCACAAGATTGGGTATTCTCCTATTCTTCATAAATGGAAGGGATGTCTTGTGGGAATTGATCATGTAGGTCATCCACAAGTTCAATGGGAGGAGGATTCTCACTTTCTTTTGCCCATTTCTCTTCCTAAATCTCTCATAGAAATTCTAGTGAATACCTATTCATAGAAGAAGAGGTGTCTGGTTCAGTGGAGTTAGGCACATAAGCTTCTAGGGGAGGAATGCTTATCCTATCACTTGCCCTCTCCTCAGCCTAAGAGATGGTTCCTTTTCTAGGCTTTGAAATTAACCTCTCTAATCTATCCAATAGATCATCAAAATGCAATTGTGTCCTAGAGGAACTAGAGCAGTTGAAGAGATGACTGGCTTTAAACATGGCTTGTGCCAATTCTACCATCTTAGCACAAAGTTTGGTTCATTCAACCTCTAGGTCAGCTCTAAAGTAACACTTTTCATCTTGTGTTACATTTGGCCCTTCCTAGAATCTAGCCTGATATGCTTTAAGCATTATGTCTAAGTCTTCTAGAGTGGGATCGGCTAGGACTGATCCTACTCTGGGTGGTGGTTGGGTTAAGTGTGGTGGATTAGAAGGTTGGGGGATGGAAGGTGATGGGGATGGTGGTGGAGGTGATGTGTGAGAGTGCGTTTGAGATGTGATTTCTATTATTTTGGCTTTGGTCTCTCTCAAACTTTCCTCAAGTTCATTGATCTTCTTTGCCCATTGTCTTTTCATTTTTTCACGACTTTCTCTCCAAGCTTTTGTACTCTTCTTATTCTCACTCTCGGTCTCGCTAACCTCATAACTCTTTTCTTGGCCTAAGTCTTGGTTTTGCTGCAAAGCCTGAGCTTGGGTGACTACTTGCACTGGGGCAATGGAAGTCACACTTCCATTGGGATCTAATACTAGACCAATGACATTGATGGGAGTGATTTTTGGCACATTGTTCGGACTCTTAGGGAAATCTCATAAGAGGCGCTCCTTCCCACAATCTAGACATAAACCTTGAATGGTCATAGATTGGGTTTGTGTAGGTGCAGGCATAGGGCAATCTCAAATGAGGTGATCTCCCAAACATTGGTAGCATGGTCCTCTAGGAAACGGGGGTCTTATCTGCCTAGATTGAGGTCTAGAGTTGGGGTTTTCATACACGACATTTTCATACTCTCACTCTGAACTAGGTTCACTTGGGTCTTCACAATAATATGAATCATTATGCTCAGGTGAGTGCATGTAGTAAGCCTCTGGGCTTTCAATATGAGCGGAGTCAAAACCATGATCACTTGGGTCACTTTCTAAAAGTAATGGTGTTACTAGCACTATGGCTCTATTCAAATTTTCTTCTGCCACTACATATTTCACTAGTATTACATTGGTTGGTGGTGAAGGTTGTGGAACTAGAACTAGTTGAGGTCTTTGTTGGGTCTAGTAGGGCTCTTGATAGGGTTTTTGGGGCCTACCATACTACTGTGGTGGATACAGATTCTGGTACCTTCCTTGTTGTGAATATGGTTGTGGATAATTTTATCTAGTAGCTTATTTATTATATGGGCAATCTTGTGCAGTGTGGTTGGTGTATCTCCTTTCTATTGTGCAGTATTGGCTATTGGGGTTCACTTGGGGTTGAGCCATGATAGGGCACACATTGGCCATATGGTCTCCTCCACAGGTTTTGCATCGTTTTTTGTGGGGCAAATCTAGGAATCAACTTGCTAGAGACCCCTAACTTCTAAGCTACCTTCTCTACCAAATCCTCAATTGATGTGGATTGTGTGGAAGTGAGGCTCATAGAACTATCTGAATCTTTATAGATATTTGAAAGCTACCTTCTCTACCAAATCCTCAATTCCTCCCCTAGGTTGTCCTCAATGTCTATGCACATGCGTACACACTCTTCTATGGATCTAGGGTCCTTTAAGTACACATATGATCTTAGTTTGGTACTTAAAAATCCATCTAGAAATAAAGCCACTTGTTTGGTTGGAGTGGGTAACTTTGGAATAGGGCATCTCTCTAGGTATTGCCAAAACCTTCTTCTTGTGAGCCTCACAATCTCTGAGGTGTTTGCTTGAAGTTGTATATCAAGGAAGATGTGTTATGCCTAATCCTACTCTTAGAAAACTCAGTGATGAATGCTTCGAGAAGCTGATTAACATTTCTGAATTGGCCTTGGTGGAGCAGTTGAAACAAAGTCAATGCAGTATTCTTGAGAGATAGGCCAAAAGCATTGTATTGAGTGAAGAATTCTTTGACTTTTTCAGCTCTCAAGACTTGTCTAAACTCGGCTATATGGTCATGTGGGTCTCCTATGCCATCGAATCTATTCTTCATGGACTTAACCAATTGTGTAGGCCTCAAGGTCCTAGCATGTTCTCTAGGCCTTAGCAGGAGGGAATTTATCTGCATTTCTTGGATTCCTTAGCTCCCTAGGTCTCTCCCTTTCCATCCTATCCGTCTCTGTCCTTGTTCTTTCTCTTCCTAGTGGGTTAGCAAAGCTCACCTCAGGTCTATCTCTACTCCTCTCTCTTTGAGTTCTAGGAGCCTGAGATGTCCCAGCTCCTTGGTGACCATGAGATATTGTGGATCAAGGTTGGGGAAAAACAAATTCACCCTTCCACGTGTATGCATGCCTTCCATGCTCAGAGACCACAAAGATCCTCTCTAATGCATTATCTAGATAGGTCACTTTGCCTAGGCTATCTAGGTCTTTGAATTCATATATGGTAAGTGTGCCTACTTCGTTAGGGTGCTTAGGCTTATACCTCCAAAAGGCCTCATCCGTCTCTCGATTCAAGAGCAAATCTATGTTCCTATTGTCTTGGGTAACCCACTCTGTAGTGATTATTCTAGTAAGAACCGACTTGCCTCGAGGGGTTTTAGGCTCCTTTCCTAAGCTCCCTTGCTCGATGTCACCTATTTCAGTCTCTGAGATTATGTTGCCAAATTCATCTATCCTTTCTCGTTGGCTAGTGACCACATACATTGTTCCTTCTTTATTTATGTAGAAACCATTTTTTAACTTGACTACAGGGTTTTCTAGTCCCATGGGCTGATCTGGGTTTTTAATTTGGCTGAGAGATCTTCTCAGAGCATCCTCATAGATACGAGCACCTAATCGGTTGGTCTGGATATGTTCCAGTTGATTCTTGTAAGGACCTTCCAGTTTTTCTAGGTATGCCACTCCGGAGCTACCTACGGGTCTCTCCATGCTATAAGACATCTCAGAGTCACTGGTTTCTGAGTTTAGAGTGGAGAGGTAGCCACTCAACTATTGGGCCCAAGACCTAACAGTATGGTTGACACTAGCCTCTAATGATCTAACACTTCGACGGTCTCTCCCTACATGTCTTCCTAATCTCAGGTTCATATACCCTTCTAATTGTCCCAATGACCCTTGTACAACCACGTTGCTGATTCTTTGATACCAATCACTCGTTCCTTTTACTTTCTCGGGTACTTGTTTTTTAGTTAAGTGTCATGAGGAGTAATTAAGTGTGTCATACTTGATGTTCTTTGTCCACTTAGCTTAAGTTCTTTACCTGTAAGTTATCCCTTGATTGCAACTTAACCTATTCTTAGACTTGAGAAATTAGAGGCTCTTAGAACTTGAGTATTCCTATTGTATTCCTAGTCAAACTGAGCACCCACTCACACTGAGCCTAAGCTAGGAATGGACTAAGGGGGTTGAGAGATTTTCCAACCTCAAGTAGCTTCTTCTTGTTGCACTTGTCCGCCTAGGAGGCTTGTTCCCAAGCCTGAACACACGGGCACTTGCTTTGGTTTCTCCAAAAGCTCTCGATGATCCTGCAATAGTTACAAGTTTAGCTCACGTTTGTACCTTCAATTGACAGACAAATTATTCCAAACACTTTTAATGATCCTTTTCTCCCCCTTTTGGTGTTGCCAAAAACTTTTCTCTAGAGCTCCCTTGGTGTACCTACCCCTAAGAGGGTCAACTTCAAAATACCCTATCTGACAATCAATGTATTATTCTTATAGAAAACAGTTGAATTCATGTCATGTGATATTCACCACAAGCTTTCCAACAAGCTCTAGAGCTCAAAAAAGAGATTTTGTATGAAAAAGTTATGTTGATTCACGGTTTACGGGTTAAAACAGAAAATCAAGACCTTTCAAGATTTTAGTGCATTTTTCTTAGGCCTTTGTAACTGTATGGGTAATTGAGTGTGCAAAGATGCCCAAAATTTAGACCAAGTTTTCAAAAATTACCACTTTAAATTTTTTGCCAAAAATTCCTATCTATCACGATAGACGGTGTCTGTCGTGATAGACACTGACTGTCGTGTGGCCATGTCTATCGTGATAGACTAGGTCTGTCGCGATAGACATTGTTTATTGTGGGTCCTATCTATCGTGATAGATAGGTGTCTATCATGATGGACCATGACTCTCATCTGTCATGGGCTTGTCTGTCGCGCTAGACGGTGTCTGTCGCCATAGACGAGCTCTATCGTCTGTTGTTTTTTGGTTTGTCCTGATAGATGATGTCTATCGTGATAGACTCAATTTGTCGCGGGGCTCTGTTTGTCGTGATAAACAGTGTCTATCGTGATAGAGGAGGTCTGTCATCTGTCGTGGGTTTGTCTATCACAATAGATAGGTGTTTGTCGCGATAGATGAGATCTGTCATCTGTAGTGGATATGTATGTCGCGATAGATGCAATTTGTGACAGAGCTCTATCTGTCGCGATAGATTAAACCTATCGCATGATGCTATCTGTCATGATAGACGCTCTCTATCAGGATAGACGATGTCTGTCGTGATAGACCAAAAAATTACAAATTTTTTGAAAACTTTTAGTGATTTGGAGTGCTCTAATGGTGTAAGTTATCGTGCAAAGCATATAAACAAAAAATATTGAGCTTCTCTATCTATCACGATAGACAGAGGTCGTTATTCTGGGACCTGTGCAGAGTTCTATCATACCTATGCAAGCTGCTAGAGATGGTGGTACAGCTAGAACCTACAGCAAATGCTCAAAAACACACAAAAAACAGATTGCACAGAAGCTCTCTGTCGCTCTCTCTCACAAGTGAAATGAGGGAAATGAGGTGGGTAGGGTAATATGACCAAAAAACTAAATCTTTTGTGAAGATGGAGATAGAGATGGGAGATAGTGGGGATGATGATGGTGATGATGAAAACAAGAAAAATTGATAAGAAATAAGGAAAAGTATAGATTTTACCTATAACTCCAATGTCTCAACTCTACGTCTTCTCATCACACGCTCGTCCTCGAAGCTCTTTCCCCGACAATGGCACCAAATTTGGTGTCACTTTAGCACAATGGCAAGTACCAACGTGAGGAGATCAAGCTCATAAATGTCAATTCGTGGAGATGTGAGGACTAGTATCAAGACTATGAGCAAGTGAAGGCACAAGTGCGTGAGTGAGAAGCACACAAACATGCACACACATACACACACGCACACACAAGGCAAGAACAAAGAGAGGAACAATGGAGATCTTTGCGTTCTTCAAAAAGTCTCTTACATAAGCTCAAATCACTAACAATCCAACCCCCAAAAATGAGCTCTCTAGTTCTTTTTATAGTTTCTTGACTAGCTTTAACCCTGTCCAAACCTGGTGTCTGGCCTAGTTAAAAACTAGGTTCTAGAGCTTATTTGGGGGCCCAAACAAAATCTAAAAAATACAAAAATTGGTATGTAGCTAATTCTAATACTCCTCAAGTTTGAGGACTCCTTGGCTTGAACAAAATGGATTCTACTCTACCAAAAATGGAATTTACAATGTTTGTGTAGTGATGAAAGTCACTTGAGTTGGAAATAGTTTATGGAAAAAATGATTAGGCCTTGTTACCGGAATGTGCATGACTTCTCCTTTGTGCTGGTATGCTCTTGTTTTAGTTTGTATGCCAACAGATGCAGAATGCATTTTGGCTTTCCAAAGGTTAAGGTCCTCCTTAATAAGGTGCAAGTCTTGCAAGTTCTTGACTAGGATCGTTCAATTCATGTTTTTTCAATGCGTCAGATGTGGCCATTGGAATTCTTTTGATGCAAAAGTAGGTTGCTCTTCGTATTGCCTTGTTTATTATGCCAAATATCAATTGACTAATGTGGAGAAGAATTATACCAAGCAAGAATGTATTTCATTGATTTATTCCCTTAAAGAGTTTTGGCAATATTTATTATGTAAAAATTTCACTTTCCATGTGTATAATTTGAGTTTGTTGTACTTGGTGAAACAAAAAAAATTAGTATGTTAGCTTGCATGGTGGTTCCTACTATTAAAAGAACTTGATTATGATATTTTCCATCAACTGAGTTCTTCTCATGTAGTAGTAGATCTTTTATTACACCTTGATAATGGTGAACCTCTAGATAAAGTTGATGATTCTTTCTGAATGTTGCACTTTTCCATGTAACTGATGCTACTAAGTCCAAGTTGAGTATAATGCTTAGGGTTTAGAGTTTATGATTTAAAATTTAGGGTTAAGCATTTAGAATTTAAGGTTTAGGATTTATGGTTAAAATGTTTTGTATTTATGATTTATGATTTAGAGTTTAGGATTAAGAATTTAGGTTTTAGGGTTTACGGTTCAAGGATTGGTATTTATGGTCTAGGCTTTAGGGTTTATGATTTAGGGTCTAGGGTTTAGAAAAGAACATCAAATGCATCTTCAACATCATGAAGAATAAATCATGAACATGTTTGCATAATAATGGCAATAGGTTTGCAGTCTTCAAGGCCAAAAGACTCCAATAATGTGTCAATATATTTTTTTTGACACAAATCTATTCAGTCATCAACTCACATATACTGAATGCCCAAATAATGATGCCAATGCTTCAAATCTAGCATCTCAAATGAGGCATGCAAATCAGCCTTAAAATAAGCAATACGCCTCTCATTAGGAGCACTCAGAATGTCATCAACATAGACAACAATGATCAAAAGCACATCATTTGCATGCTTAACATATAAGTTGTTTTCAGTTGGACTGTTGTCAAAACCATGTGCAATCAAGTAGGCATGTATCTTTTCATACCAAGTATGTGGTGCTTTCTTCAAACCATAAAATGCCTTTTTCAACTTGCACACTTTTTTTTCATGCCCTTTCTGCAAACCATAGCTAAAAAAACATATACTTATTCATGCAAATCACCATTCAAAAATTTACTTTTAATGTCCACCTACTGTACGTTCCAACCATGATTAGTTGCAAGTGCATAGATGCTAAGAACAATAGTCATTCGGCATGTAGGAGCAAAGGTCTCATAAAAATCAATGCCTCTTTCTTGAGCATAACCTTTTGCAACAAGCCTAACCTTATCATGTCAATTGTTCCATGAGGCGTATGCTTCAACTTGTATACCGAATTAGTGTGACTTCTTGCCAAGAGGCAAGTCACATAAGGACTAGAAACCATTTTTGATAATAACATCATATTTTGATTCAATAGCAGCCATCCAATTTTCTAAATATTATGCTTCATCAAAGGAAACAGACTCATTGGCATCACAAAGACTAGAGGTATCCATAACATAACAATCTGATGCAAAAGAAGGAGTATGAGAGCCTAAACGAATATGATATGATAGAGATGCATCTAATTTGCTATCTTGCAAAGTCTACACAAACCGTTTAGACATAGTATTTGCCTCCTCTATATCAGAGCTCTCATCAATAAATGCATCATGTAAATCTACATCAGAAATGGAATGATGTGCATCAACATGTGGAATCTACAAAGGTTGAGAAATTGCCTCATTTGGAGCAGCACTAGACTACCCACGTGTAAAAAGAGGCAACAAACTGTCATACACTTCTTTGGAGCTAACCCCTCCATCATATTTAAGCTTCTTTAATGTCTTGCTAGTGCAGTTCTCTACATTTCCTAAATACCTTTTGAAACAATAAAAAACCTCACTCTTGTTATTAATAAAGTTTAATATTGTCCATCTAGTATGATCATCAACAAAAGACACATAATACCTTGAGCCTGACAATGATGGTTCTTGACTTGGTCCCCACACATCTATGTGTACTAAGTTCAAAAGGTTGTTATGTATGTACCCTTTGTTGTGGTAAGGTTGTCTTTGTGACTTTGCAATCTGATGAGCATCACATCCGTTGTTCTAGATCACTTAGGGTTTGTGACATAAATTTGTATAGAGATACATTTTTGGTCTCTTCCACTTCAAATGTGAAGAGCCTACGATGTTCTCACCTTTGACTATCTTTTTGAAGCCTTGTAATCTTCCACATATGCTCAATGCTGGGTAAACCTAACATGCAAGCGTTTTTCTACAATCTAGCCTACACTAATTAGGTCTTTGGTAATAATAGGCACATAGGGAACCTTACTCAAAATGTTCTTTCTACCTTTGGATGCTTTTTCATTGCCAATCCTTTCCACATTGTGCTTGGTATCATCTCCTATTTGTAGCTCATACTTATGCATAGGTTTCTCCAAGTCTGATAGAAGAGAAACATTGTCTACAACATCGTTTGAACAATCAGAATCTAGAACAAATGCCCATCCTCTTTACCTCGTTTATGGCTCAAATTCTTTGGAAATAATGAGTCTTCATGTGATTGATCCTCTGAGTAGTTGTTGTTATCTCTTTTGCTATTGTCTCTATGATTGTTGTTGTCGTTTTGTCCAACTTTGCCTCTTGTATTGCCGAATCCCCTTCTACCTCCTCCTTTTTGCATTCTTTTATTCAACCAAAAATTTTGAGTAGTGTGGTTATAATTATTCATCATTATTCTCCCTCTTCTTCCCTTTGTTTTTCTTGTCCTTCCTATTTGTAAATAGAGAATCTGTAGAGTTGCCTTGGAAAGAGTTACCTTCCTTTATGTTGTTGTTGGGCTCTTGGTTGAATATGTGAAAGAAAAAAAATCAGAGATAGAGTTTAGGATGTAAGACGTGGCTTGGGCATCTCTTGCACACCGTTGTGTTAGCCTCTCAGTCTCTTCTTGTGTAGGTCCTTCTTTGGATCTTGGTATAGTCATGAATTCATCACCCTTTACTATTCCATACTAGAGGTCTTTTCCTTGTAGATAAACTTTCATTCTGATTTAATAAGCAACATAATTGTTCCTATCAATCTTCTCAATCATAGAAGGAAATCCATGACCCATCTGGAAAAAAATGGCTCTGATACCATTGAAAGTACTTGAAAGGAAGAGAATGCAAACAATCTGATGCCTTGAGTAATGAAGTTAGGTTCAACTTTCTAGTATAGAAATTGCCCTTTATCACTTGGAGACTTTGCTAGGAAAAGAGAAATTTAGTCGAGCCAAAAAAGGTTAAAAATATCAAAGCCACAAAGGACAAGAATATTATATAAGAAAAAGGAAAGGACAAAAGAGAGAAGTTGATCATTGAAAGCAAAAAAAGATTTGGAGAGAAAGCTGAGGCACTAAGGAGATATGAACAAATATCTCCATTGTTATTGGAACCTCCAACAAATTTATTAGAAGGGGGATCAACTCTAGCTCATAGACAAGACATGCAACTCATGTGTGTACCACAACCTTAGGATATAGAGGAAAAGAAAGAATAGCTGAACATGAATGAAGAAGTGTTTGAAGATGAGTACCAATTTCTTCAGGATTTAGACATGACATCTCAGGAAGAAAAGTAGCTGGATGTTTTCGACATAAACAAATTTAAAGAATTAGAACAAGAAGCCGATATTGATGATTTCTTTAATGCTTCACTAGGGTTTGAGATCCAAGAAGCATAAGCTAGGATAGAAGAGGGACAACAAGAAGCAACAGAATTGGCATATGAAGAAAGAAAAGCAATTGAGGAAAAGGGCTAAAATTCAAAGGAAGACCACTATGAAGAATCCATTGATAGTCAAGAACAAATAGAGGACCATGAAAAAGAAAATGATGATAAAGAAATGCAAGAAGCCCAAAATCATGAAGCCACACAAATCAAAGAGCAAAATCAAGGGTTTAGGGTTGCTTTATCAGAAAGCCTTAAATTCACATTACAAGAAATTACTCATGAAGTAGAAACTCATATTAGAATAGAGAGTCCAGATAACAAAAAAAGAACAATTAGAAGATAGAAAGGGCAATCAGGAAAGTGAAATTTTAGAATTAAAAATCATTGAGCAGAAGGAAAGTCAACCAGAAGAAGACATAATGAAAACAAAAGTTCTGTTGAAACACCATATGAAAGATTTCTCAAAAGGAGCAAGGATTGCAGTAATGGTTGGCATCAAAATGGAAGAAGATAAAAGAATACAACGAAAGCTCCAATCACAAAAAATGGAATAATTAGAGAAATTCAAGAAACAGAATCAATCTCTCATAGAAGATCATTCTTATCTTCAAGATGAGATTATCAAAACGACTTAGGAGGTGGTAGCTCAGTAAGAAAATATGAATGAAAATGAGGAAGAAAATCAAAGTATAAGGATATAATTGGAATACAAGTGTAAAGATAAAAACAAGGAATTACTAGATAGCAGGGAGGAATGCAAAATTCATAAAGAAGAAATACAAAAATATCATATTCTCATGCAAAAGAAAGAATTACAAATAAACGAGATCCAGGTTGAGTTTCAAAAGCAGCAGCAAGATTACATAAGCAGTGATAGGGAAATGGAAAATAAAAAGAGAAAATATCATATTTTATATTCGTCTTTCAAAAAGGTCAAAGAGCATAACGAAGCATTAGTGTCTATGTTAGATCCTGATAGTCAAACAATCATCCAAGGTAATAAGGATGCAGGAGGAATTACAAAGCTAGAGAAAGAGATTGAAAAATTAAAAGAAGAAAACCAGAGATTGCAAGCACAATTACAGGGCCAAGATGAGTTATCAAGGCCATTCAAAAAGATGAAAGAGTTTGCTATAGAAATAAAGAAACAATATGAGAATTTAAAGCAGAGGTACAAAAAGACATTCATAGTTACAATATAGATTTGCAAAAGGAAATGCAGCAGCTACATGAATGGAAGGAAAAGATCAAGGAAATGGACAGACTACGCAGAGAACGAGCTCAGCAGGAAGGTAAAACTAGAGGAGAACAATATGTGAGCCTAATTAGAGATGTTTAGATAGAAGAAGAAAGACAAATGTATGAACAATTTGATGAGCAAGATAAGAGTTTAGCAAAACCAATCTGTACATTACTTGTAGATAGAAGTCATAGAATTAAATATCTCAAAGAATTATATGACAGATATGAATCCAAGCTTATTAGCTTTCTCATGAGAAAACTCAAAAAACTAATCAAAACATTGTCAAATTTTGACATTTTAGATGTACCCCTACCATATCTACGTGAATCTATTAAGGAATATCAGACTAACATTTTGGGAAAAGAGCCAGATTATTTTTTGGAATATTCAGAAAGTCAATTTTTGTTATCAAAGGATTTCTTCCATAAAGTCAATCCCACATGGACAAGGGAATTTTTAGCCAAAAATAAAGAATGCAGACATGTATGGACATATGCACCAATTAATTTAAAATTAAATCTTGCATATAGCCCCTGTGCTAGAAGACGATAATGGTCATTTTTTTAGGAAAGAAGAAGAAGTACGTAGAGTCCAAAGACATGGCTACATTTTACGAAATTAGTAGGTCCTCTAAGGGGTGGTTGGCCCACTAAATCTTACATGCTTAACACAATAGATACTTTCATTATTGATATGCAGTAGGTCCAAGACTATACAATAATTGTACAACTTAGAATTCTAAGAATGATAAAAGAATGTTTGGAAACCTTCTCTCAAGTCAACATCAAGACTGTCAAATTTTTGGGTTTCCATTTGGGCACATAAACACTTTTATTTGAGCTAAGTATGATACCATATATATTATTTATGAGAGCATTTTTTGCCAGAGTGATGTTCATGCAAAGTGTGTACTAACAAAATTATGAAGATGCATTTTCACCTGATTTTTTGAAATAGACTCAGAGATTTTTGGTAGAGTTTCTTTAGGTCCCAAAGCCTGAATTGTAGCATATGAAAGCATATTTTTGGAATATCAAAGCAGGAATACAGTGGATGCTCTAGAGGCAGCTGTCAATTGGAGAAAGGTAATGATAGAACTTGTACATAATATCAATTCTGAAGAATGGTAAAAGTATATACAACTTCAAGAAACCTTTAGTAGGAAATAAGATTTAAAAAAAAAACACCCATTCAAAGGATTTGCCTATAGAAGATTTGATGAGGACATCAAACGGTTTAGGAGGGGGAGGATGTTGAAAGAAGATTCATCTTCTCTTGTATTATAATTTGTATTATAAGCTGAAAATGCCAAAAAATTGTGAAATTATGAAGATTTGGCATTTAGTATAAAAGGAGGATAATATGAGCAAAATGGACGATTTTCATCCTTGTAATCACACCTATTGAGAAATAGAGCTCTTCCTTTGGTTGTGCATCTTCTTCTTCATCATGATCTCTTTTTTGTTAGTCTTATGTGATGAGTAGATTGTTGTTTGATTGATTATTCATTTGATGGAAGTATTTTGATCATTTGAAAATCCTTTTCTTGAGTAATTTCCAATGAAACGTTGGATTCCCATGGAATGGAGAAAGCCATCTGATTTCGAATTGAGTGCATCTTTGCATATGATTAAGATGATTAGCTTTAGTCTTCATATTTGAACTCTACAAGAAAAATGGTATGAATTAGGCACTTGAATAATTCAATTTGGTGTCATATTCATAGAGATATGATCATTTGAAGTTCTCAACCATATTTTTGTAGAAAATCATTTTTTTTTCAAAAATTCGTGTTTTCTTCATTCACTCATAATTGAATTGTAAATAAGTACAACATATGTCACTTATGAATAATTGATTTGTGTTTTGTGAAGCATTAGTCTTTAAGCAACAATTAGGTACGATTGTTCTTGGATTGAAAAATTTAAAGAAATTTCCTTTTACTTTTGAATTGTCATTAAGTCCCTAATATCCACACCGAGACAGCTGTGTTGAGTGTGGAATGGAAACATAACCCTAAGGTTGATGTTCGAGATTCATCTTCAGATGAGATGTGTAGATCAAAGAGATGATGAGCAACAAAGAGCCTTGCATCATGTTGTCAATATAGTGCATATGGCTGAAATTATGGGATCAATAAAAGAACCCAAACCTATAGATGAAGCACTCAAAGAAATCAAGTGGATAGCAAAAATGAGGCTGAGTATGACAACATACTAAAGAACGATACTTGCTAATGGTTGACTACGAGCAAAGAAAAATGTAATCGGAACTAAGTGGATTTGGAAAGAAAAACATCAAGTAGATGGTAATTTAGAGAAATACAGCTCATTTTTTTTTTCAAAATCTCAACTTTCAAAGAAGTAATAGTGATGCAAATTTGTATGTTATGAGAAAAGATATCTAACTAGTGATTTTTATCTTGTATGTGGATTTGATCATTATAGAAGATTATGCAAACTTAAAAAAAATATATTTTAAACCATATGTTAACTATTTGAATCATTAAAACAAGAGATGAAACTAACTTTTAGTGACTAGCTTACTAGTTTAAAGATGCAATATGGAAGGATGAAGTTAATTTTCAAATAGAGTACTCTTGACTCCTTATAACTCAATATTTTTATAAAATTTTGGATTTCCTAAGCTTTATATTAAGTTTACTTGTATTTACCTTTTATTGTTTATGTCTATATAACAAAAATGAACCATAGAACTCTCATTTGTGAAGATCGCTTTTGTAATGTTTAATATAAGCTTTGTTATTAGCTACTTTTATCTATAATCCTACATTATGGATTACGATGTATTAGAAAACTCATTTTTTACCTCTATTGTGATGGTGGATAATCTGGCTCTGATACCAATTGTTGGGGATCTCACGACTCTGAGACCACTTATTGATGGCCATCGCGGCAAAGGCTTGAACCTTGTTAAGCCTGCGGAAATCGTCGTGCCAACGAAAAGATGCTAAGCTAGAGCGATATTAGAACACCTCTATAATCAGCAGTAGCTCAGCACAATTACTGTCACTCAACATATAAGATTGTGGTTTGAATTTACTAAAATATTCACTGGAACTTCACCGGACTGTCACCAGACTGACACCGTAGTTATATCGGAATCTTACCGGAATCAACTCCTATTCTGTTTGTGATTACTTCGAGTATACAAGAAGTAAGGAAGTGATGCGTGAACTTCCTTCACTGAGTGAACACTTTCTGAAGTTTAAGAAAAACTTCTCCGGTTCAGAATGTCTCTTTTGAGTTAGACTTTGTACTGTGTGTACATATCCATTTCACCGAAATCCTTGACGAACTGATAGTAGAGATGTCTAGCTATAAGATGCGCTAACTCTCATACAAAACTTTAATTTACTCTACGAGATATACTTCGTTGTTCTACCGGAAAACTCGTTTGGTGAGAAAACTGTAACTGACCGAGACATTCGTTTACTAAGAGAGTACCGGGGGACACATTTACTGAACGAACTGTAACTGTTAACGAACTTTCTACCGTAACATGAAAATACTCAAAGTTCTTCACATACGAACAGTGCGCGCAAACTTCCACATGAACATGTGTTTTCTATTAGAGAAGATGTGTACAAATTAAGCTTGGCTTCTTCTTGCTCAAGCTTATAGAAACTCTCCTACACTGAGTAGTTTCTGTTTACCATCTCTCTCAGATGAATACCTGACATTTCAGGTTTCTATTATTCATCTGTACATACGCAATCTCTGGGGTCTTCTAAAAACTTTTCTTCTCACTTCTCTCTCACTCTATACATACGCGATCTCTGGCGTCTTCTATATCTCTCTCTCTCTCTTCTGAACTCTATATGTGCTCTATTAAAACTGCACGCTCTTCTCATGCATGTTCTTGCTCGCACGCTTCCTCTATTATTCTTATGCACGTTCTCTCTTTATATACAGTTTGATTCAGTGTAACGAACTCTATCAAACTCTGATTTTGCAAGATTCTACGTTGTACATAACGGTCGTGAATTTGTCCCTTCACTAAGGCTTTTGGTTTTTTGAATATTTTGATTTTGCTTCTCTTTATCTTCTTTTGTATGTATGTCAAATTCGTGAGTGATTCTTCAACAGCTCCCCCTCAATCACTAATTTGACTTCTTCCTGTCTTCATATATTTTTCTTTCTTTTATACGTGTCATTTCTTTGAATCTACTTGTCTTTGTTCCATCCAAGCTTTTTGTCAAAATATCTGCAATCTGATCTTTTGTCGGAGTGTATATTATTTCTATCTCCTTCTTCATTACCTTTTCCCTCAGGAAATGATATTGAATCTCTATGTACTTTGTTCTTGCATGAAATACTGGATTTGCTGCAAGATACAGTGAGCTCATATTATCTCCATGTATGATAGGTATACTTTAATCAATACCCATGCTTTTGAACAAGGTCTGCATCCATATCACTTCTTTGGGTGCTTCTACAAGTCCTTTATATTCGGCTTCTGTTGATGATAAAGCCACCGTGTGTTGTTTCTTTGAACACCAGCTTACTAGCTTATCTCCTAGGTATATCATATACCCATGTGTTGATCTTCTGTCATCTTGACTTCGTGCCCAGTCTGAGTCACTGTATGCTCTCAACTTTTTTTTTGATGTAAAAGGATAGTATAATCCTTCTTTTATAGTTCTTTTGATATATCTAAGAACTCTCTGTCCTGCAACCCAATGTTGATCCTTCACACAATGCATGAACTGTGAGAGAACTCCCACTGCATAACTAAGATCGGGTCGTGTTAGTGTAGCGTAGATTAAGCTTCCCACTAACGACTGATATTTTCTCATATCTTTAAACTCTGCACCACTATATTTGCTGAGTTTATGATTTACTTCAAGCGGTGTTGAAGCTTCTCTGCAATTCTCCATATTAAACTTCTTTAGTAAGTTTAGGAGATACCTTTCTTGCGTAACATATACACCATGATCTGTGTATGTGATTTCCATTCCTAGAAAGTATGACAACTTTCCTAGGTCACTGATCTGAAACTCCTTTTTGAGTAATCTCTTTACTTCTTTAATTCCTTCATGTGAAGTACCTCTGATTATAATGTCGTCTACATAAATGCAAATGTATATCATACCTTCTTCTGTTCTCTTGATGAGTAAACTTGCATCTGCCTTCGAACTTTGGTATCCAAGCTCATTAAGATATTTCACAAGCCTATAATTCCAAGCTCTTGGAGCTTGCTTTAGTGTGTAAAGTGCTTTTCTTAGGCAGAGCCTTTGTAAAAAGGTCTGCAATGTTTTCTTGCATGGACACATATGCCAAGCTGATCTTCCGAGCAGAGAACCTCTCCCTCACATAGTGATAATGCACCTCAATGTGCTTAGTAAGAGCATGGAACACAGGGTTCCTCGCAACTGCCAATGTGCTCTGACTATCACTGAAGATGGTCGTGGCAGAAGATTGACCAGCACCCAAATCAGCCATAAGGCGTCTGAGCCACACACACTCACCAATCGCTATGAAAGCTTCCCTATACTTAGCCTCACAACTAGAAGTGGCCACAATAGGTTGCTTCTTGCTCAACCAAGATATACATGAGCTACCAAGCATGAAGAAAAGCCACTAGTTGACACATGGGTATCGTAGCAACCAGCCCAATCAGAGTCAGGAAAAGCATGCAAATATGGCAGTAGTGATCCCCCCTTGGGATAAAACAACCCAAGTAGCCGAGTACCAATCAAGTAGCGAAAGATGCACTTAACTGCCTTCCAATGCTTGACTCCTGGGCAATGCATAAATGTGCTCATCTGTGAGACAACAAACTGAATATCCGGCTGAGTAATGCATAAGTAAATCAAGCATCCAATAGCCTACTGATAGAGAACAGCATGAAATGCATCTCGAGCATCATGAAGAATCAGTTTTAAACCTGTTTCCATAGGAATGGCAATAGGTTTATAGTCTTCAAGGCCAAAATGCTGCAATAATGTGTCAATATATTTTGTTTGAAACAAAGCCATTCCACTATCAACGTGCATAAATTAGATGCCCCAATAATGATGCACGTGCCCCAAATCAGACATCTCAAATGAGGCATGAAAATCAGCCTTAAAATCAGCAATATGCTTCTCAATAGGACTAGTGAGCAGCATGTCATCAATATAGACAACAATGATTAGAACCACATCATTAGCACGCTTAACATATAAGGTGCTTTCACTTTGAATGTTATCAAAACCATGTGCAATCAGATAGGCATGTATCTTCTTATACCTAGCACGTGGTGCTTGCTTAACTTTAACCTGCACACCTAGTTTTCATGACCTTTCTGTACAAAGCCACGGGGTTGAAAAACATACACTTCTTCATGCAAGTCAGCATTCAGAAATGTTGTTTTAATGTCCAACTGATGTACATTCCAACCATGATGGGCTGCAAGTGCACAGATGCTCCAAACAGTAGTCATACGACATGTAGGTGCAAAGGTCTCATCAAAATCAATGCCTCTTTCCTGTGCATAACCATTTGCAACAAGCCTAGCTTTATACCTGTCAACTCTTCCATCACGCTTACGCTTGAGCTTGTAAGCCCACTTAGTGCCAATGGCCTTCTTGCCAGGAGGAAAGTCACACAAAGACCAAGTACCATCCTTCATTATAGCATCAGATTCAGATTGCATAGCAGCCATCCAATTTTCTGAATTATGTGCTTCATCAAATGAAAAAGGCTTATTCTCATCACAGAGACTAGATGCAGCCATAACATAGCAATCTGATGCAAACGAGGCACTATGAAAGCCTGAACCAGTACAATATGAGAGAGGTGCATCTAATTTGCTATCATGCAAAGTCTGCACTAGCCATTTTTGCATACATTTTGTCTACTCAATATTAGCTCTCTCATCAACAAGTGCATCATGTAAATCGGCATCAGAAATGGAATGACCTGCATCATCACTTGAAACCTACAAAGGCTGAGAAGTTGCCTCATTAGGACCAACAGTAGACTGCCCATCTATAAAAAGAGGCAACAAAGTATCATACATGCCTTTGGAGCTAACATATGTCTCCTTCGTACATGAAAGCAATGGCTGAATAACATCTTCCACAAAAACAACATCACGGCTAACCAGAATGCGTTTAGTCTCTGGATGATACAGACAATAGCCTTTACTTTGAGAACTGTACCCAACAAGAATACATTTTCTGCTTTATCATCCAATTCTCTACGATGTTGTTCAGGCACTAATGCATATGCCAGACAACCAAAAACACGCAAATGAGCAATAGAGGGCTTGCGATCATGCTAAGCCTCATATGGAGTGATAGACTCTATTGCTTTAGTGGGATACCTATTAAGTACATATGTTGCACACATGACAACCTCAAGCAAGAAACTATGTGGTAAAGTCTGACTCTTGACCATATACCTCCCCATCTCCATGAGTGACCTGTTCTTTCGTTCAGCAACTCCATTCTGTTGAGGTGTATACGGCACTGTACACTGGTGTTTTATCCCACGCTCAGCTAGAAATGCATTAAAATCAAAAGACATATATTCCCCCCCCTCGATTAGAATGGAGGGTGCCCATTTTACATGCTGACATATTTTGAGCCAAAACCAAAAACTGTTTGAAGCACATGAACACTTCAGACATTGCCTTCAATGGATATACCCATGCATGCGTGGACAAATCATCAATGAAAGCCACAAATTAAAGATAATTTTCAAAAGAAGGTATTTGCATAGGACCACAGACATCACTATGTACAAGCTACAATTTTTGAGAAGCCCAAAGTGAACCATCTGTTGGAAATGAGAAATGCTTCATTTTGCCCAAAATACAGTCTTCACAAACATGTTTTCCAAGTGCCTCAAGGACACCATTTCATATTTCTGCAAACATAGCAAACTAGCAAAATTCAGATGACCAAAGCGTGCATGGCAAAGCTTTGCATCTGACATAGCTTGAGAATCATGTATTGCACATGACGAATCATTCATAGATCTTTCATAGTCTATGAGCTTATACATCCCACCACATAAAATGCTAGAACCAATAATCACATCGCCATTTGACAGATCATGAACTATACACCTTTCATCAAAAAATTTCACAACCAAGCGGATCTTGGCTAATGCAAAAACTACTAACAGGTTCTTCTTAATCCTTGGCACAAATAAAGTGTCTGACAAAGTGAAAGAACTACCATCAGCAATAGTCAAAATGATCTTACCAACTCCCATAACATGATAAGAGGAGTTGTTGGCGCATGTAATAATATTCCCAGTAGGGGCAGGCTTGAGTGAAGAGAAGAAACTGCGCTGTGAGGTAATATGTTTGGTCGACCCATTGTCAAAATACCAAACATCTGAGTCTACTGCAGACAAGCATTGCTCATGAGAAGATGGTTCCAAACTGCAGACAGTAGTAAACGCCCATTCTTCTTTTTGCACAAGATTAGTAGACTCTGTTTTTGGTGTAGAGGACTCTGTAGCAACCATTCCAACCTCTTTCTTCTTTGCCTCTTTAGCAGCCAGTTTTGGACAGTTCTTTATGATATGATCATTCCCTTTACAGTACTCGCAAAACAATTTCTGGTTTTCTGATTTCTTCTCATCTTTATCTTCCTTCTTTGAATGTGCAGCATTTGCAAATTTTTGCTTACTAGTTGAAGAGCTCCATTTTCCTTTGCCCTTCTGACTAGCCAAGAAAGCTTGATCTGCAACACGCATAATGGACCTATTCTGCCTAGACTGATCTTCCTGCAATAGGACATAGACTAACTCCTAAAATGACAAGGCATTTGGATTGCCTTTCATCATTAACCGAAGAGTAGAAGCAAAACTTTGGTATGAATCAGGAAGACCATTCAGAATGGTCTGCACAAGTGAGCTATCTGGTATAACCTCATCAGCAGAAATCAATTGTTTCTTCAACTCTTTGATCTTTGTTAGAAAACTATCCATAGAAACACCTTGATTCATGTGCTCACTCTCAAACTGTTTTCGGAGGTAAGCAACACGAGCCTCATTCCTAGCTTGGTACAATGTGGTAAGTGTATCCCAAGCATCCTTAGTTGTTCCGCAAGAGCAAATGTGAGGAATAATGGCACGTTTGATAGAAAAAGCTATTAATGCATGCTCCTGGGCATCTCTGCCATCCCAATGAGTTTTCTATGCAGTAGGCGCAATAGAGACCACAACACGAACATGAATATGTAGAATATCATCATCTTTGACACCTTCTGCCTTAGCTTCTATATGTGTAGTTGTAACAGTTGTAGGTGTCATAGGACGTTTTTCAACACCCTGCACAATGTTCCACAGTCCTTTTGCAACCAATACATATCGCATCATATAAGCCCATAACAGGCAGTTGGTACCATCCAACTTATCCTCAACAACCAACGTACGGAATAGATCACTTCTTTTAGCCATGGCCAGTGACTAAAATACCTTGATGCAGAAAATTGATTGTATCTCAAAAGGTTGAATATAACTACCCAAACAAATTCTGGTAGACCTGTAATACACTTCGAGATGCTTATACTAGTGAACAAAAAATGGTATATACCTTGGCACAAAAAGACAAAATAACTTGCACAAGCACTGCGATAGTGCGTTCGGAGGTAGAAACGAGCTCAGATCGCGATTTTGGCACCGCAAGGCGAAGCTGTTTTGATCTCAAAAATGTTGGAACATCAAGCTTACACTTTGCTTGAGGTGGATTTGATCTACATCAAAGGCTATCGCATCGGAAGAATATCCATTGGAGAGTTCTTTTTCATGTGCTCATTTATTGTATTTCTTTGATAGATTTTTGATGGTTCATTTACCGTTGTAAAAGCCTTGAGCTTTACACATGTAAAGGTAGAAATATAGAGCCCAAATCCCACGAATTTATGGTGGTTGAAGTTGCATTCAATCAAGAAATCAATCACCTAAAAGTAGATCAAAATAGATCTTCACTTTTCCTAGATTATAGGAAAGTGAATTGATTCCCTCCAACAACCATTCCCACCTTCATTTGAATTCAAATTCAACTTGTAAAAGTCGTGGAACACTCCTAGAGTCTATATGAAGACTTGAAATCACTTGTACATTACATGGAAGCAATATACATACACTTGTGACCATCATTGACTTGCTCCTTCAATTCTCTGCATCATCTTCTTCACCAACAGTAATCTTGCAGAGGCTGCGGCTCTCTCTCTCTAGAGCTCCAAATTGAGTGAAAGTGGCTCACTGGAACGATATTAGTGTCTAGTTTATGCTTATAAATTTTCATAGCATTTTATTTAGTAGATTGGGAGAAATCTGAGTTTTTCTGTCTCGGGGTCAATCTCTGTGTATTCCTGAAAAATAGGAAGTACCACCGGTGCATGTTGCATTCATTCCTATAGCATATTTTGCTTATTCCTTATACGTTTGTGCATTCTATACACTTAACCCTATGTTTATCACTCTCATAAAAGGATTTTTTCTAATTTTAATCATGTTGGTCGGTATGGGCATTTGAAGTTCATTGTCTCTTCCATAGATAAGAAGTTTTTTGAGCTAGTCGACCCGCGAACCTATCTGTTTTGTATTGACTCATTTTCCTTGATGCTACAAAGTACATAGTGCATTTCTTTGCACTTATCACATGCTTATAAGGTCTATTTGAGTCTCCATAAGCTCAAGGGCTGATCTTGAGCCGGTTGGCTTGACCAAATTTCGTCGCTTCGAAACACACTTTTCTACCTTCTACAAGCTTCTCCAAGTTCTTTTAGTGGTATCAGAGCTAGATCAAGATGGGTGACGGATTTCCCTCAATGATCGAGAAGCTTGATTGACACAACTACGCGGCTTGGCAAATCAGAATGGAGGCCTATTTGCAAGATAGAAATCTTTATGGAATCGTAGTAGGTGATGAAGCTATGCCTATTCCAAGATCCAAAGGAGGACCTACACAAGAGGAGACAGATAAGCTCACACTTTGGTGCGCAAGGGATGCTCAAGCAAGGTTGTACATACTAAACTCTATCTTTGACTTTCTATTACCACATATTAGAGGATGCAAGACATCTCAAGAGACTTGGGATGCCATGGAGACTTTCTTTTCTACTAGTACCAAAGCAAGAAAGAATCATCTTTGGAACGAGTTCAACCAGATGAAGAAGACACCTAAACAAACCATCATAGAGTTTGTTACCAAGGTCAAGGAGGTTGCACATCAGTTAGCATCCATTGGAGAGCTGATTGAAGAAGAGGTCATCATGAGGCAAATTCTCAACGGCATTCGAAGTGATAAGCAATGAAAATCCTTCATGATGAGGCTTATGATCTCATCATGGATGTGCAAACTCCAGACATCAACATCTTTCTTGGACAACTCTTCAATCAAGAAGCCAACAATAGCATAAAGGAAGGTAACTCTTATCATGGTAATTCAACTAGTGCTCTATATGCAGATAAGAAGGATAAGAAGTAGAAAGGCAAGAAGAAGGAAGAAGATGAAGAAGAGACTTCTCAAGCTAACTTCGCAAGCAAGAGCAAGTGGAAAGGGAAGAAGAAAGAACCAAAGCAAGACAAAGCCAAAGGTCAGAATGTTCAACCTTGTTCCATATGCAATAAGACCAACCACAACACTCAGAATTGTAGGTTCAATGGGAAGACCCAGAAAGGAAGTGGAAGAGGTGGATATGGCAGCAATAGAGGCAGAGGTGGACACAACTTCAACAACAACAATAGAAGCTATAATAGAAGGGACTACAACAATTATTCAGAAGATCAACCACATGAAGACTCATTGCTTCTTATGAATCTAAGCCACGAAGAAGGTAAAGAAGATGATCATTTGTTCTACATAGATTTAGGATGTTCAAGTCATGTTGCAGGCAACATTGCTCTTCTATCTGATTTGGAAAGTCCAAAGCATAGACATGAAGTGCAAACAGGGTTCTACTAAAAGGGTCAGGAATGATATGACATGATACCATAAACACGTGTATCCATACTAAAGAGCTATCTTTGCCAATCATCCTCTATGCATGGATCTATACGATCCAATTAAACTAATGGAATTATCCTTCATGAAGACCTCAAAACGAGTATGTGATACCAATGGTGATAAAATCACCTATCACATTCTCTACTGGAAGAACAAATATTCCCTAAACGAGCAAGGATTACTCCCAATCCTATGGAGATGTCTATTAAGAGCTCTCCTTTGATGTAGTGAGATATGCCACCATGAATGACGAGTCCTTTTCTCTGTGGCCATAGAAGAAGAGTTCTCAAAGGGAATTCGTTTCCACCATCCCATACTAGTGGAACCTTCTTCAAATTCAGGGTGTCATATCTACACTAAACGGAACATGTAGGTGGACTCTAATGAATCCCATCTCCTAAAATCATGTCGTTGGACTCAAATGAGTCCCATGTCTTCAAACTAGTTAGTTTAGTTCTAGTCAATATGTGACAATGGATATCCCTTTCTGTTCCAAACCAACTTTTTTGTAAGTACCAAGATTAGGTCTAAGTAGCTCTCTGTAGATCCCAACATGCATATATGTATTGGGTTCCCCAACTATTTCTAACTAAGGGATCTATGCTCTAAGTCATAGAGCTAGTGTCATGCCTCTGGCCTTCCTAACCATCACTCGAATCACATAAGCACCCACTGATGCTTTCGCATGAAACCAATCTCTATGATCCCATCTAATTGGTTTCCTCATTAGTGTAGCAAAAATGCTTCACTACTTTCTCAAGTGATGTTCATGAGAAAAACTAGTCACTCTTTGGGTATTCATCATTATACCCCATAGTCTCTTAATCATACTGTGAGACTCTTTTGAAGATAAGTAAATCTTCACTACCTTAGAGATGATCATAAATGTATTTCTTGTGCCTCTATGCAACTTCCTTAACCTATAGCATTGCCTATACACATTCCTAATGGTGAAGGTATAGCTCATTTCTTGTAGCAATCCTATGGTCTAAAATCCATAAGGATTATGTCTAGGGGTCCTATTACTAATGAAGTTGCCTTATCTATAATACTATGATGGTACTAAGTGCATCAGATACATGCTTACAAGCATGCTAACACCTTACTGATATTTGCAGAAAAGGAATGTTACCATGCCATAACATTCTTACCTAAAGATAAGTGCATATATTACATGAGGTGGGAAAACTTTTGACAGCATTTCCCCAAGGAAATGGATTCCCAAAATTTTTTAATCAGAAAATGTGATTTTTGGAGTGCCCGAAAGCATTCTTCCATCAAGCCAATCCTAGAGTTCTCTCCATAACCTGAGAGAGTAGTACATGAAGATGCTTGGGCCTATTTTCACCTTTCTAAATGCTCCCTTCATGCATGCTAATTTGCTCCCCAAAAGATGCCTAAATCAAGATTTTTACTTTCATGAAAAAAGATAAATGGGATATTTTACCAAGCTTCTAATCCACTCCTAATGTGGATTTTTCTTGAATTTTCTCATTATCCATGGTAATACATACACCATACTTCATGAATGTATGCACTAATCCATGGGAAGCCTCTTAAATGGTCTCTTTTTTTAACTCCCAAAAGTGGAGTTTAATAAAAATTAACATCTGAATTATTTCCAAAATCTGCGGGAAAGGGGTTTTTGAGGAAGTAAAATTCCTCCTTAACTTATCCTTTTAATGAATTCTATAGTTCCATTTTCAATTCCATTAACATAATCTCAACACATATATTTTTTCCCATCCGTCCATACCTAATGCACCTCTTTTTCCCTCCTCCAAAATGGGAATTTATCACATCTAGGTGCTGAAAGTTTTTCTCAAACAACGATGGAAGGGGGTTTTGTGGAGCTTCAAACTTCCATCATACTGAGACAATCTTTGAATCTCTTTATTGTATATAAAAGTCAGTACAATATATTATATATATGCATGATTTTTTTCATAAATCTATGAAAACCACCTCTTCTTTTCCCTTTCCCAAAATGGCTATTTATCAAAACAAATCCTCAAATTTATATAAAAATCATGTAAATAGGCTATTTTAGAGATACCCTAAGCCTGTGTTTTCTTGTATTTTGAGGGAATCTTTGAATCTAGATGAGATTATACATGTCATACTCTCCATACACATAAATTTCCCTCAAAGAGCTTGATACTCAAACCCTTCCTTGCCCTTCTCAGATCAAATCTTTGTTGTTTTTTTAGTTCTTGAAAATAACAAAAATGTTCAGACCTGTGATTAAGATGAAACTCCATCCTCTTTCACTTTGGAACCATGATACTAGGAAGCTCATGGAAGTGATGTTCTTCATTCACGTACTCTTCAAATGTATTAGGTGCATCCAATTTGAATCTCTCATGTATGTTATCGATCCTTATTTGAAGATGCCTTTCTAGGACTTAACTCCTTAGAACTTTGATGTAATGCAAATTAACCTTCCTTCTACACCAATGGGTGTGTCTTTGATATTGTTGTCTGATGGGGAAGTATCTCCTTTCCCCCCTTCATGTAGATGACACTATCTTTATCCTCAATGCATGTGGACTTCCAAAGGAGAACATTCATAGACCCAAGCACATCTTTGAATCTATTATCACAAAACTTAAACCCCTTTTGCCTAGTTTCTCGAGGAAGTCCCATTGAGGTCCTTGTCTCCTTAGCCTTAAACTCACAACCTCCCATAAAGAACGCATGCAACCGAGAACAAGCATTTGACATGTTCCATTTGTTACCCCTGAAATTAGAGATCATAAACTTGTGCAGGCGCCTTGGATAGGAGGACTACCTCCGCTCGTGATGGCGAGGGTTCAAGTCCTCCGGGCTATATGTAAAACCCCCTATAGAAATTTGTTGCATCATCCCCTATTCTACAAATTGTAGATCTGAATGAAATCTTTGTGGCTAGGAAAGATGCAAGTAATCTTCCCATTGGAGTTGTGCTTAGTCAAAATGTTAGAACAACTACTTTCGAAAGTAAAAAGCTACACCAACCTCAAAAAAGCCATTTTACTTTTGAAAAAGAGCTTTTTACAATCATGAATGCTCTAATGAAATGGTGATATTATTTGTTTGGCACTAAATTATCAACAATATTTGATTAAGCAAGTATCAAATGGTTTGCAAAACAAGCTCAAATAGAGGGTACAAAAGGTAGATGGTTTGAGATACTTCAAGAATTTTACTATGCACTTAGATATCAGAAAGATACGTTCAATGTAGTCATTGATGCATCAATAACTTTCCTATAGTATCATACAAAGTCGAATGATCTGATCAAGTCAATGAAATGAAAATTTCAAGAAGATCCAAGTTTTAAAGAATCTTTGAACGAAAAGATTGTGTACCTTGTGATAAGGACTATGACAATTGACCGGAGCCAAAGGGGTGCTAACGAACCCTTGCTAGAGCTTACCTTAACACTCGTACCTGTCACTCAACTTTACTCAAGATGACCACCACTATCGAAGAGGATTCCAGCAAGAAGATGCGGAATACAAGTCCATTTCTAGGGTTACAATACACCCATTCCTATGGTTGACCCGAAGAAGATTTGGATGTAGATGTTCAAACTTTTGAGAATCAGTATGCATGTAGATATACAATAGTGCATGAAGATGATCATAAACAACATGTATTCCAAGATACCTTAGCTGGTGATGCAATTAAATGGATATTTGAATACCCTTAGGTCCATTTTACAAAATACAATGACCTAAAAGAGGCCTTTTTGGAGAGATTCTGGATTGTTGAAAGTGTTACAAAATTATATGCAACATTAGAATATATGATCCAGAAGGGTACGCTGTAGCAGTACACTTTGGACTTAGATCAACCATGAGATAGTTTCTAGATGACAATCTTCCTTCAAAAGAACTATTGCAAGAGTTCTTTCTAGACAGATTGTAGCCAACAATTAAGGAAAAAATTTATATGTATATGTTAGAAGAAGCAAGATCCTTAGAATAGATAATTGATCTAGAAATATGAGTGGACAGGAAAATACAGTAGGCAAATTTGGGCTCTAAAAAACAAGTCCTATCATTAAAAAAGGGGTTTACACAATTCAATAATTGTACTATCTACGATGCAGAAATGCAGGACATATCATTGCTCATTGTGCATTAAACCAGGTGTATTGTCCTATTTGGAACAAGAATAACCATAGCTTGGAAGAATGTAGGTTTAATGGTAAGAATCACAATCACCTGGTCACAATTGCACAAGTTGAATCATCCTCATGGAAGGACAATTCTATGGGATATAAGCCTCAATTTCAAACAGGCCAGTGGATGGACAATAAGGATGCTAGATTTTTTGAACCATCTCAATCTTTCGGATCCTAGCACTTTCAAGACTAGCAGCAATTCTACCATCCCAAATTTCAAGATTATGGAAGAGGCCATAGATTTCAGCAATCCAAACCCTATAATTTCAAAAATCAACCAATCCAATGTCAATTTTTCTTAGAGTATGGACATCATCGATTTGAATGCAAGGAAGCTAAAGAATATGATCAAAGGAAAAATGAAGCCAAGTTGAAAATTCCCATGGTGAATATAGTAGCCTTAGAATATATGGAATCTTTAGTGGTTGTTATCACAAGATCAGGTCAAGAGTACTAGACAATACAACAACACGAGCACTCACTAATGGAGCAAAAGAATCACTTGGCAAAAGCAATTCAGTGGGCCAAGGAGTACCCACTATATTATGTGGACCCAAAACCAATCATTGGGGGTAACCATAGTAAGGGTCAGTTAGGTGAAATGGCAAGTATAAGAGGTTAAAAAAGAATAAGGACCCACGAGGGTAGAGCAGTAGTACAGGAAAGTGTGATCTTCAGATGCTTACTAGAAACAATATAAACCAAGTCTAAAGTTTTGGAATTTCAAACATTGAGTTCAGGATTTAAGGACCCCAACACTAGAAAGTGTCATGGACAAAGGAAACCATCTTGAATCGTAGATTCCATTACCTTGCACCAAAGAAGGGTGAAGTGGCCTTTGATCAACAAGAGAGCGTATTACTCAAACCTGAGCATCTCCGGTTAGCAGTTATCTCATCCACCCATCCTGAAGATTCAGCCTTGACTCATTTGATTCGTGAGAATCTACCACAAGATGAATTATTTTGTAATGTTAAGCAAAAAAATTAAGAAGGAAAAGTCCAAGAAGTAAATGAATTCCAGGAAAAGGATGGATCATTATTCTATAAGAACCTATTGTATGTCCCTCCAGGAAAGCTGAGGATCCAAGTACTTCAACAACGTCATGACAACCTTGCAGCAGGACATTTTGGAGTAAATAAAACAATAGAACTCATATCCACGGATTTTTGGTGGCCTCAAATGTGGAAGGAAGTCAAAGAATATATCCAAACCTGTGACACTTGCAATAGATCTAAGGTACCGCGACATAAGCCTCATGCCCTCTTGCAACCTTTACCTATTCCAGAAAGGCCATGGGATTCATTGTCTATGGATTTCATCACAAATCTACCAAAGTCAGATAAGTATCATGCCATTCTTGTTATTGTGAATAGATTCACAAAGATGACACACTTCATTCCAACTACAAAGGCAATCACAGGTGCAGCCACTGCTAGACTTTTTCTCAGATACATATTTAGGCTTCATGGATTGCCTCATGATATTGTTAGTGATCGAGGTCCACAGTTCATATCCAGCTTTTGGAACAGTCTTTGCAAGCTCCTTGGTGTTCAAGTTAAACTATCCACAGCAAATCATCCACAGACTGATGGACAAACAGAACGAGTGAATCAAGTCCTAGAGCAATATCTCCATTGCACTAGCAACTATCACCAAAATGATTGGTTTGAGTTGTTACCCTTTGCAGAGTTTGCCTATAACAATAGTGTTCATGCATCTACTAAGCAAACTCCCTTCTTTGTAAATTATGGACAACATCCAAGGATGGGTATACAACTCTCAAATCATGTCAAGAACCCAATTGCCAAAGACAAGGCCTAGTACCTGATGGACATTCACAAAGAACTGAAGGAAGAGATCCATAAAGCTCAACAACAGTATAAGTACTATGCAGATCAACATCGTGTCCAGAATCCATCGTATCAAATTGGGGATAAAGTATGGTTACTCCGAAATAATTTGCAAACTTCAAGGCCTTGTGCAAAGTTGGATCATCAAAGGTTTGGTCCATTTACCATCTTGGCAAAGATTAATCCAGTCACCTTCAAGCTCCAACTACCAAGTACTATGAGAATACATCCAATTTTCCATGTATCCATGTTGGAACCATATCAGATTTCACCATTGAGGGGGGAGAAACCTAGTCCTTCACCACCTATCAAGATTGATGATCATGAAGAATTTGAAGTCGAGCATGTCCTAGATTCCAGAATATACTGAGGAAGATTGGAATACCTTATTCATTGGAAAGGGTATGAGATCAGTGATTGTACTTGGGAACCTGCAGAAAACCTTCAGAGAGCACCAATCAAGGTTTGAGAATTCCATAAGAAAAATCCAATGAAGCCGAGACCAGAGAACATTACCGCTCCTCGTGGAACTCGTCGCTTGAGGGGGAGGTAATGTCATGGACAAAGGAAACCATCTTGAATCTCACTTTCCATGTGAATCCTCTATCTCATGATTGGTTCAGAATTTTTGGAAATTAATGCTTCCATTGCGTCCGGAACGTGCCAAAACCCTAAGATCGACTATCTTCTTGCTTGATTCTAACATCCAGAGACCATGCTTTGAGTCGATGACATCATCAAGTCGCAACCGCCCTTGGGAACCGCCCCTGAAAACCTATATAAGGAGGGGTTGGCCACATTCATAATCAGTCTTGCCAATACCATTCTTGGGAGCTCAAGGAGTCGTGACCGCCAAGTAAGTACTCTCCAAGTTCCAAATCCTGTTCTCATCTTGTTCCTTGTTCCAGTCCTTTCTAGTCTTCTATCCTGGACATCTTGTCTTTTCCTCTTGTAATCTTGTAGTACGAGATCTTGTCGTGTTCTTTCTTGTATCTAGTTTATCTGCCAAAAGGGAGTTCTTGTAATCTAGAGATCTTGTTTCATACTTACGATCTCGGGTTGTGGGATCTCCCGTATCATCTCTAGTCGAATTATCCATACCTATCAGTCCCGGGTTGTGGGACATCTTGTATCAGTCACGTATTCTTGTATCATTTCCCCTTCGTGGATGATCTTGTAATGAGAAATGTATTTCCGAAATCTTTTCTATTGTAGTCAAAGAGCACAATCTAGTGCTCCCCTAACAGAAAGTCATGCCGGACTTCGGAAGAACCACAAAACCAAGGCATTCTAGAATAGGTAATGTTAGAGGAAGGTAGTCCCTAGCACTAGTTAAGCATATCACAAATTCAATTATCATTGGGTGCGTTGCTTGAATTAGTCCTGGAATTTATAGAGAAGTTAATGGGTCATTTACAAAAGGAACATTCTCCGAAATAGTTCTAGGAAGTAACTGTTGGTATGGTCAAAGAGGTACCAAACAAAGTGGTGGACTATGAAGTTCTAACGATTATAATATATTACAAAAATAAAGATATTCTGAAAGTGTTAATTGACGGAGGATCAAGTATTAATATTGCATCTACAACCACTTGCCAAAAAAAAGGGTTGGACCCGCATTGGACCATCACCATTTTTTTTTGAATGGCGGATCAATCCAAAATACAAATAGTGGAACTCATTAACACTACAACATATCGAGCATATACCAAAGCTTCTACCGAGGAAAATGAACGGGTGCAATTTTGCCCTGACGTCGGTGTAAGGGTCGGTGTAGGCATCGGAACCAAAGTGCCCGTATAAGCGTAAGTGTCGGTATAAACGTTGGTATAAGCGTGACTATAAGTGTCGGTATAAGCGATGGTATAAGCCCTAAAAAACCCTAATCCTAATCCTTATCCTAACAACCTAACCCTAATGCATTTTTTAAAAACCCTAAAGCCCTAATCCTAATGACCTAGACCTAAAACATGTGTATGTGTGTATTTTTGTGTATATATATGTGTATGTGAATATATATATGTGTATGTGTGTGTATGCATATGTGTATCTATGTAAAAACCCTAAAAACCTAATCCTGAAGACCTAGAGCTAAAACATGTATATGTGAATGCATGTGTGTATATATGTAAAAGCCAAAAACCCTAATCTTAAAACCCTAACCTTAAAACATGCATATGTGTGTAGGTATATGTCACATGTTTGTATATAAATATGTGTATGTGTATTTGTATTATGTGTTTATATGTGTATATGTGTATATGCGTGTATGCATGTGTGTATATATGTAAAAGCCCAAAACCCTAATCTTAAAGCCCTAACCCTATAACATGCATATGTGTGTATACATGTATGGTGTGTGTGTGTATATATATATATATATATATATATATATATATATATATATATATATATATATATATATATATATATATATATATATATATATATATATATATATATATATATATATATATATATATATATGTGTGTGTGTGTGTGTGTGTGTGTGTGTGTGTGTGTGTGTCTGTGCATCTCTGTGTGTGTGTATGTGTATGTGTGTGTATGTGTATATGTATTATGTTTTTATATGTGTATATGTGTACATGCATGTGTGTATATATGTAAAAGCACAAAACCCTAATCCTAAAACCCTAACCCTAAAACATGCATATGTGTGTATGTATATATGATGTGTGTGTATGTGTATGTATGTATGCATGTGTGTATGTATTATGTGTGTATATGTATAAACATCAAAAACCCTAATCCTAAAACCCTACCCCTAAAACATGTATATATGTGTGTGTGTATGTATGCATATGTGTATGTAATATGTATGCATGTGTGTGTATGTATCTCTATGTCTCTCTCTTTCTATCTATCTATATCTCTCTCTCTATCTCTCTCTCTCTTTCATCTCTCTCTCCCTTTTTCTCTCTCTCTCTCTCTTATTCTCTCTCTCTTTCATCTCTCTCTCTCTCTTTGTATTTATAAAAAAGAACAAAACAATCACTTACATCGATGTAATTCTTTTGAGCACTCTCCTCAAAGCCCGATCGACATCCTCTGTTGTCAAACTCCAAAGAATCGATGCCAAAAAGCTCCTGCAAAACAAAAGAAAAGAGAAATTAAAAAAGAGAAGACATAGAGAAAGAGAGATAGTGAAAGAGTACACACATCACTTACCAAGATGTGAGAGAGAGAGAGATGTGTGTGTAGGGGAGAGAGAGAGAGAGAGAGAGAGAGACATGTGTGTGTAGGGGGAGAGAGAGACAAAGAGATGTGTGTATGCATGTGTATATGTGTGCATGTGTGTATGTATTATGTGTGTATATGTGTCAAAGTCAAAAACCATAATCCTAAAACCCTAACCATAAAACATGTATATGTGTGTATGTGTGTATGTATATGTGGTGCGTGTGTATGTGTATGTTCATGTATGCATGTGTGTGTATACATATGTGAATGTGTATATATATATGCATGTGTATTTAATATGCATGTGTGTATGTATGTATGTGTGTGTGTGCATGCATATGTGTGTGTATGTACGTATGCATATGCATGTGCATATGCACATATGTGTGTGTATACATATGTGAGTGTGTATGTATATGTGCATGTGTATGTATGTATGTGTGTGTGTGTACATGCAAATATGTGTGTATGTATGTATGCATATGCATGTGTGTACGTATACATGTGTGTGTACATGTATGTTTTCATATGTGTGTGTACATGTATGTATGTGAGTATGAGTATGCATATGTGTGTGTATGTAATATGCATGTATGTATGTATATGTGTGTATGCATATGCATGTGAGTATGTAATATGTATGTGTATGTATATGCATGTGTGTATGTATATGCATGTGTGTATGTAATATGTACATGAGTATGTGTATGCATATGTCTGTGTATGTATGTATGCATCTCTCTCTATCTCATTCTCTTTCTATTTCATATCTCTCTCTCTTTCACTCTCTCTCTATCTCTCTCTTTCATCTCTCTCCTCTCTCTCTCTCCTCTCTCTCTCTCTCTCTCGCTCTTTATGTTTCTCTATATCTCTCTCTCTATCTCATTCTATATCAATAAAAAAAAAAAAGAATCACTTACCTCGATGTAATTGTTTGGAGCATTGTTGTCAAAGTCCACTGAATGATATCCTCCATCGAACTCCAAAGAACTCACGCCAAAAAGCTCCTGCAAAACTAAAGAGAAGAGAAATTAGAAAAGGGAATACACAAAGAAAGAGAAAGGATGCTATAGTGTGTGCGATATTCACCAAAATTTCAGATCGAGAGAAATAAAGAGGTGTGTGTAGAGAAAGAGAGAGAGAGAGGGAGAGAAAGAGAGAGATGTGTGTACACAATATGCTCAGAATGTAGTTCGCATGCGCAAACTCGACAGTAGCAGACTTTGGTTCAAAACACAAGCAAATGTTGAATTTTTGCTCTCGGCTCCGGTTAAAACGTTGCCTCTGTATAAGCATGATTCTTCTTTTCTTGGTCCCCATCCATCTATATGGATGAGCTCTAGTATTCCATCATGCTTGAATTCTTTCTTTTGAAATGGTAATCTATGTGCCTTTCCCATTTGGCATGCTTCACATTTGTAGACCATATGTTGATTCTCCACATTAGGTAGGCATAGAACATATTGATTTGCTACCATAGCTTTGATTCCACTTTCATTGAAATGTCCTGACCTCTTATGCCAAAGATCTAACTTTGTAATCACTTCCTCACCATGTGTGAGAAAAGTTTGAGAAATATTCCTTGTACTTTCAAGGTGAAGAGTCTACCTTCCTTCTTACCATAGACCATTCGATTGTATCCTTTGTTTGGATCTTCCACAAAACTCCTTCATTTGTAAATATGACTTTAAAAGCTTTTTCAATTATTTTTCCCACACTAATAAAATTCTTAGGTATTGTGGGAACATAAAAAACATTGGTTAGCAAATCTCCTCCACTCTTGCACCTCACTTTTGTAAGGTCGCCGGATTGGCATATTCTAATTTCATATTTTTCCTATACTGCACGAACTGAAAGGTCGTAGCGAAGTGTTGTATCTTTTTATCAATCAATGAAAAGACATGGTAGTCACTCTCCGGTGGCGACAAGCAGAATCGCCAGACTATCTGTCTGGGCGATTGTAGTCATTGGAGACGCTGTGGTATATGATTCATGAAATCTTGAGTAAAGTTAACTCTTACTTTGTTTAATTTCATTGATTTGTGATTAACTAAGTACTATTAAGTGGTCGATAATAAGTCTGCACAACGGTGTTGAATAACTTCGGTGTTGCGTACTGTGAAAAGTCTAACCAGAATTTTGACAGTAAGCTGTATAAAGGATTTGATATTGAACATTAACGTACTGCTGATCGGATAAGTTAATTGGGAAAATTAAGTTAAAGGGCCTCTGATTTATCAGATCCCTACCACTCCCAAGAACCCGAAGAAACTTAAAAGTGCCTGTGACAGAAACGCACTTTTAACACTGGCGCCGTCTATGGGAAGGTGGCATAGATGGTGAATAATCAATAAGGTTGAGTAGTACGCAAGTGGTGCAGAGGTGATATATGCCGGTTACTCGGTCTGCCAAGTCGTATCTGAAGTACAGGAGAGACCAGCATCCTTGGGTGGTACCAAATTTGTTAGGGACACCCCAAGGCGGCAGAAGTATAGACCAGTTAAGCCTAGTTGTCAAAGGAGCGGAGCCCGATAGCAGTGATTCCGGTAGAATTTCGGTGACACATGAGGAAATTCCGGTAGATTATGGTGTAATTTTGGTGCATCCTGCAGAAGGTACAGTAACTTCGGAGTGTACAGGGACGCAGTGCGCAGTTGACCCGACACCGTCTGGTCAGGATTCGAACTTTTTGATCCGAGGATAAAGTGGTGTTACCCAGAGAGATCATTGTCGGTGAAAGAATACCCTGTTTTGGGGAAAGTTCAACAAATTCCGGTGACAGTTCGGTCCCAGTTGCAGGGAATTTACAGTTTTCCAATGACCGTGTGATACTCCCTAGTGAATCTTCATTTCGGACACCACTATTCGGGGCAAATTTGCCTACCTGCGATATCAAGGCTGAGGATAGGCTCTTTGATTTGGAGATCCATAAGAGGTTGAACGCTATTTTCAAGCCGGAAGGTGAGCAGTCTGACCACATAGATTCGAAAGGACCAGAAACACCTCCTCAGAACTCAGGAGACAGCAACGGTACCACTAATAACACCATGAGTGGACAACAACAACAGCAGCAGCATCAACAACAGCAACAACAGCAACAACCACTTCCACTTCCACTTGTTCCAACAGGGGTGACGTACACAAAGTTCAGTGGATTTCCAGGTGACGACCCTGATGCACATGTGCGTACCTTTGAGCTAAGTTATGCCGTATTGAACCATACAATCGATTCGGCGTACAAGGCCATCGTATTCCAGTCAACATTAGTCAATGAAGCAGCGAGGTGGCTAACAGAGTATGATATCAACCATTTTGTTACCTATGAGGCGATAAGGGATGCGTTTTTGCAGAGGTTCCGGTTGAAGAAGAACCCTGCCAAAATTTTCGATTACTTGGAGAACAATAGACAGAAGCCGCACCAGACTGTTCAGGAATATGCCATATTGTTTAGAACCCATCTAAGACAACTACCTCCGGCACTTGCTAATTTACCGGATGATGTTATAACCCAGTGGTTCATTAGTGGTCTGACCCCACAGCTAAGACAAATCATGATCATCCGCTGTGTGGGTGCTATGACACTAGATGCTGTTATGGCGATGGCCCTGCAACTAGAGCATAAGGTTGGGGGATTCACTAAAGACTTGGAGTGGCTAAAAGCTAGTAAGAACGTTATAGATGATCCGGATAAACAGATGTACTGTACCAAGTGCAAAAACCCAGGGCACACTAGTGCTACATGTGCCCTTAAACAGATGTATTGCGCCATCTGCAACGCAACCGGACACTCAACAGAAAATTGTGCGTATAATGCCAAGGTGTAGCGACGAGAAGCTGTAAATGCCATTATACAAGAACCTGGTCAGCCAGCAACCCACTATGTGCCACCGCAGATGCGAAACAATCAGTCGCAAGGATACCGAAATTACCGGGGACAGTAGAATACTAACTTCAATGTAAATCGATGGCAGGTGAGTACATCATCGGAAGGTACTTCTCTACCACCACCGCGATGTCATTTTTGTGGTGAGATTGGCCACATCTGGAGATTTTGCAAGGATGCCGCCGAATATGACAAAAGGAAGAAGGAACGTCAAAATCCCATGACCAACATGTTCTATATCTCACCAGTGGAATCACAAGCTGCAGTGGTCCAGACACGATCTGGTAAGCAGTTGCAACCACCAGCTGAGGTGTTTGAACCTGGTATCCGCGAACAGCAGCGAATATATACCAAAGCTAGCCAATGGGCAGCTAAAGAGCAAACTATGTTTCCTGATCCAATTTCGGTGACACAGGCTCTCTTGCCAAAGGTGAGAGCGCATGAACAAGCTTGTACCCCAGTAACAGGAGAGTCATCATCAGAATCACTGAAGAGTGCAATTCGAACAGACCAGGTATGGGATATTCTCTCGAAGGCTTCAATTACCCTCCCTTTGGGGCAGCTACTCACCTTGGTGCCCGGAGTTAGGCAACAATTCCAACAACAGGTGAGTCTTGGATCTCCCAGTACTCCGGCGACTGCAACAATACAATTGGAAAATGATTCTATGGTGGATCATTCAGTCCCCTTAATCAGTGTTGGGCATAAAAATCACAAGATTACTCAAGTGTTAATCGATGGCTGTTCGGGTGTGAACATAGCAACTGCAGCTCTTTGTAAGAAATTGGGGTGGACCCAGATTGAGCCTGTCCAATTTTTTGTCAGAATGGCAGACCAATCCCGAGTCCATCCGGTGGGACTGGTCCGGAATATCCCAATTACTTTGCAGGGTACCACGTTCAAAATGACTTTTGTAGTCTTAGAACTACCAGAATCCAGCCTCGACTATAATCTTCTTTTCGGTCGACCATGGTTGAAACAGGCCAAAGTTATACAGGATTGGACAACGCAGGAATTGACTTTGAAAGATAATCACCATAAATATGTTGTCAAATTGGATGCCATTTAGCCCTGTGAGCTTCATACCAGACCCTATGTAGCAGAGCCGGTCCACATGTTGGATGGCTTATCTGAGGATGAAGAAGAGGCGTTTCTGAAGAACAATAAAGATCTGATTTCCTTAGGTACTATAGATCTTCAAGCTGTAGTAGACAACTAGAGTCTGGCAGCCTGTACGGTTGTTCCTGGGACCAGAGATGCAGATGCAAATGATAGTGTTGCTATAGATGGAGCCACTCTACATCAACTTTTACAATCAGCTGATGACTTGGGGAAATCTTGTCAATTTTATGTCCCCGAAGACCAGTTAATAACCTATAATTTGGGTGATGAAGTTAACCCGCTACTTGTTAAGATTAAGGCAGGACTGTCCGAGGCATTTCAAGACGACTTGATCCGACTCCTCCATGAGTTTTCTGATGTTTTTGCTTGGGACTATCGCGATATGAAAGGTCTTGATCCGCGGATCTATGAACATCGGGTCGTACTCAAACCAGAGGCAAAGCCAATTAAACATTCAAGTTACCAAATGAATCCCAATTATGCAGCACAGGTCAAAGCAGAACTCGATCAGTTATTGAAGGTGGGATTCATTGTACCAATTGAACACGCTGAATGGATATCTCCGATCGTGATTGTTCTGAAGAAAAATAAGCAGTTACGAATCTGTGTGGATTACCAGAAACTGAATGTAGCCATGGTACCTCATCCATTTCCTCTCCCCTTTCTCGACACAATGCTTGATAGAGTGGCCGGGCACGAGATGTACTCCTTTCAAGATGGCTACAATGGTTATAACCAGGTCAGAATGGCTGAACAAGACATACCGAAAATAGCTTTCATTACGAACTGGGGTGTTTTTGCTTGTACGGTCATGTGGTTTGGGTTAAGGAATGCTCCTAGCACATTTCAGCGCTGTATGCAGGAAGTCTTTTCACCCTACCTGACTACTTTTATGCAAGTCCATTTAGATGACTTCTCCTTATTTAGCAAGATTGCGGCACACCTGTATCATTTACGGTGCTGCTTTGAGAAATGCCGTGAATACCGACTCTGCCTGACCCGAAAAAATCTATTTTTATGGTTTCTTGTGGTAAACTCCTTGGACATATTATATCTGCACAAGGTATCCAAGTCGATCCAGACAAAGTCTCAGCTATGTTCGAAGCACCCGTCCCTACAATGCCGAAAGAAGTTATGCACTTCTTGGGTCAAATCCGGTGGCATGGCAGGCATCTATGGTGGCTAGCCCATCTAGCAACACCACTGAATCGGTAATGACTAGTACTCCACGACAATACGAATGGACCCCAGAATGCCAAACTTCATTCGATCGTCTAAAAGGATTATTGAAGCAGGCTCCAATTTTGCAACCTCTTGATTGGGACCGCCCATTCCATGTCTTTGTAGATGCATCGGATATCGCCATTGGCAGTGTTTTAATGCAGCAAACGGATAAATGGTTTCGGCCTGTCTACTATGCAAGTCGCCGACTCGCTTCTGCCAAAAGGAATTATTCAGTGACCGAAAGAGAATGTCTCGGGTTGGTGTATTCTATGAAGAAATTCCGGCATTATTTGCTCGGCCAAAAATTCACCTTTCACGTGGATCATGCCGCACTTGTATATCTGGTCCGGCAGCAACATTTAGGTGGTCGCTTAGCTCGTTGGGTTTTATTGCTACGGGAGTTCGACTATGACGTGATTCATCGACCCGGTACAACACATCCCTTAGCAGATTTTCTCTCTCGGTTGGATTCCGGTGAAGCTCCGGTGGGCATTGATGATACCACACCAACAATTTATGCTGCTGAACCAGCTCGTGACGAATCTACCAAACATCCTGTGCCGCCTACCTACTATGATATGTTGTTAACTTTTCTGACTGATGGATGTCTTCCTCCTCATACACCTCGTGCTATGCGGCAGAAAATTGTAGTTTACAGTCATAGATTCCAATTGATTGTAGGACAATTGTACTATATGGATCATACTGGTATCTTACTTCGTTGTATCCCACCTCATGAAGCAGGCTCGGTTATTGCTATGGCACATTCAATACCCTCCTAGGGACATTTTGCAGCAGATCTTACTCATCGGAAGATTCTGCAAAGTGGGCTTTGGTGGCCAACCATGTATAGAGACGTGACTCAGTTTGTGCAGCAGTGTGACACTTTTCAACGATCTGGACAGCCATTACAGCGCCACTTCTTTCCTCTGCAACCTATATTCCCTTTGGAACCTTTTTAGAAGTGGGGTCTTGATTTTATTGGGCCAATCACACCACCAGCGATCCTTAGCAACACTCGCTACATCCTGACATGTACAGATTACGCTACCAGGTGGGCAGAAGCTTGGGCCTTACGGTCTGCCACAGTTGTTTTGGTGGCAAAATGCCTGATGAAGGACGTATTCCCGCGTTATGGATTACCTCTAGAACTTGTGACAGACCAAGTAACCCATTTTGCTAACAATTTAATGCGAGTACTAACGCACACTTTTCAAATTCTGCATAAATTCAGTTCACCGTACTATCCTCGTGCTAATGGTTTAGCTGAAAGTACCAACAAGACGTTGTTGAGTATGCTTCGCAAATTAATTGTAGAATCACCAGAACGTTGGGATCAGTTACTACACGCAGTCTTATGGGCATACCAGACTACATACAAAGTAACAATATCTGACAAGAATTGCAACACAAAGTTGATGTCTTAGAAGCTGATATTATTCCACTACAGGAAGAAGTAGATGCAGTGAAAGTCGAAAATCATACTCTACAATTACACATTCAACAACTTCAAGCACAGATTGTGGAGCAGGAATCTTTGATTACCCAAAGAGATGCAGCGTTGGCTGAGTTAAGAGCCAAAAATGATTTGTTAAATGCTCGTGATGCAGAGATTATCGAGTTAAAACAGTTAGTACAGGATAAAGAAGATGCTTGCGTGGCGCTTGGGAATTTATTGGAAGAAACTCGACTTCAGCTTGATGAAGTAGTGCAAAGAGGTCAGCAGATGGCAAATTTAGCAAAGCAGACTACTCCAGAACTTCAGGCTGTATTTGCTGATTTATTTCAGGCTAATTCTGCCCTGAAAACACAAAACAGTCTGACGGTTCAACTTTAGAAGGAGATAGTCGGGATAAGAAAGGAAAGAGATGCTTACTATCAGACTATTCAATATCAAGCTCAAGAACTGGAGAGAAGAGAAAAGCAGCTCGGTTATCAAGCAAAGCGTTTATCCAAAATAGATAAACAGATTGAAGATATGAGATTGAGCCATGACGTGGCCCTTGCAAATGATTTTTACTTGCAAGAGGCATTTTCGCGACGCAGACCAAAATTTTGATGAGTCAAGTGATTGCAACAAGTTCTGTTCGTACTGACGCACAATTAGTAGAGCCGGAAACCTTAAAGCTTATGTTGGATTCTTTAAAATAGAAGATCTCTAGAATGTTTAAATTGGCTAGAACTATGTATATACAAGGCATCATCGATGAGCCTTAACTTTTGTTTCTGTTGCGGGTTCAAGTCCACCGTGCGTGCTAGTGTAAGGTCGCCGGATTGGCATATTGTAATTTCATATTTTTCCTATACCGCACGAACCGAACGGTCATAGCGAAGTGTTGTATCTTTTTATCAATCAATGAAAAGACATGGCAGTGACTCTCCGGTGGCGACGAGCGGAATTGCCAGACTGTCTGTCTGGGCGATTGCGGTCATTGGAGACGCTGTGGTGTATGATTCGTGAAATCCTGAGTAAAGTTAACTCTTACTTTGTTTAATTACATTGATTTGTGATTAACTCAGTACTGTTAAGTGGTCGATAATAAGTCTGCACAATGGTGTTGAATAACTTCGGCGTTGCGTACTGTGAAAAGTCTAACCAGAATTTTGACAGTAAGCTGTATAAAGGATTTGTTATTGAACATTAACATACTGCTGATCAGATAAGTTAATTGGGAAAATTAGGTTAAAGGGCCTCTGATTTATCAGACCCCTACCACTTCCAAGAACCCGAAGAAACTTAAAAGTGCCTGTGACGGAAATGCACTTTTAACACTTTTCTAGTTGAATTGAGCCTTGTGTTTTAGTTATTTGAACTGTATGACTAGGAATGCCTTCTTCTAATTTTGACATTAACTCTATGTTTCCTAATAAATAATTAGAACAACAAGATTCCATGTAAAATACCTTGAGGTATTCTTTCTCTAATGTGTTAATCGAGTTCATAATCAACATTGTATGATTCTCATTCTGTGTATCATTGGTTTAATTGTAGTAGGTAGTGTTGTAAGCTTGATTCTCACCCCAATTTCTTCCTCCACCTTTACCATAGCCACCTCTTGACTTTGTCTTCCTCTTTGAAAATGATTTTTATACCCTCCACCTCTACCTCTAGCATTGTTATTCTGATTTTGCTTTGAACCTTGTTAAATATGCCACCAATCGTAAGCCAAGTTATTGCTCAAACCACATATCCAACATGTACTCTTTTTATTACTCTCATTACTTCTTCCTCTTTTGTTTTCTCTACCTTTATCTTTGTCATTGCCTCTTCCCTTTACATAATTGGCCTGAGAAGTTGATTCTCCACCCTCCGTTGCTCTACCTTTATCTCCTTTCTTTTTATTCTTCCATACATAGTAGAGCTTTGTCCCTTATCTCCATCTGACTTCAAGTCTTTCTCAAATCTAAGCATCATTATAAGCAATTGATTTAGATATGGTACAAAGAGCTTTAATGAAATTTTAGTTGATAATTCAAAAGGTTTCCACATTTCATATCCTCTCAAAGCTGTAAGCAATTTTGCAATCAACCTATGATCTTCAATTTCTTCATTTATAGATCCAATACTTCTGCCAAGTTTTCCATCTTAGTAACATAATCACTAATACTTTGTCTTGGCTTCTTTTTGAATGTGGTAAACTTTGACCATGAGATAGCTTTCCTCGATTTAGTAGTGTTATGGAAATGATCTTCCAATAGATTCCATATATCTTCTACTGTTTGCAAGCCTCTCATGTGTGGCAAGAAGTGATTTGTAATGGTGTTGTAGATATAAGGTCTTGTTCTTGCATCATTATTTTGCCATCACTTTAAAGCTTCTAAATCTTCCTTTTTTGGTCAAATATCATCTTCAAAAATATGATTTTCTTCCTCACTTGTTATAAAAGCCATTAGATGCGTAGTCATTAGTAAGGCTTCCATTCTCATTACCAAATAGGAGAATTATATCTCTCCAATTTATCAATAGAAATATGATCTACCATGAACTCCCTGATTTTGCTGCAACCTATATGTTTAAGGTTTACATAGTGTTACCTTTTGTAGGTCTTTAAACTCAAGAATGATTTCTAAATAATCCATTGATGCTTTTGATGTTAAATACTTCAACTTCCAACTTCTCAATGAGGACCTTCCAAACTTTGTATTTCTGGAAATCCTTTTGTGCTCTCTAGGACCTTTCTACTCTTATACCACTTATTGATGTTTCAAACACCCCAATGACTAGGCTATTGTGATATTAGAAGTCCTCTACAATCGCCATTAGGTCAACAATACCTCAAACTCTGAAATATTTACCACATTATGCAATAAATGTGATAATTTATTCTCATTGAAAATGCATCTTTTCTTTCCAAAGATTCAACTTCAATTTCACTTCTACTTTGTTATGAATCTTCAAGATTATTATACACATTAACTTGTAGAAGTTGTTTCATAAATTTGTTGAGTGATTCCAAACAATACTTTCAAGTATTGCCTCAGAAAGTACTTCATTTCTCTTCAAACGTTATACAATGTCTTCCTTCGAGTTTATGTACCTATAATATTTATCTTGCTTCCCTGATCACACATCCCAATTTGTAAGGATCTTTTGGAAAAATGTAGTTGAGGACCCTAGCTTTCAATTGAGCTATTATGTATTAAAACCTTCCACCTTACACTTAGATCTGACTCTAAGAAGTTCAACAAAATCTGCACCTAATTCTTGTAACTTCGATCTATGATACATATAACTACCAATTTACTTGGATCACTTCACATACCAAGAACTAGCTCAATTCTTTCTATAAAAATGTTCATTTAATATTAGGGAAGATGTGTACAAAGTGATTTGGATTTCTTCGGCTCGTAACCACAGAAAAGACTCTAACAATAAAGAGCTTTTCTTCACAATCTCTCACCCGAGTACTTGGATTGCCTATACATAAGTTTAGGACTTACATTCAATACAATGATACTAAAACCTACAAGTTTATGATCTTAATTGACTTACATACATTCAAGTCTTATGCTTCTACAACTCAAACTGGTCATTTTGAACTTTCTAGAACTATTTTGGATCCAATATCTAAGTATATGTTACAGATGTGAATTTGTACCTTCACATAGGCATGATTTTGAATGTCCAAGTTTCATAGTGTTTTTCTTCTTCCTTCCTTCACTTATGTCTTCATCAATACTCTTTATAGACTTTATATCTTCATGAGTAATTAGTGAGTGAATTGCATTTATCGAGCATGAAGGATAAAGCACCAAGGTGCCCTAGCATAACATCTTACTAAGATAGAGCCAGTGTATTTGCCGTCAAGTCGAGACCATCTTCAACTGAATGAAAGAAACTTCCTCCAATCTCATGTTGTAGAATTCAATTAATTACATGTGCTCCCACTCTTTCCTTCACTTGCACTTACCTCTTTACAACTAAAAGACCTTTGTCACTTTTCACACTAATCTTTTATGGGACCGATTGTAAGATTAACTCAATTGGAGCCCATGGTTATCACCAATTATCTCCCAATCATGAAGTTTCCTTGATCATAGGTATGATGATTTGGTGAATAGTTCCTACAAACACTTTTCTCAGTATGGCTCTAGCTATGGCTCCAATCAGCATGGGAACAATTAAAGAGAATTTTTCCATTATATGGTGTTTCTGATGGCCTAATCAACTAACAGTGTGAGAACCAACTCCGAAAGGCAGCCACATGTGAGAGACCATTACACTTTGGTGCGCTCGATGTGAAGCTTCCATAGTCTATGCAAGCACTAGAATAAATACCAAATTACCCTTCCTCCTGCTTACTCCCTCACCTGGCATTTGGGCGATCTCCACTAGTGATATGGGTGTCTTCTAAGTTATTCATCATGGTGACTTTGGAAACTCCCTCTCCAAATACTGATATGAGTAGATGATGGATCACCACATCTCATAATTTCTAGTTCTCGATGTTCCTTTTTGGTTGGAAAGTTTCCAAATCATTTGGGACGTAAAAGTATTCAAATAATTTGGGACATAGTGAGAAGAAAACAACCTAAGAAAGATTTCCATGTTCACTCTTTCATTGTATATCCAAATTCATTGAATTTGAGAAAAGAAGGTAGCTACAGGTCTTGTCTTTAATGTACCCAACTTTCAAGTTCTTTGGATGCTATTTAAGAGGCCAAATCACCTATGCAATAGAGGTATTGTTAGTTTTCTGTAAGGCCTCAAATAAGCAATAGGAGCCTTTTTTCAAGGATATGCAATGGAATTTTGTATTACAACAAAACCTTTGGTTAGTATTTAGCACAAAGTTTGGAGATTACGGAAGCACCCAATGTCAGAATTATTCGGAACTTAAACACAAAGAGCATACTTATTGAGTAATAGCATATGCAAAATTCAGAGAAATTAGAGATCATTTGATAGGTCAAAGCATCTTTTGATACCCAGAAAAATCTAAGACGAGAATTTTCTAGAGATCACTACATAGTTCTAGTGTGCAAATTACCATTTATCATTAAAATTATCAATTTTAAAAGCTTATCTTAGATTAACTTACTGGAGCATGGACATTTCCAAAATTCAAAGATTTTGAATTTTTTCTCTTCATACTTAAAGTTAGTGCCAAACGTATTGAATATTATTTTCCACCTCAAACAAGTTTTTGCCACCTCAAACAAGTTGAATATTATTTTCCACCTCAAACAAGTTGAATATTAATTTTTTATCTATATTTTTCACGAAGATAGGAAGCTCGTTGAGTTTCATTTCTCGCGAGTAAGTACAGCTATCGGATTTAATCGACTTTCATTTTGTTAGTACATTTTATCACATGATGAGTTTCATTTATTTTTGAGACTTTTCTCTGAGATTTGGGCATAAAAAAGGCTAAGAAAAAATCATTGCAAGTGAGTACTCTACAGACAAACGCTCTAAGGATGCAAAAGTAAAAGAAATAAAATGGAAACACAAACAAACGTTTGAATGTGAACCGTCCTTGTTACATAACTCCATAAAGGTTAAAATGCTAAACAAAGGAAAAGAGGCACAATAATCAAAACAACAATGGAATAGGACATGGAAGGCCTAGAGAAAAATATATCTTCCTTCGAAGAGAATTTAAGAGAATAAAACTACTGGCTAGGTGAGTACAAAAGTCCATCGGAAACTAAAGAGGATATTGCAATATTAGCGGATCATATGCCAAAGTATTTAATATGCAATTTAGAGCTTATCAAGCTACAATAAAAAGGTAGCCCTTTTATAATAGAACAAAATTAAACACGAATGGTATGTATGAAGAAATTTGAGGTAGTGCACCAACTATTGGAAAAGATAACTTACACATGACCGATAGAGAACAAGCTTCACCAGAAGGGATGTCAAAGATTAATGAGAGAGCTAGATCTTTTAAAGGGGTAGAAGATCATGAACCCTTGTTAATAAGTCTGGACGTGAATGAGGAATGCCCACAAATCCTATGTTTGAGAGATCCGAAGAGCTCAAAGAATTTGTGAGAAAACAAAAAATTATAATGAGGCAAATTCAAAGAAGAGCTCAAACAAAAAATTATAATGAGGCAAATTCAAATAGATGATGAGATCCTTACATTAAGGGGGAAAATGAACCCTTGAAGGGCCGTTAAGATTAAGGAGTGATTAAGATTGCAACTATCTTTGTACGTCATTGGATGAGGCTCAAAATCAAGCGATTTGGTTTGAATTCTGTGAAGGAAAGGTGCTTTTGCATGTAGCCTTTGGATGGACCCATGATTAATGGGGCTTGCATTCTTCTCCAACTCGCTATCATCCGGATTTGTGCTTGTTTATTGGATCTCATCCGACCCAATGGCCATAAATGATGAAGAGAGTGTTCAAGCTGAAAAGGGTATCCTAAAGGCTTATGCACATTTATTCGTATGTGGAAGTAGGAAGGGAAGAGGAGTGTACTCTACTATAGAGTCTGCTTGTGTGCTAGACTTCTGTCTAGCAGACTCCTAACCCTTACCCCCTTCAAAAAGAAAGAAAATTTGAGTCCATACCTCGAGATGGGCCTCATTTTTTAGCATAGATCAAACCCTTTTCTATTGTTCTTTTCATGCATGACCTGCACAGATTTCGAAGCTTAAACCTTTAGGTTTTCTAGTGACTTGAGAACCGACATGGAGCAACCAACATTCTCCTCTCTTCTACACATGAATCTAGCCAAAATCTTGAGGAGGAAGAATAATTTTCCACCATGCATGTATGGACTTGCTTTGTCCATCACCATCTCTATCTTCATCTTTTCCAATGTGCAAGAGCTTTGGGCACCGATACCAAATGTAAGATTAGAGGAGAAGGATGTACCTGAGACTCACCTCCTAACTAGTATATAGCCCTTGCGTACTCATCACCTATGGTCTACCATGTGGTGTCACTATTCATTTGGCCATCATCAATAGACAACCAACCATTGGACTCATGAATCTCGGGCTCGATATGCCCCGAGCAAGGAACTCCTCATTCCTCCAACATATACATCCTTGAATAGTATAATATTCTGAGTTGCTTCTACCTTGTGTTATTCTCCTTCAAGGGTAATTATCCCACATATGATCGATGTACTTTGGGGGCTTCCTCAAAATGCATATGAGGAATGGCTCTATCCCACTTTCTACTTGGTCAGAAGCTTGAAAGCTCACTTCATGCTCTTGGAAGCTCACTCTCATCCATAAGTGAGTTTTCCCATTTCATGGTCTAATGGGTCTCCTACCGATTTCCATTTTGTGAGTATATTTCCTATTTCATTTAGCTTCTTCTTCCTCTGTACTCTCTAAAGGCCCATCCCCATGACCTCCTTCACTTAGTAATTTAGTGGATTAGTAATCTTATCACACGAAAATCTCTTTCACTTATTCCACAATGTATAAGGATCTCATCATCTATTTGAATTTCCCCTTTCCTCTTGTATTTTAAGGATCTTCTAGCTCTCTCATGAATCTTTGATATTCCTTCTACTATATCGGTGTGTAATTGATCTCTTCCAATAGTTGGTGTGCGACCCGTTCACTATGCGGGTAGCAATCCCCATGTTCCATTATACAAGGGCGACCTTTTTTTCGTGCAGGAGATTAAGAATTATAGAAGTTTGCTGATCTCGACTTGGAGTGAGTAGAGGAGAGACATTGGAAGATGTTCCGGCAGCATTGGAAGATGTTCCGGCAGTATAAGTATAATATTGATCTAGATCGTCATGTAAGTGCTTCCTTACATAAAATATAATCTTCGATATTCTTGAAGATTAGAGTTCGCTCAAGCATTGAGCTATATATCAATCCATTATCATTAAAATATATGATCCCCTGATCAGAACGTAGAAAAAGGTCTGGTTGTGCGCTACACATAAAGATTGAATCCCAATCACGCCAATGCTTGATTAATTAATTAATTAAATGTTTTTTTGTGTCATCAGAGCATTTAATTGTCATGAGTGACAGTACACTAATGAGAAAGACGCCAACTTAACTTTCTTTTCATGTGCACTGGAATGAACATAACATACGCTTCACTCACCTTGCCCGCGAATCTAATACTACCGTTCAATGCAAATAAATAAACATTGAAACCTTGATGAGAAGGAAAGTAAATTAACATTGGCATTTGATGATGATGAGACTAGGGAATTAGCAATATCCTTTCTAATTTGTTTCTATTTCTACTTCCAAATCATAATGTCCTACAGATTCCTACCTATCTACAGTGGTAGTCTTCGGCAAAAGTGGCGGCGCCTCTCCGTTATAGAAGATATTATTGATCTCCACTTGGAGAAGAGGATAAATTCTAAATGATACAGATCAGTTCAGTTGCACCAGAAATTCAACCCCACAGTGTTCCGACAGCATTAATGAATCAAATTGAATTAACGTAGTAGAAGCAATGGCAAAGAAATAGTAAAAATGCGAAGAAATCAGACAATATTGAATCCTCGGCTTCATCGAATTGATGGTACAGGCACGACACGACAGTAGAACGTCGGCTTTACTGTGATTTGTTTTTCATATGTGTATCACATTACATTGGCCAGTTGCATCATCCTGTCTATCCTTTGCGTTAGTTTCCTTGGCAACTTCATACCTTTCTAACCACTTTTGCATAGGCTCAGAGTTAACTATGCAAAACTTCATTGCCTTCTCTCTGAAAGCTGCATCCATTTTTCTTTGCAATCCTTTACCTTGTGGTTCATCACCTACGAGACGAACATCTTCATCATCGCTCATAAGCGAGGCATTTCGGGATCCGATATACGTAGAAACTTAGTAATGAATACAAAAGATTCTTGTACAAGCCATCCCTCTGCCATGCTACCCTCTGGACGTGCTCTCTGTCGAACAAACCCTTTTAATGTCTTCATAAAGAGCTCTAAGAAGAACATCCATCAACTATGGACAGTTACTGCTATTGCAACTTCATTTACTACATGAACCAGTAAATGAAGTTGAATAGTGAGAATACTTGTGGGAAAGTATTTCTCTACCATACAAACAACCTCGATAGCATTGAGTTTCGCACTCTCTATGCTATCTCTATTTATCTCTTTAGAAGATATCCACCGTACTAAAGTAATTTTATAAATGGTTTTTCGTACATCCTCTGAAAGACAATCTTTTAGGGCTACAGGGAGCACAAACTGTAAAAACTTGTGCCAATCATGAGACTCGAGTCCTGCAAGATCGTCGTTTCGTATGAAAGCAGTCTTTAGACATCTCATGCATCCAGTAGGTGTACGAAACTCTGAAATTTTTTTCTTCACTTGTTGCTCTTCCATCCTGCAAAGCACCCAAGGAGCTCTTGGTAATGATACTGTTCCGTTGGGCTTAGTAATAACCCACAACTCTCGCATACGACCTCGCTCTTCTAGGTCATCCCTTTGTGCTTTGCTTTCTTTCTTTCCGATCAAAGTTTTCCAAAGCATCTCTCCCACATTCTTGAAAATATGCATCGGGTCTACCAAATGATTGATCACCAATTCACTCCAATAAGGGAGTTCATGAAAAATGGACAACCGTTTCATGCCAGCAACTGGATTTTCTGAATCCCATAGTTGTTTTCAATCACTAGCTTTCATTTGGTGTTGCGCTTGTCGACCAATTTGTCCTTCACGTAAAACATGCCCATCAGGCAAATATCTATGATGTCCTTCATAGACAGTTTTACGTAGTGCTTTGGAATAGCGTGCTTCGAGTCGTGGTCCGCATAAAGGCAAGCATGATAACCCGAAATCGATAAACCTGAATATTCACCATAACTAGGCCAATCATGCATTGTCCACATAAATATGCCTTGCACTCGCATGTCTCGTCTTTTTATAGGTTGAGACATGTCACACACAGTGATCCCATCCCATAAAATGCGCAGTTCTTCTACAAGTGGTGCAAGATATACATCCATGTGTTTTACCTTATACTTACCTGGTACAATAAGAGCTAATAATAAATGACCTTTCTTTGTGGCCAACCATGGTGGGATATTATAATGGACCAAACATACAGGCCATGTGCTCCTTGAAGAACTGCGTAATCCAAATCGATTCACTCCATCCATAGCTAGGCCTAGACGTATGGACCGAGGCTCACTAGCAAACTCTGGCCACTTACTATCAATGTGCTTCCAAGCATCAGAGTCAGCTGGCACTCGCATTACATTATCTGTAGACCTGCTCTTTGTATGCCATGACATTAACTCAGCTATAGATTTGCATCTAAACAAGTTCTTAATTCATGGAATGATAGGAAAGTGGCGAAGAACCTTTGCGAGGATTGCTTCGCCTATAACGTCTTCTCTAAATCTATTTGCTCCACACTTTGGACATACGTGGAGATGCTCATACTCATTTCGAAAGAGAATGCAATCATTCGAACAAGCATGAATTTTTGTATAATCCATTCCAATGGACTGTAAAAGTTTTTTCGCATCTCCACGTGTTGGAGGCATGTCATTGCCCTCTCGCAAAATTTGATCTTTAAGAAGCCTACAATAAGCAATTAAAATGATATTAGTAAATGAAGTTATTGTGATACAACAATGAAAGCCAATTTGTTCTCCACTTACCTGAACAATTCAGTGACACTACTATCTGACCATCCATAAATGGATTGCAGATTGAGCATCGCGAGTGAAGCACGTAGTACAGATATCTTTGCTCCATTGTAAAGTGGTAAACGAGCTAATCTTTGCATGTTTTCATATTCTTCATTAACTTCTGATCGTGGAATTTCTGTTGTGTCCATGAAACTCTCGTCGACACCTTCTTCACCATCATGATCTTCGTCCATCTCATAAAATGCTTCAAGCATCTCTTCCATATGTTCATTCTGTGTAATATTTATAGTGCTTGCTTCTATGTCTAAGTGCTTTTTTGCTCTCTTTTATCCAGGAGATGTTACCGGTGCAATGTCGTTTGGATCCATCTGCTCACCTGGGGGACCATGCGAATGATAGCGTAGGTTTTCCAGTCGATCCCTATCAAAAGATCCATACTCTCTAACATGAGCAGTACAAATCCATCGTTTTTTATAAATTTGATACTTGCACTGTGTGCAAGGACATGCCATTCTCTCTTCAGGATCCAAAGAAGCCATCTGCTACAATATGGATATTTTAGAACATTTCTTTTTTTATTAAACCTAAAAATCTAACTCTTAAAGACCTAAATACTTAAATACCTAAAAAAACTTAAAATCCTAGTTTTAAAACCCTAATCTATATAGCTATCCTATTTTATCTATATATTCGGATTTTTTCTTGATTGACCCTATTTTATATATATATTTATTTATTTATTCAGATTTTTTCCTCTTAATTAAGTTATAGGTATGCCTAAACCCTAAAACCCTAATTTTAAAGATCTGGACCTAACTTATGTATATTTCTATACACATGTGTATATACATGTATATATGTATTATATGTGTATGTGTATGTGTGTATATATATTATGTACGTGTTAAAACCCTAAAACCCTAATCCAAATGACCTAGAACTAAAACATGTATATATATGTATGCATGTGTATATATATGTGTATATGTATATATATGTGAATATAGATAGGTATATAAGTATGTGTGTTTGTGTATTTATATATTTATTTATATATTCAGATTTTTTCTTTACTTAATTATATTTAATAATATATATTTAATTAAATAATTTAAAACACTAGTTCTTTTTATATTTATTTATGTATATAATTATCTTATTTTATATATATATATATATGTATTTATATATTCAGATTTTTTTTCTTACGTAATCCTATTTTTATATATTTAATTTTATATATTTAAATATAAATATTTAATTAAATTATTTAAAACACTAGTTCTTTTTATATTTATTTATGTATATAATTATCTTATTTTATATATATATGTATTTATATATTCAGATTTTTTTTCCTTACGTAATCTTATTTTTATATATTTAATTTTATATATTTAATTAAAACCCTAATCTTAAAATTCTAGATCTGAAATAATAAACCCTAAAACCCTAATCTTAAATATGTAGACCTAAAATATGTATATTTCTATATTCATGTGTATATACATGTATATATGTATTACATGTGCATGTGTATGTGTGCATATATCTTATGTAGGTGTTATAAACCTAAAACCCTAATCTTAAAGATTTAAATCTAAAATATGTATATTTTTGTATGCATGTGTATCTACATGTATGTATGTATTATATGTATATGTGTGTTTGTGTATATATGTAATCTACGCATTAAAATCCTAAAACCCTAATTAGAAAGACTTAGACTTGCCGCGTGGTTATATCAGGACTACTAGTCGTAATTGCAGCCTTTACATGTTTCAATGGCGAGCTGTTTTCATTTCCTGCATATTTACGTTTTTCACATTGTTTGTGGGAAGCCGTGATCAGCAGCTGGTCATCATCGCTGAGTACTCCACTCCTAGCGGGAGGCGCAGCTGCAACAACTCTGAATTTCTTGTCCTTTCCTCCTCCTCCATCTTCTTGTTTGAGCCACTGCATTATGCGACGCACATCTTTGTGCGGCGGAAGATTCAATGTTTCCATCTTGTAACTACTATCACCAGTTGTTGTTGTTATTCCTTTGTACTGGAAGAAGAAAGCGTCATGTATAGAAGTGAGGAAATTGAGGAGGCTCGCCAGCGGACCGCCGTTAGCCCTTCCGAAAGATGGTGCAGGCATAGGGAATCTGAGTCTCCATTTCGATTTCCAGAGGAAACATTTTGGAAGAAGTTGTATTTGCATATGGAAATTAGGTTGTTCGTATCACGCGGCCAAACGGAAACGCTGTCGTCAACAATGACGATCCGAGAGGCCGGAAACGGGATAAGAGTGAGATCTCCGGCGCGCTAGTATTTATATATAGTGGTAGCAACATACATGAGATACGAATTTATAATTGAAACTAATTGTTGTTGTTGTAAAGATGAATTCCATTCGACATACGAGACGTCGTGAAAAAGTGTAAAACATTCCTCGTAAAATTATGAACTATTTATGTAGGCACCAGTTTATATATATGCACGCATGGGGTGAATTTAATATTCGTCTCGTAGTAGTAAATTTGTAAACATCGTTGGCGACCATCATGGAAATAATTGCACAAGCTATTCTCCACCATGTCTTCAAATTTATACAAAGGCATTTTCTGAAATGATGATGTGAGTAAGTTCATAGAGAGAAGTATTGGAAAGGAGCTCTGGTAAAAAAAAAAAAAGGGAGAGGCTCCGTCCTCTTTCATGCAATGTATAAGATGGCCCAATACATGAGACCATCATGGAATTGCACCCTCTTCAAAGACATATTCTCTTTTTTATTTGAGAAGCAATGCATAAAATGTTGAGAAAATAGCTCATTTTCCTATTCCATAGCGAAAAACATTATTTTGTTTTCAATTAGTATCACGAAAAACCACCATTGAAGCATTAGATTCATGAAGAAGCTTACTAAATTATTTTCAATGCTAGAAATGGCCATCGAATGATCCAGCACCTCTTGTCAGAGTTTTCAATTTCAAGAAGTGGTGGCAATAATGTCAAAAACAAAGAAACCCAATCTCTTGAGATAGCACTTGGCACTCTTGATGTGAGATTTATGTTCTCATTCTTATTGAGAAATTGAGTTTCAATGAGCAAGATTGCAATTACAAGTACATGTGCTAGAAAACAAGTCCAAGATCCAATCATCATCATTGGAGAATAATTGGATTTACCTCATTATAAGCTTTTGGGGCTTTTGATAAGGATTAACCAATGTCTTTTCTCCTGCAACATGACGAAAATTCTTCGTTAGTGTAGGGAACATTAGCACATTTGAAATTTTGTTCTCACTATAATGTTCCCTAACCCTTCTTTTACTAACTTCATTATAATATCCAACTGTAAGGCACTTGGTAGCACGAATGGACCTATGTCCTGGCGTGTGATTACGTTTGTCTTTACCCTACAAATTTGTAATTATAAAAACAATGTCATGTGCAATTTCTAGAAAGAGACAAAAAGCAAGTACGTACCATGTAAGACACTCCATAGCATGACACCTTGACTTTGATGTTGTTGAGACAGAGAAGGATTAGTCCTTTCTATGAAAATGACAATCCTCGAGAGTCATGACATGGTTAATTCAACAAAATCTGTCACCATCTTTTGTATCTGTAGGTGCTTGAATGGCTCATCATCATTAATAGAACCACTCACTCTAAAGCCATATGGCATGTCTGCTATTAAAAGGGAATAATGTCTCCTAGGTACTCTTGTACAAATGTTTTTTACATCATCACAATATATATTGTCGTACAATGGCCTTAGGGGTTCTATGGGGTTTGAAAAACACTTTAGTCAAGAGGACTCATCCTCGAACTCCATCTCCTTTGCCTTTGCTCTAGACTTCTCATGCCTTGTCCTTTGGATATGAGCAAGGAAGGTAGAAGGATAACCTTCATTCAGCTCACCACTCTTCTTTCGAGGTTTCTACAAACAAAGGACGAGTGTGAACCCAAAGATTGTTTACAAAGTGTAACATATATCAATGGTTCTGATGCTTTGCATTGAATAAATCTTTGCTAGGAGACTTAAATGAATAGATAGTTAGAGGCCAAGTACCATATAACTTGCATCAAGTCAATGCTTGGCATCAACTAGTTGTGGCAAGCTACACCTAGAGTCACGTTTGTGCTACAGTACGATGCCTAGCATCAGAATCCTAGTGAAGTTCGATGTGTGGCATCAAATTTTGACTAAAGGTTGTTGTTGCACATAGCAATTCTCTGATATTCAATGTGAGGCATCAACTTCTAGCATATCTGTTCCTATAACTAGATGCCCCGCATCAAATAGCACCAAGTACTTGAAAAACTTGATGAGATTATATTGTAATGAGCAAGAGAACTCACCCAATCGCGGAACAATATAAAGTATTCTGACAATGCTTTGTATGAGGAGGTGGTCGGGTACTCTACCTGGACACTCCATGTGAAGCACCAAAACCTCCTCATCATCACCTCCTAAATCTTCATATAAACCTTGTGACTGCATTGTGAGTTTTAAAACAGCATGATAAGTTACTGAAAGAGCGAGAAAAACCGATATATGACAAGAGTCTACTTACTCATTTAGCTCAATGACCATCTCCTCAAGGATTAGGTCTTTGGAAATGACCTTGATCATGTTGAAATTATGAAAGTGCCATCCTTAATGCCTTGCAATGCTCTCCACGGTATCAACTTCATATCCTCAGGAGCAGCCTCTTCAATGGAGAGATGAGCTTTCTTTCCCTTTCCTTTTACATCAACCTAAGAATCTTTTTTTTTTCTTTTTCTATTTCTATCCTTTAACCTCTTTGTTCCCACTACAACATATGAGGGGCATACCGATGCCGCCCATACTGAGGGTCAGTCCTAGCATCGGTATAAGCATTGGAAAAGTCCACTTAAGCATACAGACGATCAAGTGATCGTTGGTATGAGCGTTTTAAATGGATCATGAGGATGTCTCCCGACTGCTGGTATAGGCATCCGTATAAGCATCTCTATATGCATCAGTATGAGCATTGCTAATTTACTAGAAATTACGTATGCCTAGACCGATGCATATACCGAGGCCATTGGAACTCGAGAGCAAAACTCAACATTTTGTGTGTGTTTTACACTGAGTACTGCTTTCTTCTATTGAACTTGCACATGCAAACCAAATTATGACATGCTTTTTCTTGTGCACACACACACACATAGATCTCTCTGTCTACACACACACACACACACATTCTCTCTCTTTAGATCTCACATCTTCATAAGTGGTGCACATATTGTTACCCTTTGTCTTTCTCTATGCTTTATGTTTTATAATTTTTCTTCTCTTTGATTTTGGAGAAGTTTTTTGGCGTTGATTCTTTGGAACTTGATGATATGACATACATTACGCTTTGCATCGTGATTTGTAGGGATTATACCATAACTATGGCATGAGTCACAAAAGGGAAATGGATTGATTGTCTCCAAGCTAGGGAAGGATTGTTACCTTCAAGAGAGTGTCACGAAGTGAATATGAGACTATGAGATATCACAAGCTGTGGCAAAATTTACTATGTGATAGAGCTTGAGTAAATTAGTGAGTCACTCTTAAAGAAAATATATACACCAATTAGAAAGGATCCTTACTATAGGTTTCATCAAGAGAATCAGTGGGTTCTTACCAGTCCCAAGTGATAGTTATGAATGCCTTAGTATAGTATGAGAAAACCTCCCTATCTATTATTTCATTTGTCATCACTTGGGTTACTTTTCCAAAGAGTTTCCCCTTCACGAGGAAGATAACCCCCCCCCCACCCCCCGCACCTCGAGGAGATCCCTTGCATCCCTTATATGACCCAGATAACTGCAAAGAAGGTTTCACAATGATGAGACAAAGATCGACTAGTTGTCATAACCCTCTGAAGCGTTCAAAGCAATTATTTGATGCTTTGGACTCTCAATCCATCGTTTCGGACTCAGAAGTATGGTTTGAGCGAGGGATCGATTCTATGAGTGAGTAGAGCTTCTACAAGTCAAAGCTTAGGATCCTAGAATTGGTTGGAATCTCGATACTATTTCGAGCTCCCACCACTTGATCATCAACAAGGAAGTGGTTGTGTTGCTATGTATGAACTTTTCTTTGATCTCTATTGATGCCTCAAACATAGAACTTGATAGAGTGTCTATCTAGGACTCTCTTCCTCCTCTCCAAGCTCTCCTTGTTCATGGAAGAGAATCTAACATTGACACTCTTCATATTGATAGAAAAGGTCAAGTGGGAATCCTTTTGTTTGTCCCTTGACCTACACAACTCATGTTGAAAAATTCTATGCTTGCAGGTGTCTTCATCTCTCCCATTCCATCAAAACCAAGATCCTTAAAAGCATTATGGTACCTCGGCATAGTATGGTTTGAGTGAGGGATTGAGTGTATGAGTGAGCAGGGCATTATGGTTCTTGTATATTTGTCTTTTACAAATCAAAGCTTAGGATCCTAAAACTAGTTGGAATGTCGATATTATTTTGAGCTCCCACTTGGTTTAATGTCCTTGGCCCTCCCATTCATCACACACCTCATCTTGATAAACTCTATGCTTGCAGGTGTCTTCATCTCTCCCATTCCATTAAAACCAAGATCCTCAAAAGCATTATGGTATTTGGGCATAGTATGGTTCGAGTGAGGAATCGACTGTGTGAGTGAAGAGAGTATATTGTTCTTCTATATTGTTTTTCTACAAACCAAAGCTTAGGATCCTAGAATTGGTTGGAATCTGGGTACCATTTCAAGCTCCCCCCCATTGGATCCTCACCAATCATCAAGAAGGAAGAGGTTGTATTGCTATCTATGAACTTTTCTTTGATTGATATTGATGCCCGAAACATAGAAGTTGATAAAGTGTCTATCCAGGACTCTCTTCTTCCTCTTCAAGCTCACGTTGTTCATGGTAGAGACTTGAACATGGTCACTCTTCATAGTGATAGAAAAGGTCAAGTGGGAATCCCTTTGTTTGTCCCTTGACCTTAAGCGGGATTCCTTGAGGGTGTGGAAAAGGTGAAGTGGACTCCCTTTGTTTGTCCCTTGACCTCAAGGATAGATGTAGTAACACATGCTTCACTTGGTTTAATAACCTTGACCCTCCCCTTCATCACACAACTCATATTGACAAATTCTATGCTTGCAGGTGTCTTCACGTGTGCCATTCCATCAACATCAAGATCCTTAACAGCATTATGGTATTTGGCCATAGTATGGTTTTAGTGAGGGATCAAGTGTATGAGTGAGCATAGCATTATGGTTCTTTTATATTTTTCTTTTAGAAGTCACTACAAGATATCACGGGCATACTGATGTTGTGCATACCGATGGTCACGTGTCGGCATCGGTATGACCGTCCAAAACCCCTGAAGAACCACGGAAGCAATATACACATCGGTACACATGCGTCAGTATGCGTGTTAGTATGAGCATCGGCATGAGCGTCAATACATTACTCCTAACTACCGCACTTATACCAACACTCATACCGACACTCATACGGATGCCATGTTTTAACCGGACTCGAGAGCAAAAAAATCGAATTCATCACGTTTTGAAACAAAACCTGCTATTGTCGAGTTTACGCACGTGAGCTACATCTCTTCGTTTCTCACTCTTTCTCTCTATCTCTCTCTATGCACACCTCTCTATTTTTCTAGATCTGAAGTTTTGGTAAGTATCACACATATTGAAGCACTCGTTTTTCAATTCTTATGTTTTGCCTTTTCTAATTTCTTTTCTCTTTAGTTTTGTAAGAGATTTTGGCATCAGGTCTTTGGAATTCAACACACATGCATATGCATACACACATCCATATGCATACACACATGCATATGCATACACACATACATATACATACACACATACACAAATGCATATGCATACACACATGCATATACATACACACATATGTGCATACACACATGCATATACATACACACATATGTGCATACACACATGCATATACATACACACATATGTGCATACACACATACACATGCATATGCATACACACATACACACATGCATATGCATACATACACACACACACAAATTCCATATACATACACACATGCATATACATACATACATGCACACATGCATATACATACACACATATGTGCATACACACATACACATGCATATGCATAACCACATACAAAAATGCATATGCATACACACATGCATATGCATACACATGCATATGCATACACATGCATATGCATACACATGCATATGCATACACATGCATATGCATACACACATGCATATGCATACAGACAGGCATATGCATACACACATGCATATACATACACACATATGTGCATACACACATACATATGCATATGCATACACACATACACACATGCATATGCATACATACATACACACACATATGCATATACATACACACATGCATATACATACACACATGCATATACATACACACATATGTGCATACACACATACACATGCATATGCATACACAAATACACATGCATATGCATACACACATACACACATGCATATACATACACACATACACAAATGCATATGCATATACATAAACACATGCATATACATACACACATACACAAATGCATATGCATACACACATGCATATGCATACACACATGCATATGCATACACACATGCATATTCATTTATTCATTAGATATTCAACTTGATGATCAATTGGAGTAAAAGAAATTTTAATCTCCTCATCCAAGACTTTCTACATGATGAAATGATGGTGTACCTCAATGTGTTTAGTTCTTGCATGAAAAATCGGGTTGGCCTAAAGATGTAGAAAGCTCATCTTATCACCAAAGATGATTAGTATTCCTTGATAAATAATTAATATTCTAAAGAGTGTTTTCATCCATAAAACCTCTTTTGTTGCTTCTATGAAACCTTTATATTCAGCTTCTTTCAAAGAAAGTGCCACTTTAGGTTTTTTTCCCTACTCCAAGAAAGTAGCTTTCCTCTTGCAAAACACATGTAGCCTGATGTTGATCTCTTGTCATCCTTGTTACCAGCCCAATCAGCATCTTAGAATACTCTTAAGCTCAAATCAGAGAAATAAGAATAACGAATTCCTTCCTTTGTAGTCTCTTTCAAATATTTAAGTACTTGTTTAGTTGAATGCCAATGTGATACTCTAGGTCCCTCAATATATTGTGAGAGAACTCCAATCGAGCAACTCTAAGTATGATCGTGTTAAAGTAACATAAATTAGACTTCCAATAAGACTTTGATATGTTTTCACATCATCAAACAATTCACCTTCATGAAAAACTTTTGTGATTCAACTCCATAGGAGTCCTTGTATTTTTGCAATTTGTCATCTAAAACTTCTTTAAGAGATCATTTATGTATTTCCTTTGATTAATATACATACCATGTGCTGTATAAAGGATTTGCATGCCAAGATAATAAGTTGACCTGCAAGGATCTTAAATTTTGAATTCCTACTCTAACAATGATATCATCCACATATATGAAAAGATAAATCAGGCCTTCATCCATACTCTTGATTAGCAAAGAAGGATCAGCTTTACTTACTTCAAAGACTTTATCAATAAGATATTGAACCAACCTATAATTCCAAGCACTTGGTGGTTGTTTAAGACCATATGAAGCTCTTCTCAACCTACACACATAATCTGGATATTTTGGATGTTTGGAACATGTAGTTTTCTCCATGTACACCTCATCACTAATATAGCCATTCAAGAAAGCATTCTTGATGTCTAATTGATACAAAGGCCAATTCTTTGAAGCAACAACAAGAAGTAAAGTTCTTATGGTTGGCATCGATTCCATGAGTTTCATCATACACTTTTATAATCAGCCTCACTCTATATTTTGAAATCAATCCATTCACATGTCTTTTAATCTTGTACACCCATTTGTTTCCTATAACCTTCTCTGTAGTACTCCTTGTTATAAGCTCCCACGTATGATTATCCTCCACGGTTTCAAACTTTTCAAGCATGGCATGTTCCCATTGCATCTTTCCTTTTTGTTCATCATAAGATTGAGGTTCTTTGTGTTCATCTTCATCCTTTGCTAAATATGCATAATGCTTAGTTTTAGTAGTAGAAAGCGATGTATCATATCCATATCTCTTTGGCTTCTTTCTTTCTCTTTGAGATCTCCTTAATACCTGAGGTGAATAATCAGCTATAGACTAATATTCACAAGCTTTTTGTTTAACTTTTTATTGAGGACTAATGTGCATGCTTATTGTTGAACCATGCTCTTCTTCAATACCACTGTCTTGTTCTTGAATATGCACATTGCTTTTAGTCAAAAGAGGAAAATCAGATTCATAATCATGTGAGAGAGGAACTTTACCTTTATCTTGACACCATGACTATCATTCATCAAGTGTAGCATCTCTTGACACTATGAATAATGTTGTTGAAGGATTGTAAAACCTGTAACCTTTCTTATTCTAACCATATCCAATAAATACACACTTCTTTGCTTTTGGTTCTAATTTGCCTCTTGACTATGATGGTATATTGTAAGCATGAGCAAGACAACCAAAGATTCCACAATGATCTAAATTTATTCTGCTACCATGCCATATTTCATAAGGTGTTGCTTCCATCCAGAGATTTTGATGGTAACTTGTTTGTTAAGTATGTAGATGTGTTATCTGCTTCTGCCAAAAGATAAAGTGGAAGACATTTCTCATTGACAAGCTTCACATTTGAAAATTATATGTTTTTTTTGAAATATTTGGAACTCCCAAGATAGCTTGATGCCTTGTCATATCTTTTAAGATCCTTCCATTCATGTGTCCCAATCTCTTGTGTCATAGAGCCAGTTCTGAAAGTTATTAAGCACAATAAGCAAAAGGAGTTGCATCATTGACACCTAGATTTTCAAAAGTAATAATCTTCCTTTCCTTTATCCTTTAGCAAGTCTTCTAAAACCTTGAGTAGGATCCTCCACATAAGCTCCATACTTGTTGAATCTGAATTGAAGACCTCTCTTGAAAAGTTTTCCAACACTTATGAGGTTTTTTGTGATCGATGGAACATAAAGTACATTGCAAAGAAGGTTCTTACCACCATGAGCTGATTTCACATTTCCAACTAGCTCAACAATATGCTTAGTATCATCTCCTATCTAAAAAATATGCTTTTCTTTAGGTAAATCCAAATATGAAAGTAAAGATATATTAGATTAGATATGATTGGAGCATCTAGAGTCAATATAGAAAACATTGCTATTAGTACTGGGATCACTTCTAATCAAGTTCATCAATAAAAGTGAATTTGGCTCTTCTTGTTAATTTGTTGCATAGTTATTGAGTTTTCATCTTCTTCCATAGTTTCTATTATAACCTCTTGCTCTTTGTCCTCTACTAAATTTGCCTTTTCCTCAAGTATTTTGATAATTTTTCCAACCAAGTTGTGCAAAGTGATTTATTGATCCATATAAAACGTGGGTGGTTTAGAAAATCTACCTCTTCCTTGTCTTCCATACCTCTACCTCTTTGATTGCCTCTATTGAATTTGCTACCTCTTGTAGCAAAATTGGCTTGTGAATTTGAATTGCCTTCTTTCTCCTTTTTTTTTTGCCTTTATCTAGCTTGCCTTTAGACTTTGATGAGTAAAGTTCTGAATATTTATTTCCTTTATCATTGTTAAATTCCTTAAAATCAATCTCAAAAATCAACATATTGTTGGAATTTGAGGTCTGTGGAAGCACCTCAACAACACAAGGAAGAAGACTAAGAAGCTTTGAGCACAACACACAATCCTAAATGTATTTCCAAGAGAATGCACAAAGATAAGTGACCCATTAGGGTTATAGGCATATATACAAGCCATGGGGGAAAAACCTCCTAAAGAGGGAAAAAGGTGTCCCAATACTCTTAATGTGTTGACACACATCACTAGCAAAGTATATCAACAAATCCCCCCTAGGAGTGATGCAGTGAACAAGGAGTTGGCACTCATGTATAAGGAAGTGCCAAGCTATGTGGAATCAATCCATAAAAGGAAGTAAACCCAAAGCTTTGCGGAAAGCTTCAAACTTCCCCCTAGGTAGAGCCTTTGTGAAAAGGTTTGCAAGGTTCTCGTGTGTGGGCACATATGCCAAATTGATCTCTCCAATGGAGAACCTCTCCCTAATATAAGGATAGTGCACCTCAATGTGCTTAGTGCGAGCATTGAACAGAGGGTTCCTTGCAACTACCAATGCACTCTAATTGTCAGTAAAGATGGTGGGGGTAGAAGATTGACCAACACCCAAATCAGCTATAAGGCATTTGAGCCACACAAACTCAAATGCACAAGTACAACAAATTGAATATCTATCCAAGTAATGCATAAGTAAATCAAACATCCAACAACCTACTGATAGAGAACAATATCAACAGCATCTCCAACATCATGAAGACTCAATGAAAATCTCTTTCGATAGGAGTGGCAATAGGTTTGCATTCTTCAAGGCCAAAAATCTACAATCAGGTGTCAATATTTTTTCATTTGATACAAAGCTATTCCACCATCAACTTGCATAAACTAAATGCCCAAATAATGATGCAAATGCCCCAAATTTGACATCTCTAATGAGGAATGAAAATCAGCCTTAAAATCAACAATATGCTTCTCATTAGGACCAGCGAGCAATATGTCATCAACATAGATAACAATGATCAGAAGAATATCATTTGCACAAGGTGCTTGCTTCAAACCATATAATGCCTTTTTCAACCTACATACTTTGTTTTTATGCCCTTTCTGCACAAGAACACAGGGCTAAGAAACATACACTTCTTCATGCAAGTCATCATTCGTAAATGCAATTTTAATGTCCAATTGATGTACATTCCAAACATGATGAGCAGTAAGTGCACAGATGCTACAATAATAGTCATTTGGCATGTAGAAGCCCGACAACCAAAGACACACAGATGAGCAACAGATGGCTTGCAACCATGCCAAGCCTCATATGGAGTGATAGACTGCAATGCTTTAGTGGAACACCTATAAAGTACATATGTTGCATACATATGCTAAGTACATTTTTTGATCCCTGGCACAAATAAAGCACCTGACAATGCAAAAGAACTACCAGCAACAATAGTCAAAATGATCTTACCAGCTTTTATGATAGGATAAGAGGATTTTTTGGCCCATGTGATAGTATTCCCTATAGGGGCAGGCTCAAATGAAGTGAAGAAATTGTGCTATGAGGTAATATGTTTTTTTACCCCACTATCAAAGTACCAAACATCTGAGTCTACTATAGACATACAGTGTTCATGAGAAGATGGGTCATAACTGCAAACAGTAGTAAATGCCCATTCTTCATTTTGTAGAAGATTTGTAGACTCTGATTTGGGTGTACAAGCCTTTGCAACAACCATTACAACCTCTTTTTTCTTTGCCTCTTTTGTATCCAGTTTTGGACAACTCTTTATGACATGATCAATTTCCTTCAGAGTATCTGCAGAACATCTTTGTCATCCTTTGTCATCCTTCTATTTTCTTCTCATCTTTGTCATCCTTCTTTGATTGTGTAGAATTAGCATATTTTTGCTTACTAGTAGATGAGCTCCATTCACCTTTTCCTTATAACTATCCAGGAAAGCTTGATCTGCAACACACACAATGGACTTGCTCTACTTAGACTGATCTTCTTGCAATAGAACAGAGACTAACTCCTCAAATATTAAGGCATTCGGATTGCCTTTCATCATCAATCGATGAGTAGAAGAAAAACTCTAATATGAATACGGAAGACTATTTAGAACAGTCTACACAAATGAACTCTCAGGCAAGACTTCATCGGTAGAAATCAACTTCTCCTTCAAATCTTTGATCTTTGTCAAAAAATTGTCCATGGAATCTCCTTCATTCATGTGCTCACTATCCAAATATTTTTGGAGGTAAGCAACATGAGCCTCATTCCTTGCCTAGTATAAAGTGGTACGTGTATCCCAAGCATCCTTTATTGTTTTGCAGGAGCGAATGTGATGAATAATGGCATGTTTGACATAAAAGGCTATCAATGCATATGCCTGAGCATCTCTACCATCCCAAGGAAGTTGCTCTACAATAGGTGTAGTAGGACGTTTTTCAACACTTTACACAATATTCCATAGTCATTTTGTGACCCATACATGATGCATCATATATGCCTATAATGCGTAATTGGTACCATTCCACTTATCCTCAATAGCCAACATACAAAATACATCACTAGTTTCAGCCACGACCGCTAGCTAAAATAGTTTGATGTAGAAAAATGATTCTATCTCAAAAAGTTGAACAAAACTACCTTGTCGAGTTTTGTAAAACCTATAGTAGACTCTGAGGAGCTTATAGTAGATTGAGATCACCATGTGTATGCTCACCAATTTTCATGAGATTATGAGACTATGATCGAAGGGGTGTCTACAATGCCCTAGATGAGGCATTGACCTACTCTGATACGAATTGTTGGAGTTTGAGGTCTACAAAAGCATGTGAAGAACACAAGGAGGAAGAAGAATCTTAGAGCATAACACACAATACTGAATGTCAAAGAGAAACTACAAAGATAAGTGATTTATTAGGGTTATAGGCATATATACAAGCCAGGGGAAAAAACCTCCTAAAGAGCGAAAAAAGTGATGTGGCGGTCCTACTGTGTTGAGACACATCACTATGGAAATATATCAACACCTATTTCCCAACAATTGATTTATGTCAAGCACATAATGGTCAAGGTCAAACTCTGCATTCAACACAAAAGATTTCCATCTTTCCTCCCATTTAATTGCTATAAGAATTTGTCTTATGATATGTACCTCTTCTATTTCAACTCCTATGCTTGCAAGTTGACCTCCTCTACTATTTAATTTAGTAAAAAGATATAAACTAGAATGTTTTGATTGTGTCTTCATAGTTGTAAATTCTGCTTAAAGTTGAGCTTTACTGGCTCTTATTGAAGAAGGAAAATAATATTCCAAAGAACTCCAAATGTCAGCAACTGATTCATAACCTCTTATATGTAGAAGGAAAAAAATATAAAAGTGGGTTTTGCTTCATCTATAGGTTCCGCCTTTCCTTCATCACTTGCAATATAATCATAAAGATCTTTACCTTGTAAATAAGCTTCCGTCCTCATCGACCATTCTAGATAATTTGTCATATCAAGATTTTTAATAGAAGGATAATTATCTCCCATGTTTTGATGCTCTCATACCAATGAAGAAGTTTGAATGAACTTTAAGTGCAACATGAAGTTAGATGAACCTCACAGGTTATTTGGTGAAATTTAATGAGACAAACAAAGAATCTCTCTAATTTAAAATAGCTATAATTCTTGAACCCTTTTTTTTTTAAGTGTTTTGAATAAAGCTTTTAGAAATGAGTGAATTTTATATGAGTTATAGGACATGCCAAATGGACATTAGAGCAACTAGATAAGATTCCTCCAACATACAGGTACAAAAGACATTTCGAAGAGCTGTTGGAGAGAATACCCCTCTCTTATAGAGATCATAACTCATGAAATAGAACTTCAATGAGAATAAACTTTGATCCATATATATTATGGAACAAGAATTTTTGAAGGCATGTAGGGATATCAGATTTGGTTTAGTAACTAAGGAGAAATATAAGTCTGAAGATGAGGTTGTGCAGAGATAGAAAACTTGTTAAAAATTCATAATAATATGCATTATTTTGATTGCAATGCACCAAAAAGTAAAACAAAGGAAGTGAAACTTAAAAAATATGATCTACAAAGTCCATTAAACATGCTCCAAGTTACAAAACTGAATTTGGATAAATATACAAAGAGAACAAACCAAAACAAGTTGGCAGACTTTCATCGACACTGTTGTGATATAGGTACAAGATACAAAATTGTTCTAAAATGACTTATATTTAGTACAAAAGTCATGTAAAAAGATTTTCATAAGTTCCTCACGCCTTGATCATGAAGTTCTATGCTTTGGTTGCTCAAAATCACTCTAGAAGGCTAAAATTCATGAATCTCTAATCATGCGTTTACATGCATCCTAAAACCAACTTGTACGTCATTTTTTAACAACTTTTCCTACTTTAAGTGCATTATACACATAAGACAAGAGCTCTAAGCTTCTTAAGTGATGTTCCACATACAAGACCATCCAAATAAATTTTAAACTCACTAATTCACATACAAGTTGTGTTTGCTTGTTCAATAGTAGTCACAACTCAAGTATTTGAAGAAATGAATTTTCCATAGTAATGGAAAAGAAGAACTTCTTCAAGTTAGCTAGATAGTATCAATGTTCAACAGATTCTTAGCTTTGGAATTTGAAAAGCATTAGCAAAGTCTTTGAATTGAGTTGAGGGAAAGATCTCTAAAAAATACCTAGGGTAAGTTAATGAGCTTTAGACAATCAAAGAGATATCAATATAAAGAATGGTTCTTTATCATTGATGCATGGCCAACAAGAATTGATTAGGCTTGATAAAGCTTGTCCAAGAAGTTTCAATTGGAACTACTATAGATTTTTTCCGAGTACTGGAAATAGATGCATGAATGATTCATGAGGGAAATGATTTATGTCTCATAACATAAAAAGTACAACTGAATTTTGGAATAAAAAATTTTTCCCAAATCAAGCCATAAAGAGATACAAGGTTTGAGAGATACTATATATTTGGTCTAAGAAGTTTCTTGCACAAACTAGTTTATGTGAAACGAGGAAATAACACCATAGTCGCAACTCTCAAAATTGGTGCCAACAAGGGTTAGATAAAGGATCATTAAAAATGATCAAAAGAGCTTTAACAAGACTAAAAAAAGAAAATTGGATGTATTTTTGTGGCATGGAGAAAGTATACGTCAGTATGGGAAAGATCCTTTCAACCAAGGTTAGACATACTAAGTTAACCACCAAATCCATATTGTAACTTGGTGAGATTAATCACTCATAGGAGAGTACACTATGGTGCATCACCATCACACCATTTCACAGGTATTAGAGCTCTTTGAAGGAAAACGTATTTTGTTTGTGTGCAAGCAAAGCGAGCAACCACCCACCCACACAAAAGTTATGACTAAGGCAGGTTCTAAGGCATATAACTTTTCATACCTTGTCATTTAAGTCAGATAAGTCACCATTTTTTACACGAGAGGGAGGACCACAATGATCAAGGAAGACATAGGTTCCCGATACTTCTTGAGAGGTCACCCATGCTAGTATCGTGATCCCCAGAGCTCACTTAATTGGCAATATCTTTCCACTAAGCTAGACTCTTGTGGCATTTGAGGACGAGAAATGTTCATATTATCGTGAACACATTTTAGGTCCTCAGAGCTTCATTCTTCACTTTCAAAGCCAATTTTGAAAAGGAGCCATCTTGGAGTAGTTTCACATAGATTTATCTTTACAAAGGTTCAAGAACATCAAGAAGAGCATTCTTTGTGCTTCTTTGAAAATGAATATTGAGAGAAGAGGTTGTGTTTTCAGCCACACTAGTGAATTTACAAGTTTCTTGGAAGGCTTTCAGTTGTGGTGGGAATGGCAATTGCAATTTTATGCAAGTTTTTGGGGTCTAAAGAACGGAGTTGACAAACACTTGTAGATGTTTTTGACTAGAGGTTGGGCTATAAATTCAGCCTTTCAGTGCCATTTTAGTACATATATTGAGCAGGTAGAGACTATATAAGCTTCTATGGATACAATTTATGTACATCCATGTGGTCATTGATATAGCGGTTATGTTTCTGCATAAAGCCTTTGAAATTGATAAAGAGAGTCGTAGTGATGTTTTCTTAACTAGGAATCACCAAGGTGTCAAGTTCTCTTTGGTGATGCAAGTGGAAAACTTACCCAACCTTGCCATAAGAGATGTTTGATAGTTCTTCACAAGTGCTCAATAAGCCTAGTTGGATTCTTTTGGCTAAGTAGTGATATATATGGAGTCAGTGATTCACTATGTAGGTTTACATGCCAATAATTATGTGTTTTTCTAGATCGGTCATATGTTCAGTTTGTAGAGGATACTCTAGAAATCTTTTTCTAGATCTTAGATTTACAACTATATAGTGGTTGACTTTAATCCTTGAGAAACGTATTGGTATGCTCACATACATTCTCACATAGTTTCTTTGGTTGGTCATTTCTACTAATTGATCCATTTTGCTAGAGAGACTCTACCAATTTTTTCCCAGAATTTGATGGTCATCTTTTTTGAGCGTTAACGGTATTTGGTTCTAGTGCTAGTGTTCCCAAGAATAGTTATAACTTGTAGAGAAAAGACCATTTCGAGATTCAAAAATTTGATGGTACAAACTTTGCTCTAAAGATTTCTTGATTCAAAGGAGACAGTGGAAGCCAGCAAATGAAATTTCAAAAAAGCATGTTGATATGGATGATGATGATTGGGATGAGTTGGATAAAATGGCCAGGTCTACCATTCGATTTCACATGGCACATAATGTTTACTTTATAGTATTGGATTGTGAAAGTGTAGATGAGCTTTGGAAGACATTATGTAATACATATGAAAACGAAATGGCATAAAAAAAGTGTATTTGATGAGAAAGTTATATAAACTTCACATGAAGGACACAAATAGTGTTGCTAATCATCTAAAAGAGTTTGATGCACCTTGTTATCATCATGGGATACATTTTTCATAGCAATAGTGCACCTAGTGGTAAACTGATCTATGAGCACATATATGGAGCACTCTTGAGTGAGGAGATCCATAGAAAGTCGATGATTGACACTTAGAATGGGGACACATATAATGTTCATGATTCTTACCAAGGAAAGAATCGGTAATGTGGCAAGAGCAAGAACAAGGAAAAAATTGGTCAATGATATAAGAGTAGAAGTAAATCAAGGAAGATGGATATTGAGTGCCATTATTTTCATAAGAAAGCACATATGAAGAAAGATTTCTATGTGTTAGAGAATGATAAAGGTAAAAGACAAAATGTTGATGGGTGTTTTAAACAATTACTTGACCATCTGCTTCAATTATGAAGATAGGAGAAATTGATGCTATTCATGATGATGCTGATGTGCTCACACTTGACATTTTTATAGCTAGTGAGGCTTTTATGGCTTCTTCTCTTTCCCACACATGACTGCTAGATTCTAGTGCTTGTTTCCATGTGACACCACATAGAGAATGGTTCTCTACTTATGTAGCAAAGTCTCTTGGTACCATGAGACTTGGTGATTCTTACCAATGTGATGTTGTTGGGATAGGAGATGTGGTTGTGTAGTTCATTGACGGTCCAAAATGTACTAGCATAATGTATCCCATGTGCCTTAGCTAGCATGCAGTTTGATGTTACTTGGTCAACTTGATGACCTTGGATACAAAGTGGTTTTCTATTCTCAGTATTTTTGCACATCAAAGGGCAATATGGTTATCGCAAAAGGAAGTAGAGTTGGCTGAGTTTATCCTTTATTTGTATCACAAAAAGAGCAGTTGTTAGTTGATACTGAACAGACTATGGCTAATGTTTGGCATGGTTGTTTGGGCCACATATCTCGTAGTGGAATGGAAAATATTTATCGTGTCTACTTACTTGTGTTATCTTTCTCTGATTTTTCATTTTGTGAGTAGTTTCATTATGGAAAGAAAGCTTCACCATGTAAATGGGTATATAAGTTGAAATTTACATTAGAGAGTGGTTCTCCAAAGTATAAAGCATGACTATTTGCTTAGTGTTTTTAGCAACAACATGGTGTTGATTTCAAGGAAATCTTCTCTCTTATAGTCAAGATGACTACACTGCACATGTTGCTTGGATTCATTGCAACGAAGGCCTTAGAGCTAGTTCAAATGGATGAATGGATGTGAAAACTACTTGCATGGAGATCTTACATATGAGATCTATATGGAACAACTTGAGGGTTATGTGTTTCCTGACAAATAAAGTCCAATTTGTAAGCAGAAGAGCTTATGTGGACTTAAATAGTCACATAGACAATGGTACGAAAAGTTTTATGCTTTTATGAAGTCTCAAGGCTATTCTTGAACCAATGAGGATCATTGTCTCTACACAAAGAGATTCTTAGATGGTAGCTTGATATGCTTCATACATTATGTCAGCAATATGTTGATTGCTTGGAAGTCCTTTGATGACTTGTCATTCCTGAACAACAAGTTGACTGAGACATTTGATATGGTTAAGGATTTGGAGGATGGAAAACATATTCTTGGCATGTACACTACTTGTGATAGGAGTAAAATATGCATATACTTGTCTCAAAGTGAGTACATATCCAAAGTACTTACAAGGTTTAATATCCAGGGTGGCAAGGCATTGAGTACACTTTTACCTACATATGGGAAATTGAGCAAGGATGATCTCCCCAAATCAGATGAGGAAAAGGAATTCATGACTAAAATTCCTTATCAATATGTTTTTGGTAGTCTCATGTATGCTACGGTAGCTACTAGACTAGACGTTGCACTTTTAAGTGGCAGTAAGGACAAGTGTGTATGCTTGGGTAGAGGAAAGTCATCCATGATTGGTTACACAGATTTTGATTATGTTGCTTGTGTAGATAATTGCAAGTCTACATCAGGGTGTATTTTTTAGTTTGTTGATGATGCTATCTCTTGGGGATGTCATCTTCAAGAATGTAAAATTGTTTTGACTATAGAAGTAGAGTATGTTGTAGCTAGTGCGGCATGTAAGGAAGCATTGTGGCTTTTTTGTCTTGCTTGTGATATGGGTCTTCCTTAGCATGTACCTCATTTGCCTAGTGATAGTCAGAGTGCCATTGCTTTGGTTAAGAACTCGATCTATCATGCAAAGACCAAGCACATCCAAGTGAGGTATCACTTCTAGAGACTTCTTACCAAGTGAGCGCATTGTTTTGGAGAAGTTTCATACTCGAGATACTATTTTGGATGTTAAGCTCTACCACACGATAACTTTTGACACTTGTCACCTCATCAAGATTACTTGATTTATGATCTTGGACAATTACTTGTACACTGTGTAACATCCCCATCAAGTGGGAGGTATAGTTTGTATAATTACACTGGAGTATCCCTTATCCCAATAGTATACATATTTTTAATCTATTTTGTATGTGTTATTTGTAGGTGTTTGTTTCCTTATTAGATGTTGCCTTTTCCTAAGATTGAAGTCACTTACCAAGTCACTATCTCTGTTCTTCTATTTTTTACAAAGTTTGCTACACGATGTCTCTTTTGTTTTAACAAATCTAGGTATGAATGCCTTAATCTATGTTGTGCAATAGTTTGATAATTGGTTGTATATTCAAAGCTATAAGGTACCAAATTACAATACTCACGTTATTTTACTATGTAAACGTCGTCCTACCAATGTGCACAATATCTGGTTATGATGCCTGTAGAAGGGAGATTTTAGGGAAATAGGATCAAGATCACTTTTCACCTACATGACAATCTAGGTGCTGCTATTCGATATTTGGTCCTATAATTGTAGGAACTATTGTAGGTGTTTATAGCCTACAACACCTTGGGGATCCCACTAGGTCTTACTTAGCGCAATGTAAAGAGATCAAAATTTATATTCTTAGTTTAAATATGACACATGTTTACAACACAGGTTACATGAAGCACTAGGGGCTAATCAAGAATTAACACTTGAAGAATTGGTTAGAAATTTAAGCTTTGCAAAATGTTTCTGCATTACCAAAGATGAGGGTGCTAAAGGAAGATGTGCAATTCAGCCATAGGAGCAAGGGTACATGAGAGGCGGTGGCCTAGATGAGTTGGCACAAAAGCAAGAAGAGTAAGGGGGGCCCTTACGAAGCCTAGTTAGAGTGACATAGGATAGAAGTGGGCCTACACCCTACTCAATAGTTTGTAAAAGCTAGTAGTGAATTGATCTCTACACAAATTCAATTCACAATGGAAGAAGCACCCCTACAACCTACAAACCCTTGACTGGGGGCAACAAAGTTTAGCAGATGATGAGGTGAGGATCTCGATAGTCATGTAGTTCCAAACTACATGGATTCCAAGTGGATATCAGAACCTTGGAGATATCGTGGAGAAAGCACATTTGGTAGCAACACTAGAAGATAAATCTACCTTTTGGAAATAAAAGTTAAGGATCTCCATAAAAGTGCACAACTTTCTACTCACATGGTTGTTTTTCGAAGTGCCCTCATTGTAACTCTATATTTGGACATAGTAAAAACTATAAATACATGTACTCCAAAAACTCATCCAATAGATTACATGGGGGGAGATTACACCCAATATTGTATACTATCTTGTCCATTGTGCATCTCTTTTTTTGTGTGTGTTTTTTAGATTGCATACTCGCTATCTATGTGTGTCCATAAGATCTAACAACAATAGCGACTCCAAAACCATCTAAGTTAGATAAAGAAAATAAAGGATCATCCTATGAAAACATTGTGGTGACTAAGGACGTTGCAATTGAGGAAGTCTGAGTGGTAGGAAAACTCATAAAAGTTGATAATAAGATAAATATTATTAAAGAAAAGATACAACATAATAATTTTGTAGCACACCCTAACAAGTGCAATCGTAACTCTTGCATTATGATTGAGGATGTTTTGGAAAATCCGGATGTTGAAACTTTAGTGTTGACTAAATCCAAAGCTAAAGATAAGGAGGAAAAATAAGACAGAGAAAGAAAGAAAGCAAACGATACAACCAATTAGGAGTTTCAAGTTCAAGTAAGGATGGATATCACTACAATGTAAAAAAACTTTCCCCAACAATAAGATAAAGAACATGTGCAAAACGTGGCTAAGAAATTTGCTATTGATGTACCGCTAGATGAACTATATGAAGCTTTGATGCATGCTTCTATCTCCCTAAAGGTAGGAGAACTGTTATAGCTAGTCCCCTGAGCTTGTTAGAATATCAATCTTATACCATGCTTGAAAATAAGAAGATTCTATCATAGGCCAAGTTAATTCATCAATTGAACCCTAGTTTCATGATGAGTTATATTTTTTTCTATTCTTGTAAGATGTCATAAGTATTTCTAAATCCTAGATCTTTATTTCTTTTAAAGGAGAAATATGGAAGACCTAAAAGCCATGACTTATAAGGTTGGTATTCAGCCAATTACCAAAATCAATTTCGAACTTGATTCTCTATCTCTGAGATTATATGAAAAAATAAGGAATCACATCAAACTCACCTTGTCTGAGATTTGAATTCAAATATGGGTGTGAGAGTCATGGGAAATCATGAGGAGAACTTCAAGAAGTGTATATAACCACTCCATATACGTGTAGTCAATGATAGATGAATATACAATCAATTTTCTTCATCTTCTTGCTTGCTACTTATTTATTTGAGGCATCTCTTTCAAGTCATTAGACTTGCAAAAGCTGGTTGTCACGACTCAGCTGTCCATTCTTCATTATTATTGGCTTATCGCAAAGATATTAGTGTCTATTTGTTTGATGCAGAGTTTCATAGCATTTGGATTCACGTATTGTGTGCTAGAGCAAACTTTGTGCCTTGGGCTCTATGCCTCAAAGTCTATGTCTACTACTCCCGGAAAAGTCAGGGTGACCCCCTGTTGATGTTAAACTTATAATGAGAGCATGTATTGTTTAAAAATATAATTCTTCTACAGAATAACTACTTAACCATATAAGTCAACATTCCCTAAGAGGAATTCATCCAATTGTAATAAGGTTGGGAGCACTGAGAATTTGAAGGTGCATGTTCCAACCATAAATAGAAGGTTTCATGAACTAGCTCATGTGCAAAGTAATTTTTTTCTTGGACTAGTGGTTTCTCTATGATGTTCCAAATTATCTAGGGTGTTTTATTGCATCAACTTGGATTTTATGAGGTGAATGGAAGTCTTTAATAGTAAAAGGGCAGGTTCTATGTTGGTTAGTTGGGCCAAATTTCAACAAATTCATCATTAGATTTCTACTCATCTCTCTTCTTTAGGGAACTTTCAGTGGTATCAAAGCTACATCAAGTTGGGTAATTGTTTTGCTTCCATGATTGAAAAGCTTAATAAGAACAACTATGCTAGTTGGCCATTCAAAAATTGAAGCTTACTTACCAGGTATAAATCTTTATGGAATTGTTGCAGGTGATGAAGATATGCCTACTCTAAGATCCAAAGGAGGACCTATACAAGAAGATATTGAGAAGCTCACATTATCATGTGCAAGAGATGCTACAATCAAGTCTTATATCTTAAAATCTATCTCTGATTTCTTGCTTCCACACATTAGAAGTTGCAAAACATGACAAGAAAGTTGGGATGCACTTGAGACATTCTTCTTTGCTAGCACCAAGCTAGGAAGAATCACTTATGGCATGATTTCAACCAAATGAAGAAGAAATCAAAGAAAACAATTAGAGATTTTTTCACTAAAGTCAAGGAGGTTACAAATCAATTAGCCTCAATTAGAGAACTAATTGAAGAAGAAGCCATCATGAGGAGGATCCTAAATCATATTAGGGCTGACAAGCAATGGTAATCATTTACAACTCCTTATGAACTTATCATGGATGTGCAGACACTTGACTTCAACATATTTCTTGGGCAAGTCTTCAACCAAGAGGACAACAACAATGCAAATGAAGGTAGCTCTTATAGGGTAAAACTGCAAGTGCTCTTTATGTCGATAAGAAGGACATGAATAATAAAGGAACGCAAAAGGAGGATGATCATGAACAAATTTCCCAAGAAAACTATGCAGGCAAGAGCAAGTAGAAATGGAAGAAGAAAGGAGAAAAGCAGGACAAAACAAAAGGAAAAGAAACTCAACCTTGTGCCATGTGTAACAAGACCTATTTGCTTTTCTTTTGCTCTACATCAACTAGAATAGCCTCACCTTCCTCAAATTCTTTCCAGAAACAACCTTTTTCTTTTTACCTAGAACAATCCACAATGATGACTATACCACTAACAAGAAGGGTGTGATAAGCTCAACCTCGCAAAAGCTCCACCAGCCCCTTGTGGCAATTGCATTGATACGGCCAAGAGAGAGAAGGAATGATTGTCTTTGATGACGATAATGAGTCGATGAGAGAGAAAGGTAGATTGAAAGAGGGAATACACTAAGCATGCATGCGCCACAATCATCAACATGCACAATATTCTAATAGAGAGAGAGAGAAAGAAAGAGCTCTCTATGTCCTAGAGAAAGAGAGAGAGAGAAAGAGAGAGAAAAGGAGAGAAAGAGAGAGAAAGAGAGAGAAAGAGAGAATTACTTTGCCTATTCATGCTTGCTTCTGAGAACTCTTAAGATCTCTAATATGAAGATTGTGCAGAGAGTAGATATGCACAACTATTGACGAATGGATAAAAAGAGTGAAGCCATAGCCAAACCTCGATTCTTTCAATGTACAAGTGCAACTATCAATCAAATTTGGGCACAGTGATTAGCTATCTGATTACTACCTCCAAGATCAAAAAGTGACAAAGATGTACACTGCTATGAGGACACCATAACGACAACTGGGGATGGATTTGGAGGATGAAGCAATGATCTTTGATGTCACCTAGAATTTGATTTTACCTTTGTTCTTTTGACTCATAACCGTGCTTCACTAGTCCACTCCCATGTTTGTAATAGAGAGAGACCCGTTCTACACACATAGAGAGAATGATCTCGCATCTCCATGTCACCTAAGTAGAGAGAAAGAGAGAGTCTTAGAGAGCCACATGTCTAAAATTCACTTTTGCACTTTGAAAAATCATAAAATATATCGATATTGACATCGTTTTTTTTTTAATATAAAGGAAGTTCGGCAATAGCCTACTCTCCCGGACTTGAATTAAATAAAGAAACAAAGGTACAATAGAAGGAGACTAGTGCCCATGGGACCCCCCAAATCCCACAAAGCAGGGGAAGCTTGAATTAATCCTAGGTTGCATTACAGAGAAGGTTAATCACCCTCTCATCACCCTCATAGTTCGGTGTGTCGTGTCCCATGAGAAGGCGAGTCTTGTGACGATCCCAAGCGAGGCATCTGCTTTGCAAAGTGTTCCATTCTTCGTAGGAGATGTTTATGCAAGGGTCAATATCCTCGAAGTTGATCCAGCTGTTCGTGTCATGTTTCCAGAGGTGTTTCCATTTTTTGAATCCTTTGTTCCATAACTTCCTGTCATTTTGAATGTTCCACGACTCCACACTCCGGATGCCATGTATCGGAAACCAGATAGAGTCGTTTTGTCTGATTCCGGCCGCCCACTTCCAGTCCTCACTAATTCTTGTGAAGCTTTTGACTTTATTCCAGCCCTTCCAAAGGGAGCACACGAGATTGGAGCCTTTTGGGAAGACGGGGATCGGGGAGAATAGCAGGGTCAGGATGTCAAGATTCTTCCAGTTTGGGAACCCCATGAGAGCCAACTCATTCTTGTTTCTGAAGATCAGCTTGGCCCACGAGGCCTCCCTATTGCACCAAGCCTTAATCATCCATTTGGCTGCCAGTTTGTTAGCCATACCCCCAATGTCCAGGATACCAAGCCCCCCGCTATCTCTAGGGCTAGTGCAGATGGCCCATTTGATTTTAGGCACCCCCCTTCTGTTATGATCGCCCGTCCAAAGAAAGTTTCTACAAATACTATTCAGTTTGGACAGGCCTTGCTCATTTGGTCTCCAACAAGAAAGGAAATAGATGGTAGAAGAGAGGAGGAACGTGTTGATAACCATCGCACGCCCAACGAGATTGATTTGCATACCTCTCCAATAGTTAAGCTTGTTTTCGAGTTTGGCCAGCACCCAGTTCCATCGCTGCTCCATAGAGACGCCAAACCCCAAGGGGATTCCGAGAAGTCGAAAGATTTGGCCCTGCGGAATGATTTGACAGCCATGATCAATGAGAAGGCCAGGATGATGTCCCACAATAGCCCTAAAGGCGGTCTTAGAGTGGTTGATTTTGGATCCAGAGGCTTCACAAAAGGTAGCAAGACACCTCCAGAAGGTCTCCAGGCTGGTATTATCATTGTGAACGAACGCGTTCATATCATCGGCAAATAGTCTCATGATGATTTGACTGTGGTCGTGAGGCATCCGGAGGCCTTTGATATTGCCAGCCTCCACATGATGTGCCACAAGTCTGCTCAGCCCCTCAGTGGCGATGGCAAAAAGAAGGGGGGCCAGAGGGCACCCTTGTCTAATAGATCTTCTAAGTTGGATCGCCTTCGAAAGTTTGCCGTTAACGTTAATTTGGGTCGTTGCGTTTCCGAGAAGGGTCTCGATCATCTTGGTGAATTTCTGACTACATCCGAGATCTTGGAGCGACTGCAGAATATAGTCCCATTCTAGCCTGTCGTAGGCTTTGTCAAAGTCGATCTTGAGGAAAACCACATCTTGATTGGACTCATTTGCAAATTGAATACCTTCCCAAATATCCATAATGGTTTCCAGGATAGACCTGCCTTTGATGAAACCTTTTTGGTCCTCACTAAGCCAAGTTCTCAGGTGGCACGAGATTCTGTTGGCAATGACTTTGGCGATGATCTTGTATCCTGTTTGGAGCATCGTAATAGGCCGCCAGTTCTCGATTCTGTTCTTTTCCCCCTTCTTGTGTATCAACTTGATAATTCCATTATTTAGACAAGAAGGAAGAGCACCAAACTTTAGCGCTTCTTGCCAAACCATCCGAAGAGGGGTGGCAACCACCAGCTTGAAGGATTTAAAGAACTCGTTAGTGAGTCCGTCCGGTCCCGGGCTTTTACCAAGAGGGAGGGCATCAATGACCTCAATGATTTCTGATTCAGAGATAGGGGCATGAAGCAGGGAATGGAGGTTGGGTGGTATCCTCCGGGGGGAAACCCTAGAAATGGCAGCCATACAGTCCCTTCTATGGTGGGAGAGGGGGTTCGAGGTTCCCAGGAGTCTCGTGAAGTGCCCTTCGATGATGCCAAAATTATCTTCTTCCGAATTGCATACATTGCCATGTGGATCTAGCAGTAGGGGGATCGATTCTCTGTTGTGTTTCCTTTTAAGGATACGGCACATCTCTTTGGTGGGTTTGTCGGCTTTGCCAGCCCACCACTCCTTGAAGAAAATTTGCAAGTTTTTCCTTTGTATTTCTTCCTCGTATCTCAACACCGCTCTGATTTTTCAGAGACCTTTCTGGGCTTCCTGTTTTCCTTTGTTCACTTCCTCCTCGAGCCGCCAGAGTCTGTGGTAAAGAGCTTCCCTACGAGCCCGCCGCACAGTCTCGAGCATCTTCTTAGTTCTGATCATGATCTTACGAGACTTGTCGACCGCACTTCTCCAGCACTTGGCTGGGGCCAAGCCAGAGGCGGACACCACCTTCCACACATCGGCAATTTCTTGATGGACGGAGGGGAGAGAGAAGGTGGTTGCGTTGGCATGGAACCACGGAGCCTTGCGGATCTTGTTGGAAGGTTCAAAAGTGATGACGATCGGGTAGTGATCAGAGATAGTGAGGTCACTGCGTTGCGTGATGGCAGGGTGGCCCCACTGATGAGTAAAACTCTGACAGATGTAGCATCTGTCGAGTCTAGCTTTCCTCAGGTCCTCGCCCGCTTGGAGATTCGACCAAGAAAAGCCATTCAAGTCTTTGAATTCAACCAAATCCAAGTGAAGTTTGGTCATGTCCCACGTTTCTTTCTCCCGACTGTCGATGACCCTGCCCTTGCCCATCCATCTGTCCATAGGGTCCTCCACCATGTTGAAGTCTCCACATATAAGCACGTTGTGGGGAAGCAAGTCTAAGGAGGCCCAAGTGTTCAGTCTCTCCAAATCCCCGTTAGGGGCGTACAAAGCAACCATAGTAACACAAAGAGGAGCACCAAAAGAAATAGCAATCCAACGGTGACTTACATCTTCAATGGAGTTCTCAAGCTTTTCAAACCAGAGTTGTTTAACACCGATAACCGTTCCTCCAGACCCCCGCTGGTGCTTCGTTGGGATCCACACATGGGCCGAGGAGACCTGTCTGAGCCGTTTCTGGAGGTCTTCTCCGTCAATTTTAATCTCTTGAATACATATAAAGTCTGGGTTTAAGCTAATGTCGCGAAGCCATTGACCAATGATGGTCGCTCTTGAGGGGTCGGTTAGCCCTCTAGCATTTAGCGAGATGACAATCATTTTTGTATTGATCCCTCTTTGCGGGAGGGAGCTTTATCCTTTCTTCTCTTGGCTTCATCTTTCTTTTTCGCTGGGATCTGATCCCGACTTAGGAATCCGTTCTTGTGGGGGCTTTTCCAGGGTAACTCCATAGGTTGTTTTCCTTTACGGGATGCCCCTTGCTGGGGAGACTTGGGCACCGTGCTCGGCACCGTTTCCGGGATCGTCGATCCAATGATAGAACTTTCACTATCCATGTTGTCTTCGTTGCTAGTGGTGAAACTATCTTCTTTGCTTGTAGTGTAGCCTTCCTGGGGGGTTTCTTTATTGTCAGGGATCTCTAGGGCTTTGTCGTAGGTGTCTGCCTCAAGTAGCTTCCCACCTGCGTAGTCAAGCTCATTGATCTCCTTTCCTAGATTGCAATACGAATTGCTATAGGGGGTAAGTGGCAGGTTGTTTCTCTCACCGTTGGCCCTAGGGCTTCTTTTCCTTCTTCTTCTAACTTCAATAAAGCCATCAGCATCAGCTTGTGGATTCAGGAGGCCCTTGCCTTCCTCTTCCTTGGTCGAGTGGGTCAAATCGTCAATGTTGTCTTGAGCAGTTTTGGAGGCTTCTTGAAATCGCTTGCTTTTTTGCCTGAAAGGGCAATCTTTAATCATGTGACCTTGTTGGCCACAACGAAAGCACGCGTTGGGAAGGTTTTTGTAGCTGATGTCCTGCTCCCATACATCTCCTTCGCCCATGTCCACTTTGATCATTGATGGAAGCGGCGTGCTGAGGTCGGCCTCGACACAGATTTGGGGGTGCCACCTAGCATTGAACGAGTGTCTTGCACCTTCATAGATGAGACCACCAATGTCTTCACGTGAAGCCAGCGGCTTGCCGATAGGAGAGACAATGTCCCACACGAAGTTGTACAAGAAGTAAGGAAGATTAGGGAGCTCAACCCAAAGAGGGTGTTGGTGCAAACAAGCCTACACACATTGGCTTGGACCCTTGAACTTATGGAAGACTAGCATGGATAAAGGTTTATCAAGGCTTCAATCAAAAGCAAGGCTCATATGAACATATGCTTATATGTTCTTACTACTTTACCCCTTGTAAAAGTCTAAGTGACTTGACATTTGATTGTAATCACTTTAAGTCACTTACCTACCACTAGAGTCGTGGATTTTTGAATGTTGAGATGGAGAGAATATCTCCCTACTTTTAGAGGAGAGATTCAAGGGAGCCTAGATTTGAATTTCAAATTCAAATGAAGATCAAACTCCTATAAAGGATGTACTGAAAAAGTCGCGGGATATACTCTCACTCTAGCTCACTCCCCGAGGCCAAATCTCTTTGTAATTCATTGTGTGTGAAGGTTACTCCATAGCCAACACCACAATACCTCATATAGCTCTGCTTGGCAAGCTAATGAGATTGTACAAACACATATATCAATAGAAGTATACATTCATCATCTCTGTTTTGTCTGAGTCACCTACTCCAAGTCTGTCAACTTCAAAGAAGCATTGCTCTGGATCTACTGAACCAAATCAAGAGATCTATAGCTCATTGGAACCAGCTCAAGGTCTACTACAAGCATACAAAATTTCAAAGGATTCCATTCAGCCATTTGGGAGAAAATCGAATCGAGGTGCACACTGGTATTTGTCTGCAGAGTTCCTGAAAAATTGGGGGTGATTATAATTTTGCTAAACTTATTTCTCAGTGCATAGTTTATCAATTGAAGTGATTCCACTTGTGATTGGTAGCTTACTAAGGTACATTAATACTTCCAAAAGGAATTGTGCCAATTTTAAGTGTGCTGGACACACTGAGTAAAAGTCTGAGCAGGTATCATTACAGGAATAGAAGGTTTTGCTCAATTTGTGAAGTACCAAGTTATCTGTTTTGATTTGGTCATTACACAAATCATTTCCAAAGCACATATATGGTTTCTTTATGTCATTAGGAAGCTAAACTTGTGTACTAAGCATATCAGAATAGAAAAGAGGGCAGGTGTGAAGCAGGTTTTGCAGCACCAACTGATTTCCTGAGTGCATCCATCCATCACTCTCAACAGTGGTATCAGAGCAAAAGAAGGTAATCATGGGTGATGGTTTCCCTTCCTTCATTGACAAATTGGACAGAAACAACTATCAAGCTTGGTCATTGAGAATGAAGACCTATCTACAAGGGAGAAGTCTATTTGGGTACATATCAGGAGATGAGGAGTTGCCCTCATTCAAGACTAGAGGACTACCTACAAAGGATGAGCATGAAAGACTTAACCAATGGTGTGCAAAGGATGCTTTGGCAAGGTCTTATCTCTTAAACTCTATATCTGACTTTCTTTTACCTCATGTAAGGAACTGTAAGACTTCCCAAGAGACTTGGGAAACCTTGTCAAATTATTTTTCTTCCAACACAAGGGCTAGGAAGAATCAATTGTGGATAGAGTTCACAACACTTAGAAAGCAGCCCAAGCAATCAGTCTCAGATTATGTGACAAAGATCAAAGATGTGGCAGACCAACTAGCAAGCATTGGAGAGGAAATTGAAGAGGAGCAAATAGTCAGGCAAGTGACAAATGGACTCAAGGCAGATGATAAGTGGGAAAGTTTCACCACTGCAATGGATCTCTACATGGACATGCATACCCCTGATCTTACAACACTCATGGGCCAACTATTTACACATGAAGCAAAGTTCACCAAAGCTGGAGATCAATCAAAAGGTAATAACCCCTCTGCTCTCTTTACTGATAAGAAAGTTAAAGATAAAGGCAAGAAGAAACAGGATGAAGAAGGCTCTACCTCTCAAGCCAATTATGCAGGGAGAGGTAGGTCATCTAGAGGAAGAGGCAGAGGAGGTAAGTCAGGTAGGGGGAGACCCTACAACTCATCACCTTGCAACATCTGTGGGTTGTCCAATCATACCACAGATGAATGCTACAAGAACTACAAAAATCAGAGAGGAAGAGGCTACTCAAGAGGTGGATACTCTCAAGGAAGAGGCAGATTCAACCAACATCAAAGCTACAATGGGTACAACAACCAATACAACAACAACTACAACAACAACCACAATGGAAACTACCAAGGTGGATTCAGAAATAGAAGAGACTACAACAATTACACAGAGGAGCAGGATGACTCCTTATTGATCATGAATATGACCTCCAAGATAGGTACAAATGATGATCATTTATTTTACATTGACTCAGGATGTTCTAACCATGTAGCTAGCAATGTGGCATTGCTTTCTGATTTGGAAGAGCCCAAGGGCAAACATCAGGTACAAACAGGTGATGACACTAAACACTCTGTGGTAAAAATTGGAAATGTGAAGACATGTGATGGTAATCAGAACCTATTAAGCAGGGTACTCTATGTACCAACAATAACTAAGAATTTGATGAGTGTGGGTCAGATTGTGGAGAAAGGCTTGCAGGTCAGATTCACACAACATGGAGCATATGTGGAGGACCCAAAACAAGGATTCAGAAGGATAGCCAAAGGGGAGAAATCAGGTAGATTATTTACATTTGAGCTAGAAGATACAAAAAATATTGCTTTGTATAATTATAAGGATCAGACACTCTCAGAGTTAGAGATATGGCATAAAAGACTAGGGCACATAGGTGAAAGGACTATCAAGCAAATGTGCAGGGATCAGTGTGTGCTTGGGATACCTAATGTATCCAAGCAACACATGATTTACAAATGTGGATCATGTCAATTTGGTAAGTCTCACAGATTACCCTACTCAAGGAAAGGTTTCATGCATGAAGACTACCTAGACTTGGTTCACACAGATGTTTGGGGACCTAGCAAGGACCCTTCCATTTCTGGTTCAAGGTATTATGTGTCCTTCATTGATGACTATAGCAGATGGACCATTTTATATTTTATGAAGCATAAAGATGAAGTGTTTAATTGTTTCAAGAGGTATCTTGCACTTGTTGAGAATCAAACAGGTAGAAGCTTGAAGAGGCTAAGGTCAGATGGTGGAGGAGAATACTTCTCCAATGAGTTTGAAGATTTCTTGCAGGAAAGAGGCATCAAGAGGGAGATCACTACCAGATACTCACCTGAACAAAATGGGGTAGCAGAAAGAAGGAATAGACTTATAGTGGAAACAGCTAGGTCTATGCTCAATGAGAAAAAGTTGCCAAATTACTTATGGGCAGAGAGTGTGTCCACTGCCACTTACCTCATCAACAGGTTGCCATCCAAATCACTTGATGGCATGACACCATATGAAGCATGGCATGGTAAGAGACCCTCTCTGGATCATTGTAAAATCTTTGGTTGTGTAGCATATGTACACATTCCTTCACAGGTAAGAGGAAAGCTAGACCCAAAGGCAGAGAAATGTATCTTCATTGGCTATGATTTAAACCAAAAAGGATACAGATTCTACAACCCCACAAACAAAGGCTTCAAGGTAAGCAGAGATGTCATATTTGATGAGAATGACTCATGGTATGAGAATGAATGCAGGAAAGTGAGTCTACCCTATGACATGGAGGAAGATTTTCCAAAGCTTACCAAGGAAGAGCCAACTCAGCAAGAAGACTCAAGCTCAGATGATGATACCATCAATCTTGAAGAGTTCAAGGCTTGGAAATCCAAAGGAAAGATGAAGATGAAGCAATTGGAGGACAAGGCAGAAACTTCTACTCAGGCTATGAGAAGATCTCAGAGAGAGAAGAAGAAACCTATCAGATTTGGGTATGACACATCACTTGTAACTAAACATTCTGTATATCTTGCAAAAGATTTGTTGAATGAAGAACCAGGTACCTATGAAGAAGCAATTACAAAGCCAGAATGGAGAGAAGCCATGGATGAGGAGATAGAAGCCCTCCAAGAGAGTGATACTTGGGACTTGGTACCCAAGAAAGAGACTATGAAGGTAATAGGATCCAGATGGATCTACAAATTGAAGAAGAATTCAGATGGAACTATTAACAGATACAAAGCTAGGTTGGTAGCCAAGGGTTTTGCACAAACCCAAGGCATTGATTATGAGGAGACATTTTCTCCTGTGGCCAAGATGCCAACTATCAGAGTTTTGGTGAGTGTAGCTGCATCCAAGAATTGGAACATGTACCAATTGGATGTGAAGAATGCATTCCTAAATGGATGGATATCTGAAGAAGTCTACATGTCACAACCACCTGGCTATGAAGATCCAAGAAAGGTACATTATGTTTGTAAATTGAAGAAAGCTCTGTATGGTTTGAAGCAGGCACCTAGAGCATGGAATTACAGATTGACCACCTACCTCCAAGACCAAGGATTTGTGATGAGCAAAGCAGACACTTCTCTATTCATAAAGAGAAGTAGTACAGAGGTAATCTACTTATGTGTTTATGTTGATGACATCATCATTACAGGGAATGATGTCAATGGGATTAGACACATCAAGGGTCAGATGATGAAAGAATTCAAGATTAGTGATCTTGGATTACTAAAATATTTTCTAGGTCTTGAATTGATATACACAAACTCAGGTATCTACATTACTCAAAAGAAGTATGTACAGGATATGGTCAAGAAGTTTGGTTTACAGGATGCTAAGGTATCTACTACTCCAATGGAGGCTAACCAAAAGCTAAGTGCTCATGAAGGAGAAGAAATCAAAGACATTACAGGATACCAAAGTATGGTGGGTAGCTTAAACTATGCTACCTTGACAAGAATTGACATAGCATATGGAGTAAGTGTGCTTAGTCAATTCATGCACAAACCTAGAGTACCTCACCTAGAGGCAGCCAAGAAGATCTTGAAGTACCTCAAGGGAACTCAAAGTCATGGTTTGTATTTTCCTTACACATCAGACATTGATATTAAAGTCTATTCAGATGCAGATTGGGCAGGATGCAAGGATGATAGGAGGAGCACCTCAGGGTACATTTGTTTTGCAGGAGATAAGCCTATCTCTTGGTCAGCTAAGAAACAACCTACAGTGGCATTGTCATCCACTGAAGCAGAGTATAGAGGACTTGCAAATGCTACTCAAGGAGCTATCTGGTTGAAGCTTCTATATACAGAGTTAGGACTATTCACAAGACCACCTATCATATTTGGAGACAACACTAGCTCTATTCATCTTGCAGCAAACCCAATTTATCATGCCAGAACAAAGCACATAGAGGTTCATTACCACTATGTGAGAGAGAAATTGTTAAGTAAAGAGATTCAATTGACATATGTATCTACTAATATGCAATGTGCAGATTTACTTACCAAGGCATTGGATGGAAACAAGCTATGCAGATTCAAGTCTATGATTGGACTACAGGAAGTAATTGAAGAATGAAGAAGAAGACTTAAGCCAAAGTGTTTGGCTTGAGGGGGAGCTGTTGGTGCAAACAAGCCTACACACATTGGCTTGGACCCTTGAACTTATGGAAGACTAGCATGGATAAAGGTTTATCAAGGCTTCAATCAAAAGCAAGGCTCATATGAACATATGCTTATATGTTCTTACTACTTTACCCCTTGTAAAAGTCTAAGTGACTTGACATTTGATTGTAATCACTTTAAGTCACTTACCTACCACTAGAGTCGTGGATTTTTGAATGTTGAGATGGAGAGAATATCTCCCTACTTTTAGAGGAGAGATTCAAGGGAGCCTAGATTTGAATTTCAAATTCAAATGAAGATCAAACTCCTATAAAGGATGTACTGAAAAAGTCGCGGGATATACTCTCACTCTAGCTCACTCCCCGAGGCCAAATCTCTTTGTAATTCATTATGTGTGAAGGTTACTCCATAGCCAACACCACAATACCTCATATAGCTCTGCTTGGCAAGCTAATGAGATTGTACAAACACATATATCAATAGAAGTATACATTCATCATCTCTGTTTTGTCTGAGTCACCTACTCCAAGTCTGTCAACTTCAAAGAAGCATTGCTCTGGATCTACTGAACCAAATCAAGAGATCTATAGCTCATTGGAACCAGCTCAAGGTCTACTACAAGCATACAAAATTTCAAAGGATTCCATTCAGCCATTTGGGAGAAAATCGAATCGAGGTGCACACTGGTATTTGTCTGCAGAGTTCCTGAAAAATCGGGGGTGATTATAATTTTGCTAAACTTATTTCTCAGTGCATAGTTTATCAATTGAAGTGATTCCACTTGTGATTGGTAGCTTACTAAGGTACATTAATACTTCCAAAAGGAATTGTGCCAATTTTAAGTGTGCTGGACACACTGAGTAAAAGTCTGAGCAGGTATCATTACAGGAATAGAAGGTTTTGCTCAATTTGTGAAGTACCAAGTTATCTGTTTTGATTTGGTCATTACACAAATCATTTCCAAAGCACATATATGGTTTCTTTATGTCATTAGGAAGCTAAACTTGTGTACTAAGCATATCAGAATAGAAAAGAGGGCAGGTGTGAAGCAGGTTTTGCAGCACCAACTGATTTCCTGAGTGCATCCATCCATCACTCTCAACAGAGGGTACCGAAGCGATTTCGATTTGTCCGGAGTAAAGTCCGGGGACCATCTGAATAGGCACAGGGTCGCCCGACCGAACTGCCAGGTGCCAACGCTTAGGGCTTGGAACGCCATCTCTTCATTTTCAAAGACTAGCAGCATGTGGCTCGCTGGTAAGAACTGACATTTGCTAACAATTAGTCCTCGAGGGAACCACTCTTTTCGAAGCCATTGTCGCACAGCTTCGAGCGGGGGCCTAGGGCCAAACACTTGGCCGACGAGGCATATTTTCTTGAGCTCCTCCTAAGCTGACAGAACTGCGGGTCTACTGAGGGATACTATGGGGGATTCAACACTTTCGGATGCCCCAGGGGCGGCACACGACCCCCCCTCCAGCAGAGCGGCCAGGATATCGGTCTCCCCAGGGGGAGGGGCCCGATTACTTTTCACGAGAGAGGATGAAGCCACATCCATGGCCAAAAGGAACTTGCACCACTTTTACTTTCCAATACCCAAAAGCAAAACCCTCCAACAAGGAGAGAAAACTGACCTCAAACAAGGAAGACTTAGGTCCCCCTTCCGATCACATCGAAGCCCTTTGTCTGATTTCTTTTTAGCCACACTTATAAGGCAAGATTCTTCACTCTTTGTTAGTTACTCGCGAAGCTCGAGTCGGAGGAAAGCAAAAAGATACGCAAAAAGGAACAAGGAAAGCAGTAGAAGATCGTCTTTATCATTTCTCTTTTTTCTATTTTTTTATTACTTTTTAAAGCTGAAGAAAAAACACTTTAAGCGATGACACTCCTTAAGAAAATAAAAAGCTTCCCCAGCAATAGACAGTCGGAAAATAAAAAGCTTTTAAAGGCCACGCGCAGAATTCGTACTTCGAATAAGGTCCTCAACGTGTGAGAACCCGCTCGCAAAAATCAGGGCCACCAGAAGTAGCGAAAGCCAAGGCGCTTTGTCAGGGCCCAAAACCACGATAGACTGGAAAGGAGTACTCCACCACCTCCGTGAAACCAGGAGAAGCGCCGGCAATAGACGGTTTAGATTCCTCCGTGAAACCAGGAGAAGCCTGCGATAGACGGTCTAGAAGTGCTGTGATAAACGGTTTGCCGGGTGCGATAGACGGTTTGGCATCGCGATAGACGGTAAAGCCTCCACGATAGACAGTCTATCCCGCGATAAACGGTCTTGAAGCTATCGCAATAGACGGCCTAAAAAGGACCGTCGTCGGTGATGAAGTCCGTCATCGTAGCTGTGTTTTGGGTTTTTGTCGTCAGCACCAATTGTTCCATCAGTGTCAAATCAGCACTCGTCCGTCGTCAACTGGCGTTGTTCGTCAGTCGACATGTGGGGATTCGTTGGGGGAAGACCGATCCTGAGCAGGCACAAGCACGGCAAGCTCTTCGTTTTGATGGCGACGACAGCAGAAATGCCCCATATTGACATCGTTGATGATGTCAATCCTTGCCTACCTTAACCATTCATTCTGAATGCAGATACTAAAAAATTCTAGTGGGATATATACTATTGAACAAGTTCAAGGCATTCACTTTATTTGGATGGTTTTTTCCTCTCCTTCACCTTTTCTATTTGATTAATGTAGTGATGATCTTAAGCATCTCTTGTATCTAAGGGGATTCCAAAAATTGTATCTTCACTTTCATAAAATTAGGTTTTAGTATCTAAAATATCTTGATTGTAAGTCTCTCTCATACCCACTTGAAATTTGGCAAGAACTCTCTCCACTACCCTCTACTTTTTGCATATATTTTGGCATTACCTTTGTATTTTGCAAGGTTATTCATTACTTGAGGAGTCTTCAAAGGTTACTTTTCCAAGAGTTCAACCCTTACTTTTCCCAACCATTAGGCTCACTTTGGCACTAAGTGCCCCATCTTTGTACAAAGAAAATACAAGAAGAAAATATTGTGTGTATGCATGTAAGGAATTGAACTCATAACCTCTTGGTTAGGAATGTGATGGGCTAACCACTTGCCCCAAAAGCCATGGTTCAGGATTACTTCCTAATCCTCTCTCTTAGGGTGTGGTTCAACCATCTCCTACCAGGATTATGTTACATTCTTCCCCCCTTGGTCGATCATTGTCCTCAATTATCTACTCTTATATCCCTCTAGCCTCGGTGATCAGTCCCTTGAACTCCCTAGGTGCCCTTGAATTGATGTTCCTCAACCTCGCACAGTTTCTTGAACCTTGTTCGCAATCTTGGTCTATTGAACCCTTGCTCTCAACCTTGGTGTCTTGAACCTTCTTGTTCGCAACCTTGGTGTCTCGAGCCCTTGTTCTCAACCTCAATCTTGAACCTTGTTCTCAACCTCAATCTTGAACCTTGTTCTCACCCATGCTTTGTGTCTTGAACACTCAATCAAGTGCCACCCAAGGATTCCCAAGGAATTCACACTTCCAAGCTAGCTCATTGGAAAGTTCGTTACGAGAGCTTTCACACTTCCAAGCTAGCTCATTGGAAAGTTCGTTCCGAGAGCTTTCCAACGGTATATTACACGCCTCAATCCGACCTACTGATTGAGAGATACACCCCAATCATTGTAAGGTCCATCCTTGAAACCGACGCGCGCGCCTTCCACAATTCCTACCCTTTCACATAGAGGATGCCCAAGCGCCTTTTTAAGAGGCCATTGGATCATTCCAGTTTGCCCAAGCCTACTTCCTATGCTCTGATACCAATGTAAGGAATTGAACTCACAACCTCTTGGTTAGGAATGTGATGGGCTAACCACTTGCCCTAAAAGCCATGGTTGAGGATTACTTCCTAATCCTCTCTCTTAGGGTGTGGTTCAACCATCTCCTACCAGGATTATGTTACAATGCATTTGTGGGTTGGCGGCTAATCTAAGCCCACACACAAACTCTCTCAAGTTCCGAAGCCTATTCTAAGGCTATCTTGGTGGGCATCGGGCGACTCTAAGCCTTCTCTCTGCACCGACTTGTCTCACTTTTAGTGCCAAGGCTACTCTAAGCCTTCCAATTTTTCCAAATTTGTGGATATTTTCAAGTGGTATTTTTGCATAAAATGTGTCTTAGGTGTGTGTTATTAAACACTTTCAAAATGCCATTTTCCCACTTGAAGGCATAGGTAAACATGCTTTGTAGCACTTATTTGCATCCTCTCTTGTCAAGAAAGTGTTCTTCAACACTTGACACTTATTTTTGTCAATTTCAAGCACAAGTTCAATTTTCCAAGATCTCAAGATCATCACCAAATTTTATAATGTCAAAGAAAGAAGCAAGTTCGTAATCCATGGTAAGTTATTTACCTTCCTTTACGAGCATGTTTATGCCTCAAAAAGAATGCTTAGATTACCAAAATTGTAACCTATAGAAAGATATCATGCATGCATACTTGTATATAAATATTCTCCATGAAGTTGTAGATGGTTCAAAACCCGAACCAAATAGGCTCAAAGATGTAGAGTCTTGGAATATTTGCAATGTTAAGGACAAAAGAGCTTCATGTCAAATTCTTATAGCTTGTGACAAAGGGTAACATGACTGCCTCCAAGACTTTCAAAGAAACTTGGGATATACTAGAAAGGCTATATGAAGATAAAAATCCTTCAAAGATTTATGCGTTAGAAACTTTCACAATCTCAATATTCATCCCCAAGACACCACCATATTCAAAGGTCCTATGAAACATTTGTGACCACTCTTTACAAAAAATGTCAAGAAATTACTTGAGAAGAAGTCAAAAATTACTTCTCCATGACTCGAGGCAAAAGACTCAAGCTACACAAGAAACAACTATGAAGGCAAAAGCTACTTTCCACAAGACTAACAACACTCAAGAGTCTAAGGACAAGGGCAAGAATAATTTTACTTGCAAATTTTGTGGAAAGCTTGGAAACATGGAGAAGTATCACTTTAAGAAGAACAACAAGGAAAAGTCCAAGTCTACTCCAAAAACAAAGCATCAAACACACTCCACAAGTGAAGACCTATTTCCTACAACTAAACACAAGGCACCTATCACATCCACTCATAAAAAAGAATGGATTTTTGATAGTGGGGCTTCATCACACATGTGTAATGAAAAAGAATACTTTCATGAGTTTCAAGAACACAAAGGCCAAGTTTATCTTAGAGATAACAAGTGCAGCTCATACAAGTTATCTTTCCACACTCCTTTTCTTACATTATTACTTGGTCTATGAAAAATTTTTGCACCATTGTTGCAGAGCAAAGAGAGCACAGGGCAGAGAAAAAGAAGGGCCCCAAAATTTTTCCGATTTGGACACTCTATTCTATATCATAACCATTCGTGTAACATATTTTCTGTTGTAAATGCACTAGAGGAGTCGTCTAGATGCATACCCATGGACATTAGTAGCTTACCCATGTAAATTAGTAGGAAATTAGTCTTTTAGTGAATAAAGTGCCGGTCTCTTGTTTGGAAGGACCATTTTTAGGGCACATGTATATAAGTCAATTTGTGACTCTTTGTAAAGACTTTTTGCCATTGTGAGAATCAAGAGCACAGAATTTCGAATTTGTGTCGTCTCCTGTCTGTATCTTCTTCTTTGTGAGCTTGTATGCATGTGTGTTGCTTGAAAAGAGTGTTAGGAAGTGTTGTCTATCCATGAAAGTGTTTGTTTGCTTTGGTTAAGGTGTGTGCGAAGTGTAGGAAGTGCTGAAGTGTAGGAAGGTCATTCCCGCGACTCAGTATTTTGCTGATAACTTGAAATGAATTGAGCAAAAATACCACCATTGGATGCGTCTTCTTGAGAGCTTCGAAATGCATATGCTATTTTCTATATTTGGAGTTCGGACCTGAGAGAAAGGCTCAATTTACTGTTGGCTTCTGCTCCAAGTATCGTGACACTATGACCGACAGCTGAAGCTCGATTGGAATAGTCTTAGCCTTGTTTGCACGCTTTGAGAAGTACATTTGCATTGATCGTCATTTGAATGCATGTCCTCATACACTCGGCTAGTTTTTGATACTCATCGGATTGATAATTAAAGCGTGAATCCCCACTATATGCACTTGAGGGGGATTGAGGTATAGTCTCTTTCTCCACAAGTCCCTAAGTTGGTTCTTAGGTACACACGTTTTTTGGCGCCGTTGCCGGGGAGTGTCGAATCAAACCGAGGTATTCGTGTGATGGTAAGTAGCTTTTTGCATTGAAGTGAGTGGAGGAATGGTGATTTTCTCTTCTTTGGTAAGTCACACTCATCCGCACTTACTACTTCTCACTCTTGAAGTGTGTGTAGTGAGTTGTTAGTCTAGGGAAGTGAGTGGAGTGAGTAGAGTAGGAGTAGGAAGGGAGTAGTTAGGAAGTTAGAGTAGCCATTAATTCTAGTCTTGTGAGTCTTTGGAGTTAGAAAGAATCTTTCAAAAGAAACGAGTATAAAACCAAAAAAATTGTCCTTTTCAATTCACTTGTTCCCAACACAAGTATCGTGTGCGCACTCTGTCGAGTATCGTGAGTTGAGACAGGGGATTTCTGGAACCTTGTAGAGCAAGCCAGAGGGATAAGGGAGTGGGAAGAGCTTTCAAGGTGAGCACACAACTGAATCCTTGTGCAAAATTACTTTTGAAATCAAGTTTTCAGAAAAACAATCTGCGGTAAGTATCACGAAAGTCATCCTAGGGTGAGAAAAGTTTATTTCTGTGATACACTTGGTGAGGAGAGGGCAGAAGAGCTTGAGAAACACATATAATCATTTAAAATTCAAAACACACTTGTAAAAAACTAAAAAAGTGCCAAGTATCGTGTTCTCCCGCGGTCCAGTATTGCGATACCTGAATATCGTGATCTCTTGAGGTTGAGTATCGCGATACCTGGACTCGCTAAGTATCGTGTATCGTGTAGCTCTCTTTGCGATACCTGACAAGTATCGGGTATCATCGAATCGGGTCTGATGATACATGCTAAGTATCGAGTATCGTTGAGAACTTCTCACGATATTTGTATCGTGTATCGTGAGATTCAGATCACGATACTTATTGAGTATCGTATATCATGAGTTTTGGCTCGCGATACTTGCTGGATATCGTATATCACGGAGACTACTTCCCGGATACCTGACGAGTATCGAGTATCATCTTGAATTGCCTCGCGATACTTGTTGTGTGTCGAGTATCGTGTTCATCAAGTATCGAGTATCGTGTTCATCAAGTATCAAGTATCATGTTCCTCTAGTATCGAGTATCGTGTTCCTCTAGTATCGAGTATCGTGTTTGGCACACGATATTGGGCAACTATCGAGTATCGTGTTTATCCAAGTATCGTATATTGTCTCCTGTGAAGTATCGTGTATTGTCTCGTTCAAAGGTCGAGTATCGTGTATCGTGAGTTTCGGATCGCGATACTTACTGGATATCGTATATAGCGGAGACTACTTCCCCGATACCTGACGAGTATCGAGTATCGTGAACTTTTTTGGGGTCAAGTATCGTGACCTGAGGTTTTAGAGTCAGTCCTTTCCCAACCAAATTTTTCTAGAATTCTTACCCTTAGTGAAGAACTCTAGAAGCTGGCCGTTGGCTAAGGTTAAACAGAACTTTAAAGTGAATGAACCTGAGATCTGGGAGAACCCCAGGAAGCCAAAGAAGTGTGATCTCTTTAGTGGAAAGTGTAGCCAAACCAAGTAGCCGCTCACATTATTCTGAAACCTCTAGCGAGTCAGAGGAAGAAATTCCTATGGCTTCAGAGGATATGCAAAACACTGTACCAATGATTGGCATGATGTCAATTATTGAGGGAGAATATCAGACATCTTTAGAATATGTGACCACCAATCAACACGAGATACCCATATACCTAGATGGACTAAACGGATCAGTGGCCAGATTGAAGAAAGCTTCAGAGGCTTACATAGTGCCTAGGCCAACAGTTAAGTATACAGGAGGATTTTGTTTGGATAAAAGGGATATCGAATATGTTGTTACAGAACATCCTGAAAACATCAATGAACTTGGGGAAGAAAACAATGCTCATAACCTTAATGAAGAAGGAGATGAAGTGCAAGTGACCACTCCTAGAGGGAGATCTACTGTTGTTAGGGTTTGGAGACGAGACTTGGTTCCCCAAGATGACTCTTTAATGGATGTGTATTTGATCAATGGAATGGAGCCTCTCCTCAGAGCACACTCTTCATTATGGGAAGCAACCCCTAATCCAGTCACTATCTATGAGTTACAAGATCCTGACTTCCCCGCCATCATCACATATCTAGACAAAAATCAGAGAAGGTATTGGCCCCTAACAGAGTCACAAAGAGCCAAGTTGAAATATGAGAACATTCCAAAGTTTTCCCCGAGGGATCAAGCCACTACTTCACAAAACCCACATGGAACCTCTCAAAATAATTCATTCCACCAGTCAAGAAAAAAACATATTCCGGTCAGACCACACGTACAATTTGCTTTGCCTGCAAATAATCCCCACCATCGGCCTCAACCACCTGTTGACCCATGGAACAAAATTCCTACCCCAGTTAGACCACCTGTAGCAAGAGGACTTGGTATACCCATTGGAAGACCCATTTTCCCTTTGATGCCTAGACCGCCTGAAGGAGGAAGAAGATTAAGGCCTATTCAAGTTGCCAAATGCATGAGAAACCATTATGATGGTTCTAGAGAACCGTACAATCATATAGCTGAATTTAAGCAAGTAATCAAAGCGGAACAAGTGGAAGATTTTCTTGATTCAAGATGAATCTTTTGGTCTAACTTTGACAGACACAGCTTTAGCTTCGTTCCAGCCATTAGATCCTAATAGTTTTCAAAACATGGAACAAGCCTATCAAGAAATGATTAAGGAATTCACTAAATCTGGGATTAAAAATAATTCTTCCTCATTGATCCATAGCTTTAAGCAAGCTCCTACAGAATCAGTGAGACTGGCAGTAAGAAGATTCAAGCAGTATGTGGATAGGTGTCCAGTGGAAGAGAGACCTACTCAAAACAAAATGGTGTCATTATTTTTGGAAGGATTAGTGAATGGATCATTGAGATCTCTAGTATCTGTGAAAAGAGTTCAAACTTTGCAAGAGTGTATGAAGGAATGTATCGACCTAGAAGACAATCTAGCCGAGGATCTGAAAATACCTCAAGGTAGTATCAAAAGTGAAGATTCAGCCAGCAGCACATCAAACCCTAAGAACAATGTAGAGGAAATAGCCAACTTAGTAGCAAAGAAACTGAACATTCAAGGATAGAGGAACTACCCCAACAACCCAATGAGAGTGCCCATGTTTAGAAGATGTATGCATTGTGGAGGTGATCATCCTTCTCATTTGTGCACTAGGGGAGTAGTCCCACCACCTGCTTATGCTTACAATAGGCCACCTATTCCGGGACCTCTACAATATTGCAGCATAGAACAAAAATACACAAATCACAGCGCACAAAATTGTCCTTACAATAGACAATCAAGACCAGTAGAACTGCTCATGAGACCTTATGGATACCCTCAGAGAGATATAGGAGGAGAAGCCTTCATATATCCCACATATCAGCAGCGCGCACCAACACCACGACCTTATGCTTATCAAACTTACACTCGACCACAACCGGTGTTAGGACAACAGCCACCCCATCCTCAAAATGTTGTCCGAGTGAAAATAGCTCAATTGAAGAAAACTTAGAGAGAGCAATAGTCCCAGCCACACCATTGTCTAGTAATGAACCAAATGACTCATCTTATGACCATAGTCAAGGAAACTATCCCAGTTATGAGAGCACTATAATAGAATATGGGCAAATGTACAAACCATATGCATATGCCATGGAAGCACCAGATAGTTCCTACGGATATGAGCAGGACTATGTGTCATTGATGGACACAGCCCCTAGGGCATCCATACCCCCCCGACCTATGAACAGACCGCCTATACCTAGAGGACCATGTTATAGATGCGGAGGTGATCATTATATCAGAGAATGTACACTACCAAACCCACCACCACCACAGCGAGTCTGGGAAGGATATTGTAGTGATTGTGGTAAAAGAACACCTTTTCAGAGATTGCCCCAAGAACCCCAACAAAGTTAACTCTAACGTGCAGATTAACGTAATAGAAGTGATAGAGTCATCAGGGAGTGATAAGGAGTACACAGTACCGTTGAAAGCAATAACTAGAGCCAAAGCTAGAGAGACCCCAGACAAAACTAAAGAAACTGATCAAGGTGACAGAGAAAGGAACATACCTACACCTCAAATAGTTGAAGACTCAGAAGAGCCTGAGAAAAGTGTTACAAGTAAACGAACACAAAGATGGAAGAACCGTAGAGATAGGATGAAGGAAAAGAAACTACAACAAAAGAAGGAAAATGAAAAGAGCGAACAAAATCCAAAAGAGAAACAAGAAGAGGAAGAAGAAATTCGGAAAGGAAAGTCAAAAGAAGAAGAGGTAGGATCAGTTTTAGTAGATCCCATGCCTGAAGAATTAGCCATGTGGATTCAGGCGTACAAGGCACGAATAAGAGCAGGACCTACCATCGAACAACATGAAAGAGAATATCCTCGAGGAGACTTAGAGAAGGAAAGGTTGGAGATATGCAAAAAATTAATTGAAGTAGCCCAACAGACCTTAGAAAAACCTATTCTTCAACTACCCAATTCACGAATCCCCGAAAAAGAATTCCAAGAGTGTGTCATCCCTAATGACCCTAAAAAAACCAAAAGAGGTGAGACACATAATGGAAATTACTATGAGGATAAAAGGGAAGGATCCATTGTCCCCGAAGTAGACGGAGAATGGCCTAAAGACTTGTGGGCAAGAGTCCAAGAAGACCGATGGAAGAAAGTGGAAGGAATAGAACCACCCTTTGAGGAGCTAGAAGCGGAAGGTGAAATTGAAGACTCCATACCTGAACTGGATTCAGAAGAATTAATACTAATTGATCCAAGTGACAAAGAAAATGACAGTGTAAAGGTTTTGCCAAATTACACAGAAGAATACAAACATAATTCAGAATTATACCGCATTTCCTCAATGAGAAAAAAAGAACAGAACCCATCAGTCCAAACATCGGACATCATACAACACCTTAGAAAGGTAAAAATCCCTTGCACTCTGACGTTGGAAGAACTGTTGAAGGTCAAACCACATTTGAAGAAGAAATTAACCAACCAATTGGAGATCAAGGCAAAAGAGACGAAGATGCCTAATGAAGTGGCCATAGTTAAAATCCCAGTCGATAACGTTGGAGATTTCAATGAGGGAGATGAAGGAAACACTTGCCTTCCAATTACCTATAGGGGTTACACTACTAAAGCTATCTTGGATTCTGGAGCTGGAGTAGGAATAGCAACTAAAGAAATCTGGGAGAAATGGGGAAAACCAGCTCTAAGACCAACACGCATGAAGATACAAATGGCAGACGGACACACTGAACGACCCTTGGGATTATTGGAAAGAGTAATTTTTACCACTTGCAGAGTTGAATTCGAGCACACCTTAGCAATATGTCAATTTGAGAGGGCTAGCAATTATGAAATGATACTTGGAAGAGCTTTTATGAGACAGCTAAAGGTAGTGCAGTATTGGGGAAAAAACACGGTATACCTATAGCATGAAGGAACCACCACAAGAATAAATCTCCACACATATACATATCAACAAATTCCCCTCTTACAATGGAATCAAATTCATGAGGAAGATAATCAGTCGATTCATAGTATAGGTTCAAGTGATCAATCATGGATGAACAAAGACACTCATCTATGGATATGCCAAACTGCGAAAAAGGAAGAGGATAAGAGGAAAGGATGGCAACAAAGGCAAGGAGTTGCTAGATCTGTACAAGATCCAGCCTATATGCCTCAAATATTCCTAGATGAAGAATTGGAACCTCATGGTTGGATGGAGATTTTAGCTACTCTCGATGTGTGTGTAAACGAAGAAGTGATAACCATGAATGAATGCATTGATGAGGAAGGATATGATGTTAGTCTATACTTGGTAGTTCTTCAAGAGGCTGAAGAAGGAGAAGTAATTGAAAAAGAATGGAAAGAGGATTACGAGAGCATTGAAATGGAACATGAACATATGGAAACGGAAAATGAAATCCAAGAAGTAAGTATCATAGCTAATGAAATAAATCAGGAACCAACACAGGAAGAGGAGCTTGGATTAGATAAAGCAAAAAATGATGAAGAAAACAAGCCTCAAGACCAATCTGAAGTGACTACCCACTTCAAAAAATATGAAGTAGAAGAGAGGAGAATTGCTATTCAAATGCCAAAATGAGAAGCACAGCCAGGAATAGCATATGACAATTAAGAGCAGACTAAGAAAATAGTAGTAACCTTAGAGGAAGGAGAAGAACGATGTACTTTTATAGGTCAAGATGTCTCAATGGAGGAAGAACAAGAGTTAATACGACTCATAAGGGAATATAGGGATGTCTTTGCTTAGACATATAAGGAATTGAAAGGAGTAGATCCTTCTATATGTGCACATAGAATCCCTATGACATCTGAAGCCAAACCTTCCAAACAAAGACCATACACCTATAACGATGTATACTCAGCAAAGATCAAAGAAGAGATAGATAAGCTGTTAGATGTTGGATTCATTTACGAGATCGAACATACATAATGGGTGTCACCTTTGGTGGTTGTACTGAAAAAGAATGCTAAGTTAAGAGTATGCATAAACCTTAAAAAAGTAAATGCTGCCACCATAAGGGATAGTTACCCATTACCCATCACGGATCATCTCTTGGAAAGAGTGGCAGGAAAGGAAGTTTATAGTTTTTTGGATGGCTTTTTAGGGTATAATCAAGTAGCCATTGCTCCTGAGGACCAACATAGAAGAGCCTTTGCATCTGAATGGGGAGTATACGCCTTTAGGGTTATGCCTTCGGCCTAACCGATGCCCCGGCCACTTTTCAAAGATTGATGTGCCATGTGTTCAAGGAGTTCCTAAGAAAGAGTATGGAGGTATACGTGGATGATTTATGCACTTATTCAGTTGTACGATCAGAACATATCCCTGAACTAGGAAAGATCTTTGCCAAATGTCGACAATATCGAGTGTGCCTAAATCCGGAAAAGTGTGTCTTCATGGTTCGACAAGGAAAAATATTAGGACATATTGTCTCTAAGAATGGAATCTCAACTGAGGAAGACAAAATCAAAGTAATTCTGGATTTACTGAGACCAAAGACTGCTAAAGAAGTACAAGCATTTATGGGACACTATGGATACTACCGAAGATTTATACATATGTATGCCATAATTGCTAGACCTCTATATGCATTATTGACTCAGTTTAACTAGACTGAAGAATGTGAAAAGGCCTTTAACGAATTAAAGAGTTGATTGAGTTCAGCCCCAATTCTTTGAGTACCTAATTGAAACAAGCCCTTTCACATTCATGTAGATGCTTCCAATTTTTCCATTGGTTGCATCCTAGCTCAACCCGCAGATACAGGAAAGTTAGATCACCCTATAGCCTATGCCAGTAGACAATTGAATCAAGCGGAACGCAACTATACCACGACTGAAAGAGAAGGTCTAGGAATGGTGTACGCAATAAAGAAGTTTCGACACTACTTATTGGCAAACAAATTCAAATTCTTCATTGATCATCAAGCCCTATTGTACTTAGTCAATAAGCTTTGTAATACAGGACGACTAGTACGATGGTTTCTATTGTTGATGGAATTTGATTTTGAAGTAGTAGTCAAGAAAGGAAATACCCACATTAGAGCAGATCACTTTTCAAGAATGACACATGGAGAACCACCCATAGGAGTACCAGATGATCTGCCTGACACATACTTGTTCAACCTCAAAGTATGTCCCCAATGGGTAGAAAAGTTGATCCCTATACTCGGATATGGACCTAAACATGGGATCTCACCAAACCAAAATCAAGATTTATGGAAGAATAAAAACCTGCATATCATTTCCGGAAGCCTATATCACCGAGATTCAAGTGGATTACTCATGAGATGTGTGGAAGAGGACGAACAAGAGATGTGGCTTCAAAAAGCACATGTAAATCAATGGAAAACTCATTTAAGTGCAAACGGAACATGGCAAACATTGAAGAGATTAGGCATATATTGGTGGACCATGCAAAGGGATACACATAACTACGTATTGGCCTGCCAAACTTGTCAAGAACGCAATCGAGAAGAGAACTCTAACTTATGCTACTCCACCGTAGCACCAAGATGGAGCATGCCTCTGGTGAAGTTCTTGAAGACCCAAGAGTACCCAGAAGGAGCCACTCTAGCAAGGAAACGTGCACTTGTAGAACAAAGCAAGGACTATGCTCTCATAGGAAAACAACTCTTTAAGCGAGGAAGGGATAATCATTTACGAATGTGCATTCACGAAGATGAGTATCTTGCTGTCTTAGAGATGGCACATACAGGAGCTGCAGAAGGACATTTCTCTACAGATAAAACTGCAAAAATGTTTCTCTTTGCTGGAATGTGGTGGCCAACTCTACATCAAGATGCAGCAACATACGTACAACGATGTGATACTTGTCAACGAACAAAATATCCAATTAGAAGGGATGAAATGCCACTAAAACCCATGATAAGTGCCAGAGCTTTCACAAAATGGGGAATAGACTTCATAGGACCTATTAGCCCACCAGCTAAAGGATCCCATGCCGAATACATAATCGTAGCCACAGACTATCTGACCAAATGGGTTGAAGCCAAAGCTACCAAGAAAAACAATGCAAGAACTACGGCCAAGTTTCTCTTCGAGAACGTTTTCACTAGATTTGGACTGCCGATAGAAATTGTGAGTGGTAGAGGCACACACTTTGTGAATGAAGTTATAGAAGCCTTACTGAATGAATTCTTGGTAATTCATAAGAAATCAGCCCCTTATCACCCACAAGCCAATGTACAAGCCAAAAGTTCAAATAAAATCTTGTGCACACTTCTCACAAAAATTGTGAACAATGGTAGATCCAATTGGGATAAACAATTACATCATGCTTTATCGGCATTCTCAGTAGCTTACAAGACCGCCATAAGAACTACTCCTTTTAACTTAGTGTATGGAAAAAGTGCTATTTTGCCAATTGATTTCTTAATACCCACTCTCAGAGTAGCAACAACTTACGAGTGGACGGGACATGAACTCTTAGTTCAATTGGATCAAATAGAGAAGTTACATGAAACTAGGTTACAAGCAGTAGCAGGGATTTATACTGCTAAAAGGCGACAGAAGGCATATTTTGATGCTCATATTAAAGATAAAAATTTGAAGGAAGGAGATTTAGTTTTGGTATATACCCTGAAACAACACGCAAAGAAACTGCAAAAAAGAGGATATGGCCCATTAATCATCAATCGTATATCGACCAGTGGAGCCATCAGTTTAGCCACCTTGGATGGAGACAAATTGCCAAACTATATCAGTGGATGTTGAGTGAAAAAATATCTAGAGCCATTAACTGCAGAAATAATGTCACGGTTGATAATGGGTAAGAATAGGCGCCTAGAGGAAGAAAGAATACGAGAGGAAGCCAGACAAGAAGCACTAGAACGAATAAGAAAACGGAAAGAATGGATGAGAGAGGGAGATGAGAGATATCGCCTAGGAGAGGAACTCATCCCACTAGCCAACTTTAGGGCCATTGAAAACCTAGGGCAACAAAGGAAGCAACCATATTTGAATGTGGGAGCTGGAAAAAAAGAGTACCACTTAGTGGATGCTCTCATTGACATAGAAGCCACTATAAGCTGCATCAAATTTTCATTGACTCAGAAACTCAAGGAGGAATTACGCCCATCTAAGGTACAACTGATAGGAATAGGAGGAAAAATTACTCAAGGTATAGGTGAGGTTACCTTACCTCTACATCTCGGAAACAAGACTATGGAACAGAAACTCTTAGTATGTCATGATCAGGATTTACTCGAAGACCTAGTGTTAGGCCAAGATTGGATATACAAATATGAAGTGACTATTCAATTGGCCTTAGGATACATCTCAGCCAAGGTAGGACATCGAGAGGTATTCAGCATGTTAGACGAACGACCAATCGAAGACAAGGATGTGGACCCGAGAGCTCACTCTAATAAACATGATGATGAATGTATGTTCACTATCATTATGGAAACCCCTTCATCGAGTACTTCATGTGAGGATACACTGAATTTTGCTTGCACACCATCTTCTAATCTAGCAAATCACAAGAGTATCATTCTATCTGAAAATAGCCTTAGCGAAGAACCACGCACAAGAGAGACTAATTCTTCGAGTAATCACAAGTCTGGACCTATTATAATATACCCCATTTCTTACACTAGACAGGCTTGGATAAGGAAGGATCAAGTGGCTACATATCTTCAACAACAGAAACATTATCGACATCAGAACGACCCATCGAACAAGCGAGTAAATCACTTTGGACACCGAGGTCCACAACGAATTGCTAGAATATGGATTCCAAAGAAAGTGGTAGCCTCTCAACCGGCCCGAACACAGATATGGATTCCCAAATCATGTACTCAAAGGACAATCACCAAGAAGGACGAGTCGAGGCACAAAGAAAATCAGTATGGTCTAAAGGCAAAACAACCAAAGATGAATAGCTACAAGACAGAGAAGGAGTCTACATATGCTTCAAAAACCATTCCAAGATTCAAAAAGCAGATAAAGCAGACGTACAACATGAGAAGCACCACATTCTTCAGGAATGTTAGGAATACAATCTGCCCCAATAGTGTGAAGCAGATCTGGATCCCGAAAGGCAAGACAATCTATATGCATCACCCAAATACTTCACGTTGCACACATTCGGAGTTACCAGAGCCCAAAGTATGCATGATAGGGCCACATTACAAGGCCAAGCATTTGGCACAGTATTCTTCTATTTTAGGATAGTAAAGCACATTTTCCTCTTGGGAAATAGGAGAGCACTTGTACATACTTTAAGAAAATCACTCAAAAAGTAATAACCGCTTCGGCTATGGACTAACTTTCCTGTTTTCCTTTCAGACAAAAGCACAAAAATATCTAAAAGTATGAAAAATCCCAGGTATTACCTTTCTCACACCCACGGGGAAGGGACGACACCATTCACACGGAGCATGGCCAATCTTATGAAAGACAAATGAAGGAGGATTTTTGATACTATCTTACCACTAATTCATACTCTATATTGAGTGCAGATGGCATCTTCTAATTCCGAGGCTACGCAAGAGGAAGAGGTCCAACTTCTTCCATTGGAATCAATAACAAAAGCAAGAGGCCATTGGTTTCTGGATGACCAACCAGTGTCTGAACTCATTTTTATGGCCACTATGAAAATCATGGACAGGGATCACTACTTCCCTATGATGTCGCAAGATTTCAAGACTATCATACAAGGATTACCTCGCATGACGGATGTCTGGACAGAAGTAGGAATGGATGCATTTTTCAGACTACCTATTTATCTACCAGATTTCCAGAGGTGTACGCAAGTGATGAATACACTTCAGCTTGCATCGAATAAGATGTCAGTCCCAGAGACACGAGTACTGGATAAAGTGGGTGCTTGGAAAACAATTCAATTCAATCATGAGCTAATTAACAGAGCTTTCGGATGGAATCAAGAGAGACTCACTAATGTCAAAGATGAATGTCATGATCCGAAAAAGAAAACCTTTTTGGAAATCAACAGAACGGATATTGAAGATGTTGTTTGCTTAGTGCACCAGCACTTTTGTTTTCCAAGCATGCATAGATATACAACACCTCAAAAGATTGTGGTGCAACTACTCTCACATGCTATGAGGCAAGTCCAAAATCAAGTAAATATGACTCCATATGTTCAAGATCGTCTATTTGAAGCAAAGAAGAAGTGGGGTCAGAAAAAGTTTTTGAATGGTAGTTCGGCCTTGACCCTACTCATTTATGAGGCACTTGACATGAAGAACTGCTTGCGCATGATGCCAACCTCAACAGAGCTAGCCAAATATGCTAAGTCAGCGACTGCTCCAAAGAAAAAGAAAACAACCATCTCTATTGACGAAGTAGGAACTAGTTCAAGGAAACCCATGAGGGGTACTAAGCGCCTAAGAGAGGAAGAAGCTCAAGAGACACCACAATCAAAGAAGACCCATACACTACCAAATATCCCTATGATCCAACAACCAATTACGAAAAGAGACCTCTCTGCTGCCCTCGAAGAAACACATCAGTTTATGCACGGGCAAGTAAATTTAAATATTCAAGGTCACCATTACAGACAGGCAAGCAAAGAAAGGAGACAAAAAGATAAAGAACAGATCCCTAAACAAGTTGCCAGATATAAAGAACTGGGATTAGAAGATTCCAGCTCTAATGAGGAATCCAGTCCCGAGAAAGACACCCTAGACGTTGACATAAGGACTGAAACTCACAATGAAGAATGGATAGAGATCAATCAAGTCGAAGTCACGCCAGACAACAAACAAGCACAAGCAAAGAGCGTGGAAGAATCCACTGGGCCAGTGCACGTAATTCAATTGAATGAAAAGTCAAAGGTCAGCATCAAAGAAGCTCCAATAACTAATAAAGATGCAAAACCACCTATCAAAGAGAAAATACAAACTCCAGTGGACCAAGACTCAGGCCTACTACAAAACAAAGAGCCAACTGTGATTGAAGTGCCTGATGATACACCTCAAGGTAAGATTGACCACATGGAGGCTGAGCCAAGGATCCAACTTCATATTAGGCAGCCCCATGATACTACGTTACACGTGGCACAAGGGAAAGATGTGATAACCGGAGCAGAACCTAGTATCCCTACCACTTGGTTAAATGTGGATGTCACTCAATTGAAACCTGTTGTCAAGCAAATGATACAAACGGCCATGGACATGCAACAGCAAATGATGGACATAGATGTGGATTATGACAAGGCAATGAGGGAAAAGAATTAGTTTCAAATCATGAGTGAACAACTGTCCACACAGCTCATCCAGGCCTAGAAAGAGATTACAGCGAAAGGAACAGAGTTACTCGCAGTAAAAACACAATGTGATACATTGATGCACCAGCATCATCAGCTACAAACACAACTGATAGAATTACAAAAACAACATGAAGCTAGTGAAGCAGACAAGGAGAGAATGAATGCTAGAAGTAATCTGCTCGAAACACAACTAAAGGTGTACATGGAGGAAAATGACAATTTACAAAACAGAAATAAAGAACTGATGAAGGCACTACTGCATGATCAACCTCTAGAGAAACAAGAGACTACAGTTGTTGACCAAAAGGAAATAGGAGATGAGATTGAGAAATATGCAGATTTGTTGAAACACGAGCATGCATTGAGAGCAGAATGGGAACATAAGTACATTCAAGACACCAATGAGCTCAAAAAGCAATTGAATACGGCCAATGGCAAACTTGCCGTGAATTATAGTGAAAACATGGATCAGGTAGCAGAAATTGGCAATGAGTTGCTTGCGACAAAAGAAGCTCTAAGGGCAGCAATGCAAGAAATAAAAGAAAAGACTGACCGACTTACAAAATTAAACGTTAAAGCAACAGAGCCCACACCAATCGGGACATCAGTAGAGCCAAGACAAGAAAATCCTATTGACGAGATAGAGGTACGTCCTCTATCTCCCCCGATTTATAATTCTCCAATAAAAGAGAAGATGGCCAAACCACATGATGATCATCCAATGCCATATACTGCAGAAATAAGTCAGAAGGAACGGGCACTATTGGTGTCCCGGTTGACAGAAAATTTCAAAAATGAAGTCATCAAAGTCATAAAAGAAGCAAGGATTTAAGGTAAAGACTTGGAGACGATCATGAAGCATTTCAACATTCCGTATGGACTATTGAAAGAGAAAATAAGACAATACATAAAGAAGATCACACAGAAAAATCCAGACGAACAGCTGCAGTTCAACATTGACACGTTCAACTATACTCAAGAGGAATTTGAGGCAGCACAACCTGTTTGGAGGAGAAAATTTCTGGAGAAACATCCTACATTACGGGTGCACTGGCAAGCAGCCCCATACTTATTATAGGTAAATCCTTCTTTTTGTCCAACACCACATCGCCGAGAAGCCAAAGAATTTTTGGACATGCAACAGAGTGGTGCTATCAATAAACAGTGGCTGAATTATCCACTACTCCCAAGCCCACCTCATAATTATCTACCAACGGAAGACTACATGGTAAAAACCATTGAATATTGGATGCAAAGCTACGCAACCGTACCAGATCTAACTATTAAGATGAAGAATAAAATACTCAGCATGATTCTTACAGTTTTGAAGGTGTTCAAACACGCGGCATATACATTTTTGAACTTCATTGGCATTAATCAAGGAACAAATATTCTCGTTTTTGACTTGTCTATTATGCCCAGCCGACCAACAATAATGGCATATTATTCTAGGTTGATTTTTTGCCAAGTACATATATGCAGACATTCGAAGAAGCATTTTTCATAGGGTTTTTTGAAATTGATTCAGAAATCTTCTTAAAGATGTCATCTAACTTGAATGCCAGATTAGTGGCATATGAGCTAAGCTTCTTCGCCGATCATAGACAACCACCACATGACGGTGTGAAAGCAGAACAATGGAAGCAGCTAATGATACGTGAAGCCAATCTGCTTAATGAAACAGAGCAAAAGTGTATAGAATATACTCCCGTCGACTCCCAAAGCCTGTCGGGGACAACAGAGTTCAGGAGGGGGGCAGTGTTGAGGGAGAGTCAAGCAAAAAGAAGAAAAGAAGAAGAAAAAGAAAGAAGCTTCATTAAAAAGATCATATCTAAAGAAACATCTCTACAAGAAGCCCCGCAGGGGTGCAACACCGATCTCTGTATAGAGCCCCGTAGGGGCACACAACAAGGAAAATCACGTAGGTGGAAAGGAGGAACCAGGGCCAGGAAAGTATCCATGAAGTGTAAGAAGATATTTGGCACGTAGTAATCCTCCTACTGATAGCGCGCGTTGTCAACAAAGTAAACGGGCTCAGAACAATACAACAGGGTCACATGTGTGCAACCATGACAAATCAGAAGACCAAAAGCTAGAAAGAGGTGACTAAGAACAGCACATTCCTAGTCACTGGTGGCGTGCGTGGCAGCCCAACTGAATGCGGCAACTCAAATTAGTGATGTACGGGATATCAAGGGGCAAACGAAAGCAAAGGACATACCTCAGATAAGATAACCAATTGTTTGACAATCCTTGTTGCCGCTTCGACCGTTGGGTGCGTGTATTTAGACCTCTTAAACAAGTTGGAGACAAGAAGTAAAGCATGTCAAGGGACAATAGAGACAAAGAGGGGGAGAGTGTTGTAGAGCAAAGAGAGCACAAGGCAGAGAAAAAGAAGGGCCCCAAAATTTTTCCGATTTGGACACTCTATTTTGTATCATAACCATTCTTGTAACATATTTTCTGTTGTAAATGCACTAGAGGAGTCCTCTAGATGCATACCCATGGAGATTAGTAGCTTACCCATGTAAATTAGTAGGAAATTAGTCTTTTAGTGAATAAAGTGCCGGTCTCTTGTGTGAAAGGACTATTTTTAGCGCACATGTATATAAGTCAATTTGTGACTCTTTGTAAAGACTTTTTGCCATTGTGAGAATCAAGAGCACAAAATTTCGAATTTGTGTCTTCTCCTCTCCGTATCTTCTTCTTTGTGAGCTTGTATGCATGTGTGTTGCTTGAAAAGAGTGTTAGGAAGTGTTGTCTATCCATGAAAGTGTTTGTTTGTTGTGGTTTAGGTGTGTGCGAAGTGTAGGAAGTACTGAAGTGTAGGAAGGTCATTCCCGTGACTCAGTATTTGGCTCATAACTTGAAGTAGAAGCATCAAAATGGAGCGAAAATACCACCATTGGATGCGTCTTCTTGAGAGCTTCGAAACGCATATACTATTTCCTATATTTGGAGTTTGGAGCTGAGAGAAAGGCTCAATTTACTGTTGGCTACTGCTCCAAGTATCGTGACACTATGACCGACAGCTGAAGCTTGATTGGAATAGTCTTAGCCTTGTTTGCACTCTTTGAGAAGTACATTTGCATTGATCATCATTTGAATGCATGTCCTCATACACTCGGCTAGGTTTTGATACTCATCGGATTGATAATTAAAGCGTGAATCCCCACTATATGTACTTGAGGGGATTGAGGTATAGTCTCTTTCTCCACAAGTCCCTAAGTTGGTTCTTAGGTACACAACCATCCTTTTTGAAATGAACTTCAAGTCCATGATCTTTATGATAGAAATTGATAATAAGTTGCTTTTTCGTATAGGCAGATACAAAACATCACAGATATTTCTCTCAACACTAGTGGAAGCAACAAAAGAGATGGTTTTTATCCCTTTAATTGGACATTTGGAGTCATTTCCAACCACTACATTGATGGTTTTCTATAAACACATTAAGGAGCTCTACCTATCCTTCTAGCTGGTCATGTGGCATGATTCTCCACTGTTTAATATCCTAGGTTCATCCACATGAGTTTGCATAGATGTACATGCATCCTCTATGACAACCCATAGTACAACTTTTGTTCTATTAAAAAATTCCCTATTCTTTCATGTGGATTTGTGAGTATTGTTTCTCTCTTCAGCTTGCATCTTCCTCCAATCCTTAATAGCATGGAGCTTTTTTTGCAATAAAAACAATTTTTGGTGAAATTTTTCTTCTTTGGATTTTTCTCTGAATTATGAGGAGAATCTTTGCCATTTGCATTTATTGAAAACGAGGCATCATTTGAGCCTCGCATATTCTTCAAGCACATTTCTAGAAGCCTCATAAGAAAATCTTCAAAGGTAAGAGGTAGTCTACCCTGAGTGTTAAGGGAAATTACTAGCCCATTTTATTTTGCAGGAAGAATTTTAACACACTTGCAAGCCAACTCTTCATGTTAATTAGAACACCAAGAGTAACAATATGATCTAGTAAATGTTCGATTTGCTTGATGAAATCTTGCACCTTCTTTGAATCAAAGTGCTTCCCGTTTGTTAATTTATTCTTAAGATTTTGAATGTGAGTGTGATTCTTAGTCTCATATTGGCAAGCCAATATACCCCGTGTCTCATGTGCTTTTGTCGTATGTTGGACTATAGTAAACACAATCACTTACACTCTTAACAATGGTAGACAACACATCTACATTTCCTCTCTTCAAAGTTGGAAGAAGATTTGGATCATGCTAGATTTTCACTTGGGGATTTGATGAATCTTCCATTGGAATGAGCTCTAGATCAACCCCTAGTGGGCCCATGACCTTATCAAGAAACTCATAAGAGTACAAAATTATATAAATTTTGAACTTCAAGAGTGTGTTATTTGTTCAATCAAGCTTCCCTTGAGTGAATGCATGTGGAAGAATGTGAAGTTGTGTAGCAATAACATTAGGAGATGAACAAACACTAGAAGATGAATCCACTCACTTATGCACTATGTAATATGAAGAATTCATTCGTAGGTTAATAAAGTAATCCTCTCTACTAATAGATACCTAAAAGCTTTGATACCATCTCAGAAATTAGTTACCCTAGAAAACATAGGAGCAATAGGAGAGAAGAGAGGAGATATAGTATAACTTCAAAAAAGTTGCTACTAAAAGGAAGTATAAGGATGACGGTGTTGTCAACATCATTTTTGAAATGTACTTCAAGTCCACGATATATTATGGTTGAAATTGATAAGAGGTTGCTCTTTACTATAGGTGCATACAAAAGATTAGTGAGTTTTCTCTCAACACTAGTGGAAGCAACAAAAGAGATGGTTCTTGTCCCCTTAATTGGACATTTGGAGTCATTTCCAACCACTACATTAATGGGTTTTTTCTAAACACGTTAAGGAGTTCTACCAGTCCGTCTAGCTCTAGAAAGATTCTCCACTATCTAATATCCTAGGTTCATCCACCTAAGTTTGCATAGATATACATGCGTCCTCTATGGAAACCCATAGTTCAAATTTTGTGCTATTTACACAGTCCCTATTCTTTCATGTGGATTTGTGAGTATTTTCTCTCTCCTAAACTTTCATCTTCTTGCAATCCTTAATGGCATGGCCCTTGCTTTGGAATAAAAAAACCTTTTAGTGAACTTGTTTTGCTTTGGATTTTCTCTGAATTATGAAGAGAATAGTTTCCATTTGCATTTACTGAAAATGGGGCATTATTTGAGCCTTGCCTATTCTTCAAGCACATTTCCAAAAGCCTCGTAGAAAAATCTTCAAAGGTAAGAGGCACTCTAACTTGCATTTTAAGGGAAATTACTAGCCCATTATATTTTGTAGGAAGAATTCAAACACACTTGCAAGACAACTCTTCATGTTTATTAGAACACCAAGAGTAACAATTTGATCTTTTAAAAATAGGGACTTACAAGATAGAAGTTCAATTGACATAAAATATATAAATGATTTTTGAGTCAGATAGGGAATATTCCATGGAATATTCCTTTTATGGTCACCAATGTTGTCGCTCAACATTGCCCTTGGCCCCAAAATTGGGGATCATGTTAATTCCTTTCCTTATAGTACTTTTGATTGTCCAACTTGACCTTCATTCAACTTGGAAGCTAGGAATTCCATCAACTAGGTAATGCATGATAGGCTTCTCCTTTTAATGAAGGCCTTTCAAAATGTGCAACACAACATACAATCATGAGGGATAGACATTCATATAATAGCAATAATCACATCTAATTAGAAGACATTAGAGTAGCCCAAATCTAAATGACCTTTGTTTGTTTTAAGCAAGGGTGATCGAACAAAAGGGTATAATAAAAAACAAACTGAACTAAATCAAGAACCAAAAATTTAATACGAAATAGTACCCCATACATATGAATGGGGATATCACAAAGAAAAATCCTAGGTTACACTCTAGACTAACCAACCATTCCGATGAGAAATAGGGTTGATTTTCATGATTCCAACCGAAATGCAAGTGAAAAATTTGGGGATCTTGACAACAAGACCACCATCAATAAGTGGTGGCATCCTGTTGGGTCAAGGGTGGAACTATGTTGCAAGTATCACTTCTCTAAATTATCATTGAAACAAGGAAATAATTCCAATAAATTTTTTGATATGAAGTTGAATCGGATATTTTAACAACAACTATCCTATTGTAGAAATAGCATCAAAATTTGTACAAAGAGAAGAGGGTAAAGAATTAGTAACCCCATTAGAATCCATATGTGTTGTTGCCGTCTGTAAGCTATTAAGGAATGGGAGAAGAAGAGGTAAGTTGGAGGTCCCTTTGATCAAGGACCCATTGTCTTTGATGAGGAGAAGGACCTTCCCACAACTTGGAAGGAGGTACATTCTTAGTGGAACATATCTACACTACAAGATCTAAAGCTGTACCAAGGTTTTCCACGGAAATTTCAATGATTCTTCGAGAGTTCTTCACAAATTGTTATGGAGAAAACATTGGTAATTGGATGACATGCCACCCAATGATCTGTGTCATATTCTTTGGCATCTATACACTGCCTTCTAACATGCACTTCCTTCAAACATGCACTTCCTTCATGCAAAACCAACATCATGGTGGTCGTAAGTAACCATCTTGTTGATTATATCATCTTTGAGTTTAATAATTAGAACATTTAAATCCTCCTCTTACATCTCAATGTACAAGTCCTTCAGTCTGGATATAGTGAGAGGAAGGAGCACCATCAATGGGTGCAAAGACTTCCATAGTGTGCATGTAAGATTGATTGCAAGCATTGTATTGAGAATTCCAAGTCAGATGGTCATGTGTAGTACCACAAATTACACAATATAATTGGTTTAATGCATAAGTATTTATAGTGTGTGTAGTATTTCCACAGTTAATGAAATCTAATGCCTATAAGATATCCTTATTATGAAGGTCAACCATCCTAGATATAAGGAGAGTATCTGCAATTTCATAAGATGGAATGAACTATAGTTTCTCTTGGATCCGTTCCATGTATGTAATAAGTTCATCTAGTTTTGGTTTCTTCAACGAGTTTACTACTAACCTGAGTAAGAAAGAACTTGACAAGATCTCGTACTACAAGATTACAAGAGAACAAGAAGGTTTGTCTACAATACTAAACTAGACAAGACTAGAACAAGGAACAAAACTAGAACAAGGAACAAGACTAGATTTAGAATCGAAACTTGGAAAGTGCTTACTTCGTGATCATGACTTCTTGAGCTCCCAAGATTGGCATTAGCGAAATTGAGGTTGTATGTGGAGAATCCCTCCTTCTATAGGTGTTCAAGGGTGGTTATGACTTGATGATATCATCGATGATGACAACAACCTAAAAAGGACCTTTGGATGTCAGAATCAAGCGAGTACGCAATTGATCTTAGGGTTTTGGCACATTTCGGACATGACAAAGCATTAGATTCTCCAACTAATCATGAGATATATAAAGTCACATGGAGTCTAAGCTTGAGGATGATTTCCTTTGTGTCCTCCCCCTCAAGCAGCAAGTTCCATGAGGAGTGATCATGTTCTCTAGTGTTGACTTAATTGGATTTTTCTTATGGAATTCTCAAACCTCGATTGCTGTTCTTTGAAGGTTATCTGTAGGCTACCAAGTACGATCACTGATGTCATATCATTTCCAATGATCAAGGTTCTCTAATCTTCCTTGGGATTTTCTCGAATCTAGGATATGACCGACTTTGAATTCTTCATGATTTTCTTTTCATCCCCAATTTTTTAACTCCATAAACATTTCTTTCAAATCTTTTCACTTCAGGTAGTCTTTTTAGAGTTTCCAAAAAGAGAAAACGCAAAAAAATTCAGACATGTAATCAAAGATTTATCCTTTGAGTGTGTAGCATATACTGAACTTTTCAGAATTAACTCAAAATCTTGCTCCTCAAATCCTTAATTGAGAAGAGAATACCTGGCATGTTCTTTCATCTTTGATACTTCAAAATGATGATGATCTAAATGTGATATGAAGAGGTGAGCTTACTTATGGTTTTGGCATCACCAATCTAGTTACTCATCCTCGCCAACGGTGCCAAAAAATATGTTTCCATTCCACTCTCAACACATCTATCTCATTGTAGATGTTAGGGACTTAATGACAATTCAAAAGTAAAAGGAAATTTCTTTAAATTTTTCAATCCAAGAACAAGCTTACCTGATTGTTGCTTAAAGAACACAAATCAATTATTCATAAGTGATATATGTTGTACTTATTTAGAATTCAATTATGAGTGAATGGAGGAAACAGGAATTTCTAAAAAAAACATGACTTGCTGTAGAAATATGGATGAGAACTTCAAATGATTATATCTCTATGAACATGATACCAAATTGAATGATTCAAGTTTCTAATTCATGCATTTTTCTTGGAAAACTCAAATATCACAATAGAAAGTACTTATCTTAATCATATGCAAAGATGCACTCAATTTGAATCAAACAATGTTCTCCATTACATGAGAAACCAAAGTTCCATCAGAAATTACTCAAGAAAAGGCTTTCTAAATGGTTACAACACTTCCATCAAATGAATAATCAATCAAACAGCACACTAATCATCACATAACACTCACGACAAAGAGATCAGGATGAAGAAGAAGATACACAGCCAAAGGACGAGCTGTATTTCTCAATAGGTGTGATTACAAGAATGAGAATCGTCCATTTTCCTCATATCATCCTCCTTTTATACTAAATGCCAAGTCTTCATAATTTCACATTTTCTTTGCAAATCCTATGGCATTTTCAGCGTATAATACAAATTAGAATACAAGAGAAGATGAATCTTCATTCAACAGGTTAAGATCATCAAAGAGCTATTTTGCTCACTTTGGTAGTGGCTTACATTGTGTGGAAGCAAACAATTGACTTTTTGGTGGAGGAATCTCATTATCTAATGTCTCCTCCTCATGGATCTTGACCTATTTATGGGAGGGGAGAGGGTGATTTATTTCTTCAGTTTATTAGATAGTGGGACTAACTTTTTATACACTATGTGTTGTTACTATATCATGATTGATAATGATCTTCTTTGCCTTTCAATCGCAAAGTCTATATGTTGTAGACTCTTCAGTATATCATAAGAAAAAACATTTTCTCATTTTTTATCCTCACTTATTTCTTGTTGCTTCATGTATATGTGTATTAAAAACATCCAAAAATTTTGAATGGCATAATTGAAGGCATTTTACTAAACTATGCTTCTTGAGGAGCAATTCCACATAGTGCCCTTGTGTAGAATATGTCCAAAATATATGAAGCCATATTAACTACTTAGACCCAAAATGAATGAGGCATATCTTGAGCTTTCAAAAAGAAATGGGCCATGTCAACAATTATCCTATTTTTCTCTCTCAACGAAAATAGTTTGCCGAGGTGTGTGGATTGTGGTAAGCTACCTCTTTATTCCATGAGCATTTCAATAGTTTTTGAATTATGTCGATAAGAAGTCTCCTCATGGATAAGTATGAAGCTTATTTAGTTTTCTATGTGTTTCATTTCTAGTAGTCATATGCCACATTTTAAATTTGACAAATGCATCAGCCTTCTTTTGAATAAAATACATGCACATCTTTCTACTATAATAGTTGACTACCAAATAGTCAACAACAACTAGAGAGATCCTCCCAAAGAAAGAGCACACATTTTTCCACAGAGATCAACATGTACCAACTCTATAGGATCTTGAGATTGATTGATGTTCTCTTTCGGAAATGGCTTTTGTTGGAGATAGACGTCTGCAGAAGAACGCAAACAGCACAAGGAAGGAGAAGAAGCTTGGAGCATAGCACACAATACTGAATGTATTACTAGAGAATGTACAAAGATAAGTAGCCCATTAGGGCAATAGACGTATATACAAGCCAGGGAAGAAAACCTCCTAAAGAGGGAAAAAAGTGCCTTGGTAGACCTAGTGTGTTCACACATATCACTACCTAAATATATCAACAAAGCCCCCCTAGGAGTGATGCAATGAATAAGGAGCTTGCATACATGTATAAGGAAGTGCCAAGCTATGTGGAAATCACTCCACAAAAGGAAGTAAGCCCAAAGCTTTGCGAAAAGCTTCAAAATTCTCCCTAGGTAGAGCCTTCGTGAAAAGGTCTGCAATGTTTTCTTGCGTGGGCACATATGCCAAGCTCATCTCTCGAGCAGAGAACCTCTCCCTCACATAGTGATAATGCACCTCAATGTGCTTAGTGCGAGTATGGAACACATGGGTTCCTTGCAACTGCCAATGCGCTCTGATTATCAGTGAACATGGTCGTGGCAGAAGACTCACCAACACCCAAATCAGCCATAAGGCATCTGAGCCACACACAATCAACAGTCGCTATGAAAGCTGCCCTATACTCAGCCTCACAACTAGAAGTGGCCATAGTATGCTGCTTCTTGCTCAACCAAGATATACATGAGCTAGCAAGCATGAAGCAAATGCCACTAGTTGACACACGAGTGTCATAGCAACCACCCCAATTAGAGTCAGAAAAGCATGCAAATATGGCAGTAGTGATCCCCCCTTGGGATAAAACAACCCAAGTAGCCGAGTACCACTCAAGTAGCGAAAGATGCGCTTAACCACCTGCCAATGCTTGACTCCTGGGCAATGCATAAACCTTCTCATCTGTGAGACAACAAACTGAATATTTGGCTAAGTAATGCATAAGTAAATCAAGCACCCAACAGCCTACTAATAGATAACAGCATCAAATGCATCTCGAGCATCATGAAGACTCAATTTTAAACCTGTTTCCATAGGAATGGCAATAGGTTTACAGTCTTCAAGGCAAAAACACTGCAATAATGTGTCAATATAGCTTGTTTGACACAGAGCCATTCCACCATCAACGTGCATAAATTGGATGCCTAAATAATGATGCAAATGCCCCAAATCACACATCTCAAATGAGGCATGCAAATCAGCCTGAAAATCAACAATATGCTTCTCAATAGGACCAGTGAGCAGCATGTCATCAATATAGACAACAATGATCAGAAGCACATCATTAGCATGCTTAACATATAAGGTGCTTTCAGTTTGAATGTTCTCAAAACCATGTGCAATTAGATAGGCATGTATCTTCTCATACCTAGCACGTGGTGCTTGCTTTTCTTTAACCTGCACACCTGGTTTTCATGCCCTTTCTACACAAAGCCACAGGGCTGAAAAACATACACTTCTTCATGCAAGACAACATTCAGAAACGTTGTTTTGATGTCTAGATGATGTACATTCCAACCATGGTGGGATACAAGTGCACAGATGCTCCGAATAGTAGTCATACGACATGTAGGTGCAAAGGACTCATCAAAATCAATGCCTCTTTCCTGTGCATAACCGTTTGCAACAAGCCTAGCCTTACATCTCTCAACTGTTCCACTTAGTGCCAATGGCCTTCTTGCTAGGAGGCAAGTCACACAAAGACCAAGTACCATTCTTCATTATAGCATCATATTCAGATTGCATAACAGCCATCCAATTTTCTGAATTTTGTGCTTCATCAAACGAAAAAGGTGTATTCTCATCACAGAGACTAGATGCAGCCATAACATAGCAATCTGATGCTACGCTTCAGCTTGTAAGCCCACTTAGTGCCAATGGCCTTCTTGCCAGGAGGCAAGTCACACAAAGACCAAGTACCATCCTTCATTATAGCATCATATTCAGATTGCATAACAGCCATCCAATTTTCTGAATTTTGTGCTTCATCAAACGAAAAAGGTGTATTCTCATCACAGAGACTAGATGCAGCCATAACATAGCAATCTGATGCAAACAAGGCACTATGAAAGCCTGCATGAGTACGATATGATAGAGGTGCATCTAATTTGCTATCACGCAAAGTCTACGCCAACCATTTTGGCATACTTTTTGCCTACTCAATATCAGCTCTCTCATCAACAAGTGCATCAGGTAAATCTGCATCAGAAATGGAATGACTTGCATCATCACTTGAAACCTACAAAGGCTAAGAAGTTGCCTCATTAAGACCAGCACTAGACTGTCCACCTGTAAAAGAAGGCAAAAAAGTATCATATATGCCTTTGGAGCTAACATATGTCTCCTTAGTACATGAAAGTGATGGCTGAATAACATCTTCCACAAACAACATCACGGCTAACCAGAATGTGTTTAGTCTCTAGATAATACAGTCAATAGCCTTTACTTTCAGAACTATACCCAACAAAAATATTTTTTTTTGCTTTATCATCCAATTCTCTGCGATGTTGTTCAGGCACTAATGCATATGCCAGACAACCAAAAACATGCAGATGAGCAATAGATGGCTTGCAATCATGCTAAGACTCATATGGAGTGATAGACTATAGTGCTTTAGTGGGACACCTATTAAGTACATATGTTGCACACGTGACAACCTCAAGCAAGAAACTATGTGGTAAAGCCTGACTCTTGACCATACAGCTCTCCATCTCCATGAGTGACCTGTTCTTTCGTTCAGCAACTACATTCTATTGAGGTGTATACGGCACTGTACACTGGTGTTTTATCCCACGTTTAGCCAGAAATGCATTAAAATCAAAAGACATATATTCCCCCCCTTGATCAGAAGAGAGGGTGTTCATTTTACATGCTCACAGATTTTCAGCCAAAACCAAAAACTGTTTGAAGCACATGAACACTTCAGACTTTGCCTTCAATGGATATACCCATGCATGCCTGGAAAAATCATCAATGAAAGTCACAAAGTAAAGATAATTTGCAAAAGAAGGTGTCTACATAGGACCACAGACATCACTATGTACAAGTTGCAAGTTTTGAGCAGCCCAAACTGAACCAACTGAACCATCTTTTGGAAATGAGGAATGCTACATTTTGCCCAAAATACATCCTTCACAAACATGTTTTCTAAGTGCCTCAAGTTTGGGCAAAGAGGACACCATTTCATATTTCTGCAGGCGTAGCAAACTAGCAAAATTCAGATGACCAAAGCATGCATGCCAAAGCTTTGCATCTGACATAGCCTGAGAACCATGTATTGCACATGCCAAATAATTCATAGATCTTTCATAGACTATGAGCTTATACAACCCATGACATAAAATGCCAGAACCAATAATCACATTGCCATTTGATAGATCATGAACTATACACCTTTCATCAGCAAATTTCACAACCAAGCCGATCTTAGCTAATGCAGAAACTACTAACAGGTTCTTCTTGATCCCTATAAAGCATATGACAAAGTGAAAGAACTACCATCAGCAGTAGTCAAAATGATCTTGTCAACTCCCATAACAGGATAAGAGGAGTTGTTGGCGCATGTAACGGTATTCCCAGTAGGGGCAGGATCGAGTGAAGAGAAGAAACTGCATTGCGAGGTAATATGTTTGGTCGACCCACTGTCAAAATACCAAACATCTCAGTCTACTGCAGACATGCACTGCTCATGAGAAGATGGGTCAAAACCGCAGACAGTAGTAAATGCCCATTCTTCTTTCTGCACAAGATTAGCAGACTCTGTTTTTGGTGTAGAGGCCTGTGCAGCAACCATTCCAGCCTCTTTCTTCTTTGCCTCTTTAGCAGCCAGTTCTGGACAGTTCTTTATGATATGATCATTCCCTTTACACTACTTCCTAAACAACTTCTGCTTTTCTGTTTTCTTCTTATCTTTATCTTCCTTCTTCAAATGTGCAGCATTTGCAGATTTTTGCTTACTAGTTGAAGAACTCCATTTTCCTTTGCCCTTCTGACTAGCCAGGAAAGCTTGATCTGCAACACGCATAACGGACCTGTTCTTCCTAGACTCATCTTCCTGCAACATAACATAGACTAACTTCTCAAGTGACAAGGCATTTGGATTGCCTTTCATCATTAACCGAAGAGTAAAAGCAAAACTTTGATATGAATCAGGAAGACCATTCAGAATGGTCTGCACAAGTGAGCTACCTGGTATAACCTCATCAGCACAAATCAAATGTTCCTTCAAGTCTTTGATCTTTGTTAGAAAATTATCCATAGAATCACCTTCATTCATGTGCTCACTCTCCAACTGTTTTTGAAGGTAAGCAACACGAGCCTCATTCCTAGCTTGGTACAATGTGGTAAGTGTATCCCAAGCATCCTTAGTTGTTCTGCAAGAGCAAATGTGAGGAATAATGGCACGTTTGACAGTCAAATCTATCAATGCATGTGCCTAGGCATCTCTCCCATCCCAATGAGTTTGCTATGCAGTAGGTGCAACAAAGACCACAACACGAACAGGAATATGCAGAATATCCTCATCTTTGACACCTTTTGCCTCAGCTTCTGTACGTGCAGTTGTAACAGTTGCAAGTGTCATAGGATGTTTTTCAACACTCTGCACAATGTTCCACAGTCCTTTTGCAACCAATACATGTCGCATCATATAAGCCCATAACGGGTAGTTGGTACCATCCAACTTATCCTCAACAACCAACATACATAATACATCACTGCTTTCAGCCATGGCGAGTGACTAAAATACCTTGATGTAGAAAATTGACTATATCTCAAAAATTTGAATATAACTACCCAAACAAATTCCGCTAGACTTGTAACACACTTCGAGACACGTATACTAGAGAACAGAAAACTGGTATATACCTTTGGCACAAAAAGACAAAATAGCCTACACAAGCACTATGATAGTGCGTTCGGAGGCTGAAACAAGCTCAAATCACGATTTCGGCACCACAAGGCGAAGCTGTTTTGATCTCAAAAACATGTTGAGTATGCTCGCCAAAATTCGTGCGATTGTCAGACTACAACAAGAGGAGTGTTGACAGCACCCTAGATGAAGCGACGACTTGCTCTGATTCCAATTGTTAGAGATAGATGTCTACGGAAGCACGTGAACAACATAAGGAAGGAGAAGAAGCTTGGAGCACAACACACAATACTGAATGTATTACTAGAGAATGTACAAAGATAAGTAGCCCATTAGGGCAATAGCCGTATATACAAGCCAGGGGAAAAAACCTCCTAAAGAGGGAAAAAAGTGCCCTGGGGTCCTAGTGTGTTCACACACATCACTACCTAAATATATCAACAGCTTCATTTTCTATTTTCCCATCATGCGAGCTTCAATTGGTTCCTACAAATCTAAATCTGTAGGTAAATGTGCTACCATCCCTTTTATGTGCATCTCTTTGAGAACCACAAATCCAAGCTCCCCAAAATGTTGGTGTCACAGTCTACTTGTGTCTTTGCCTTTTGCAGTAGTGAGAGAAGTTAACTCATACAAGTTATCTTTTTGCACTCCCTTTCCTAGAATATTTCCTGTTCCATCCCAAAATTTTTGCACCATCCTTTTTGAGATGTACTTCAAAACCACGATGCACTGTTATGGAAAAAACTTTCTTTTAGTGCAACAACATAGGTTGCATTAATCCTTATTCAGTAATTGGATTATTTGTGAATAATTTCATAACTTTTTGATGATCCCTTCTTATTTGATCAAGTTATTCAGTGCCAAATCAGTTTTTCAAACAATTCTAAATAGTTTTTGCAAGACGATTTAGAGACTTTTTGATCAAAATCTCTCTGAATGGATAACTTTTTCATTAAATAATATATTTGATCAAAACAATTTTCGATCCAAATTGAGAAGTTTTAGATCCAAAGAGTTTAGATTGAAATGATTTTAGATTGAGAATGTTTTAAATGGAAAGCATTTTAGATGAAAAGAAATTTAGATTGAAAATATCTAAAAATATTCATTGGGATTTAACATGATCAAGCTGGTTGTACAAACCGAGAATAATACCCTTATTTTACTTCTTAATTTTCAAAAAAATTAACATTGGTAATTTCTATCAAATAATATATTCTTAGTAATTGATAAAAAATAATATAATACCACAATCAATAATCAATTGATATCCTCACAACACTGCACATCATAAGATTTCAATGAAACTCTACAGAATGTCTCTTAGACTCAAGACATGATTGGCAAGAGATGGTTGAACCACACCCTAAGAGGGAGGATCAGGAAATAATCCTCAACCATGGCTTTCACGGCAAGTGGTTAGCCCATCATACTCCTAGTCGATAGTTCATGAGTTCAATTCCCACAATTGGTATCAGAGCCTAGGAAGTAGGCTTGGGCAAAGTGGATGGAAGGCATGCATGTCGCTTTCAAAGGTGAACCCAAAAAAGATTAGCCTATCTCCCAATCCATAGGTTGGATTTAGACGTGTAAGATACCTTTGGAAAGATCTTGGAACGAACTTTCCAATGGAAGGACTAGATTAGGGATCCAAGATACATATAGCATGGATGAGAACCAGGTTCAAGATACTAAGGTCGAGAACAAGGGCTCAAGAGACAAGGTTGCGAACAAGGCAAGTCTGTAGGCAAATGGCCAAGAAGCGAAAAGGCAAGGTTCAAGTGACCAAGGTTGAGAACAAGAAGGTTCAAGAGACTGTGCAAGAATGAGGACATCAATTCAAGGGGAGATCATGGATTTATCATTGAGGACAATGATCTCCATGAGGGGAAGAGAGTGTAAGACTCAAGATATGACTAGCAAGAGATGGTTGAACCATACCCTAAGAGGGATGATTAGGAAGTAATCCTCAAGCATGGCTTTTGGGGCAAGCAGTTAGCCCATCATACTCCTAGTCGGTAGGTCATGAGTTCAATTCCCACAAAAATAACAAACACATGAATCGACCATCACCATATCCTAGTATGGACTCAGGACCATCATCTCCTTCTAAGAGAGATACACTCATGGAAGAGTAACCTATAGATTCCATTCAAACCATGAGTAATAGGATTACGAAACTAGAGAGCACTCTTTGTGATATCTTGGCACACATAAGTGGGTCCAAGAAAGAGGAAGATGTGCATGATTTTTATTTTCTAGTGATGGAGGTAGATGCTCCAGATGAGCATTAAACTCCAGAAGTCCCTAGAGATAGCATCCTAGTCACCTAGATACCATGGCTGAACTAGTGCTAGGACTGCTGATGCTACTGAGCAATGGCTCAGTAAGTAGGAGGAATGCTTCTTTTGCTTGTGTCATATCATGGATGATAGAAACAAGATTCAGCAAGTCACATATAATCTTATGGATGTCACCCATAGGTGGTGGCAGAAGATCGAACAAGGTAAGGAAGAGACACTCTATATGTGTGAGGGACAAGGGCCAACTAGCCAACGTCCCAAGCTCAGGGAAGAGAAGGGATCACTCTATGTGTGTGAGAGACAAGGGACAGCTAGCCAAGGTCCCAAGCTCGGGAGATATCCTAAGGTATTCAATAGCAATGGGAACAAGTGTTGCATGATGTATATGTGGTGGCACTAAAATATTTTAGATGATTGTTATTTTTAGGATACAAGAGGGTATATATGGATGGGAGGAGTGTCACACACACATCATTCAAGTTCTTTCTTACAATGTAACTACATGTCTTACCTTTTGTAATAAAATTCAATCAATATTATCCACATCATAACATTTGAACTCAAAAAGTCCATATCATAGCATTACACATTTGAACTTTTGAAATCCACATCATCATTACTATATCAATGCATATCATAATATTTTAATTTAAACTCAATCAACATCATCCACATTATAACATTCAAGTTAAAATCAACATCATATCACTGCATATGTTAACTTTTGAAATCCACATCATCGCTAGACATTAAAATACAAATTATCACCACACATATCAACATATCACCTCAACTTAAAGTAAAAATTATATAACATTAACACAATATTTAAATTTGTAACCATAACAAAAAAAAAAGATGTTCATTTATCAAATATATTCAATTACAACAATCCACTTCAAAATGTTCACACGCGATCACTCTTGGATAATTTCAAAACCGTACATGGAGAGATTTCTAAATGTAGAAACTTCAATAAATCCAAAATAAAATTTGCAATTGATTATTCTTCTTGTGCTTTTGTATATGTCAGGGTACCTATTGAAATACACTTTGCATGATGGGTTTAGGGTTTATGGCTTGAAGTTTAGGATTTAGGGTTTAGCATTTAAGATCTAGATTTTAGGATTAAGGGTTGAGGGTTTAGGTTTTAGGATTTAGGTTTAAAGGTTAGGAATTTGGGTTTTAAGGTTTAAAATTTAAGGTTTACAATTTAAGTTTTAGGGTTTAGGACCTTGGAATTACAATCTAGGGTGCACAATTTAGTGTTTAGGGTTTGAATGTTTATGATTTAGGATTTAGAATTCAGGCTTTATGATTTAGAGCTTAGTGTTTAGGATTTAGATTTTAGGGCCTATGTTTTAGGGTTTGGGTTAAGGCTTTCAGATTTAGGGTTCAAGTTTTAGGGTTTTGGATTTAGGGATGAGGTTTTAGGGTTTAGAATTTATGGTGTAGTGCTTAGGATATATGATTAAAGATTTATGGTTTAGTGTTTAGCATTTAAGGTTGAGGGTTTAGGTTTTAGTATCTAGCATTAAGGATTTATAATTTAGGATTTAGAGTCTAGGGTTACGAATTTAGGAATACAAATTTAGGTTTTAGGGTTTAGGGTTTATGGTGTAAGATCCAATGTTTAGGGTTTTGCATTTAGGGGTTAGGGCTTAGGGTTTAGGGTTTAAGGTTTAGTGTTTAGGGTTTAGGAAATATTCTTTAGGATTTAGGCTTTATGATTTGTGTTTAGGGTTAGGATTTAGGGTTTATGGTTTAGTGTTTAGGGTTAAGAGTTTAGTTTTAGGGTTTAGGATATGGGACTAACAGTTTCGGGTATCAAGTATAGTTTAGGGTTTTATTGTTTATGGTTTAGGATTTAGGATTAAGAGCTTAGGGTTTAAGATTTATGGTTTAGGGGTTATGGGTTAGGGTTTATGGTTTAGGGTTTATAGTTCAGGGTTCAGGATTTTGTTTTAAGTTTAGGGTTTAATTCTTAGTTCAAAACCCCTCCTCAAAATGAACCTAGCTCAAAATGAACCCCTCCTCATTTCCTAGGCTTTGAATCCAAATCCTCAAAGATTTATCCCTTTGCACCCAAGAAAATATTCCTTCAATCAAGATATGAATTGCCTTGAATTGTTTAGAGAAGAAAGAAAATCAGTATAAAGTTGAGTTTGAATTTTTTTTGGCAGATGGAAACTCTTGCATCAACTAAAGAATACTCTTGACAATTATCAAATTTTAGAAACAATCTATGACATAGGCCTAAAGCCTATAGAAGAATCCAATGGATTCTTGAAACTTGGTTTCAACTCTAGGAACTCTTCAAAAATGGGTTCTTACCTGAAAATGAGAAGGAGAGAAATTGGGCCAAGATTTGAACTTGAGGAGTGTGAAAAATTAAGGGGAGAAATCTTTGCTTCAAGTGCTTATCATAGGACACATGAGTAAAAATTGTACCACAGGGATATACAGAAATCCACTCAGGAGGAAAAGGGAAGGGAGAAAAATACAATCCACCTAAACTTGAACATAGAAAAAATGCAATGTTTGGAAAATTTAAAGGTGGAAGTATTGTACATAGTTAATACACCAAATGAGCATAATGCCCCTAGAGATGCCATGTGGCATTTATGCCACCTTACTCACAAGAGTGTGCATCCATAATGTAACACTTCCTTCCCCTTGAAAGCATTTTCGTCCTCATTTTTGTTTTAGTCTAAAGTCACTACAGGAATAAATAGGGATTCGTTGGTTGCCACTTGTGAAGACAATCTTGGGACATCAAAGTGAAAACCAAGATACTCTTGCAGTTAGGAGCATACATGGATCGACACTCAAATCAAGGAAGGACTATTCTTGGACTATTCTTGGACCAAGCAAGTGTAAGCAAGACTAAGCAAGGTGAGCATAGTCTAAGTGAAGCAAGAGAGCGAAGTGCAAGAGACACACAGTGTGCGACGTAGAGAAGTGAAATGCAAGGTGTCCATGAAGAGTGACTAGGAAGTGTGCAGAGAAGTGTTAAGCTATTCCCCCCAAGGATCCCAAGGTCTCACTACAGTGTGCGCGTGCCGACAAAAGGTATCCATCCCTCCCTTAGTGGAAGCTTGGTGCAAGGTGTGTACAAGTGCAGGCTTGGAGAAGGTGGAGGTTTGGTGCAGAGGAGGCCGACAGCAACAAGTCCCTTGGGTATTTGGTATTTTGTAATTGAGCACTCTGTGGGATTTTGCACAGAAGCATTGGATTGTATTGTGCTTCAACATTGTATTTGTCTTATTATAATCAATCCGTAGAGGCTTTTAGTGTGTATCTTTCTTCTTGTCTTACCCTTTTCTCCTACAAACACTCAAATCCCTTCTTGTCCAAGAATCCCCCAACAAAATTTGGCACGCTTGGTGGGACTCCAAGGAGATTTGAGCATAGGAGAAGCCAAGTGCAAAGGGTAGAAGAGTTCAAGTGCTGACAGTACTACTTCAGTGGACTAAGAGGTAAATATTCTTATCAATTATCTCATACTAAAAGGACTATGAAGAGCCCATGACCGCAACCCGGTCTCAAACATTGAGGGTCACCTGCAAGCAAACAAGAAGTAAGGTTGTTAGAAGATCCTCTAGTCCACTATTTTCAACCTCATCAGTAAAGAGCATGGCGAGACAAGTAGACTTGGAAACCTTACTATCAAGATTAAATATAAAATTTCCTTCTTTCAAAGGCCTAGCTCAGGAAGATCCGGACGAGCATATTAGAAGGTTTTTGGCACTATGCAAAACTAGAGGCTTAATGGGCAGGGAGGATGCCTTTTTGATACTCTTCCTTGCCACATTAAAAGGATTAGCAGATAAATGGTTCAACCAATTTGCTTAGAATCATTTTACAACTTGGGACTTAATGAAAGATGCATTCAAAAATCAATTCAAGCATGGAAATACTCCAGAGATCATCATAGAGAAATTAGAAAACTTGAGATTGGATCCAGGTGAGAAATTTCAAGAGTTTGTAACTAGGGCGAAGGCACTAATGGCTAAGTTGCCAGATCCTCCACATGACTTTTTTTGTTAAGAAATGGTAAGCTAAGCCACTTCCAATGACCACCCAATGCAAAATTAAGGAATTAGTGTTGCCTACAACCTCCATAGAGGAATTCATCAACACAGCTACACAACCGAAGCAGGTAAGGCAACAATATGGAGCAACTTCTTCTCAACTACCATATTCTATCGAAATGGATGATCCAGTAATCTAGCTAAGGAAGGATCTGGAGGGATTAAAAAGGAATAAGGCCCACAAAGAGGAGGAGAATGATGTTACTCAATTGAGAAGGGAGATTGAAGCATTAAAGCTCCAAAAGGAGGAGGAGGCCAGAGCAGAGGAATTGGCTCAGCTGTGACAAGAGTTGCAAGAACTCAAAGGGGGTGGCATCAAGAGTGGAATTTGGTGTACCATGTGTAGCAAGCAAGGTCATATAGTAACTGAATGCCCTCTGTTAAGTGTGACTTGCCAATTATGGAGGAAAGTTGGTCATGAGGCCCAGGAATGCCAATCAAGGGAATACCTGCAACAACATATTGGACACAAGGAAGACCCCTACCACCAGCAAATGTAATGCTGGTTGCACCCAATCAAGGGAACAATTACAACCCTAGGCAGAGGAATAACTTTGGAAATGGGCCTAAGATGCCAATCATTTGTTTCAAATGTGGAGAATGTGGGCACTATCAAAGTAGGTGCACTCTACCAGAAAATGCCCCTCCTTGCAGGAACTGCCGAGAGGCCAGAGACCACTATACCAATTATTGTAGTAAGAACCAAGCCTCTTCATCTGGGCCCCACATTCAAATGATTTCTTTATGTAAAGAAGAAATAATAGATCAAGTCAATGTGCCATCTCCCTCTACCAGGGTGGTGCAGTTAGAAGAAATTGAATCTTTTACAGTGCAGACAAGGAGCAAAGCAAAAGCTCAAGTAGATATGGGTCAAGAATCAAGAATTAATGGCTTGCACAAAGACAAAGAGACATCTCAAGACAAGGCCACCACATGTGTAGATACAAGGCAAAAAGGAGATCTCATATGTACTAGTGATGCCATTGGGCATGCATTCAACAGGGCTCATGAAGAGTTTGATAAGTCCATTGGATCCCATAACCTTAAGGAATCAGAAGCTTCACGACTACTCAAGTCCATGAAAAAGTAGGTTAGTATTTTTGATTTAATAAAGATAAATGGGAAATTCAGGTCAAAACTTTTAAGAATAATTGATGAGGCTTCCACAACAAGTTTAGTGGCCAAGGCTATTGTCACACATAAGGGTAAGATTGTAGGGGAAGCACCCCTCACAAATTACAAGAGCCCTCGGCTCACAATCTTTATCAAAGGTTATAAATTTCAAGGATTTATTATGGATGGTGGTTCTGGCATTAACTTGATGCCTGAACATACCATGAAAAAGATTGGACTACAATCTTCAAGACCTGCACATTTTACTGTAACACTGGCAGACCAAAGCATAGTAAGACCTATGGGAGTGGTCCGTGGAGTCCTAGTCAAGATACAATGTACCATCTTTAATTTGGATTTTGTTGTTTTAAGGCTGCCAATGTGCTGCATGACTGGGGCAAGGACACAATGAGGGTAAAGCAAGAGGGAAAAGTGTTGCAGCAGATAATCTTAGAAGAAGGACCAGACAATCAGAGAAATACCAGCATGATGCAGACAATTGGTATTTGTATGGAAGAAGAATTGTTGGACAAACCAGAGGTAGATCTATTTGAAGAAGCCAATTTACATGAAGAAGAAAACATGTTGGCTTGGCTTCACGTAGGAGACACATCTACCTGCTATGGGATTTCTCCAAACTCAGGAAGAGAGGACGCATATGAAGAAAAGGAGGTAATAATTCGAGTAGCTGGGCTTGGAAGCCTGTAAAAGACCACAGAAGGGGAAAGAAATCTCCTTTATTCAACCATTTAGAGGAAGCTAATTCTGTGGATTGCAACCAAAAGGAAGGATCAGAGTTAAAAGGTAAGACTAAGAACATAGAAGAGGATTCATTACCACTTCATGAGATCCCTCTAGGATGGATTCAAGAGGAAGAAGTGCAACTAGACATCCATGATGTTCCTGCTTATGATACCGCAGCTATGTGGGAAAATGCAACTAAGGATGCAACTGAGGAAGGACTAGATAGCATTGTAAATAGGCATCCAATGAAGGAGGTTCAGATGGGCAATGAGGATCAACCGCGTCCCATTTTACTAGCCACGTGGATAGGGAATCATCCGGAGGTGCTCTTAAAGGTAACATCTTTCATGAAGTCATTTGCAGACATCTTTGCTTGGCACTACAAGGATTTAGAAGGAGTACCACCTATTTATGGAGAGCACAGAATACCTCTCATTGAAGGAGCAAAATCAATGAGAGGTAAGAGTTATAGGTGGAATCCTAAATATGCTGAAGTTGTTTATTTGGAAATTCAGAGAATGCAAGATGCACGAATTATCATCCCTGTAGAGCATTCAGAGTGGCTATCTCCTATGGTAATTGTTCCAAAGAAAAACACTAACAAGATCAAAATCTGTGTGAACTTTAGAGCATTGAACAAGGTCACCATCCCAGATGGATTTCGAATGCCATTTGTTGAATAGGTCATAGAAGAAGTAGCTGGGCATACTCTATAAGGCTTCATGGATGGATTCAGTGGATATAATCAAATATCCATCCACCCTGGGGAGCGAGAGAAGACAAAATTCATTACCCCTTGGGGAACTTATGTTTCTCAGAATTTTCATGGATGATTTTTCATCCTTTTCAGGTACTCTTGCAGAGACTCCATTGGATTGTTTAGAGAAGCATCTAATTCAATTACAACAAGTTTTTAAGAGGTGCAGAGAAACAAAGCTGAAATTGAACCCAAACAAATGCCATTTTTTGGTGACTGAAGGTAGCCTCCTGGGATATGTGGTATCTTCCAAAGGTATGGCACCTGATCCAGATAAAATTATAGCTATATTAAAGTTACCTAGACCTAAATCTCCAAAAGAGATTCAAAGTTTTCTAGGCCATACATGGTACCACCAAAGATTTATTAAGATGTATGCAGATATAGCCAGGCCATTGGCTAGGCTTACAGGCAAGGAAGTACCTTTTAAATGGGAAGAACAAGAGGAAAATGCATATCAAACATTAAGGTCAAGGTTAGTATCTGCTCCCATTTTGATCACACCTGAGTGGTCAAAAATCTTTCATATACATGTAGATGCAAGTGCATATGCACTAGGGGCAATTTTGACCCAACATGGTGAAGAATTTAGAGTGGACAGACCAATTCAATATGCCAGTTGAATTTTGACCAAGGCTAAAAGGAATTATAGCACCACAGAAAGGGAGGCCTTAGCCATGGTTTTTGTTGACCAAAAGTTTTGTCATTACTTACTGGGAATGAAATTCGTTATTATAACTGATCATCAACCACTCAAATACCTACTCAACAAACCACAAGCAACTGGTAGAATATGCAGGTGGTTATTGCTGCTCCAGGAATTCGATTTTTCTGTAGTCCATAGACTAGGTAAAGAAAATTTCATGGCGGACCACTTATCCCAGATTAACATAATGAAACAAGCAATTGGGGTAAATGATGATTTTCCATATGCCAATTTGTTTACTATACAAGCTCAAGGTTGGTATAAGGACATAAAGTATTTTATTACAACTGGAATGTACCCGGAAAAGGCAAGCTCAGTGCAAAAGAAGAGGCTACTAATCAGGAGCAGACCATTTACCATTATTCAAGGCAAACTATTCAGGCATGGGAATGATGGCTGTTTGAGGAAATGCATAGAAAAGGAGAAGACATGGGATATCCTAACAAGGGCACATGAAGGTCCAGGTGGTGGGCACCTTTCAGTTCATATCATGGGCCAAAGAATTCTAGATGCTGGATTATGGTGGCCAACCCTTTTTAGGGACTCAAATGATAGGGCTAGGATATGTGACATCTGCCAACGATGCAGCCCAAAACCCACGAAGCAGAGAAACAACCCCCTGACAGTAGCTAAAATTGGCAACCCTTTGAGAAGTGGGGATTGGATTTTATAGGACCTATATATCCTCCCTCTTTCCCACATGGATATAAATATTTACTAATTGCAACAGATTATGCTACAAAGTGGGCTCAAGCAATTGCTTCATCCGATTGCACAACACAGATGGTGGCTGATTTTTTATTCAGCAATATTTTCTGCAGGTTTGGGAGTCCTCTAGAGATCTGCAAAAACCAAGGAACCCATTTTGTGAATAAGATTTTACACAAAATATTTAACAGGTATAAAATTATTCATAGGACTTCGTGCTCTTACTATCCTAGGGCAAATGGCCAAGCAGAGTCCACAAATAAGGTATTGATTACCATGCTGCGGAAGGAATGTATGCTACAACCTAACACTTGGGGTAAAGCTTATCTTGGTACATTGTGGGCATACAGATTAGCCTATAAAGAAACAACAGGATTTTCTCCATTCCAACTGGTTTATGGGATAGCCCCCATAGAACCATTTGAGTTCATACATGGCTCAATCAGAACTGAAGGGATTCAAACAATAATAAGCTCAAAAGTCACAAATAGGCTCATAACTTTGCACAAATTGGAAGAATCACGGATTCTAGCCTCCAAAAAGTTAGAGCATATTCAGTTCAAGAGAAAGGAAACTCATGACAAAAACTTGTGGCCTAAAACTTTGAAGCCACGTGAGTTAGTTCTGTTACACAGACCTAAGATGTCTACTCAAGCTAAAGGGAAATGGATCCCACACTCGGAAGGCCCTTTTGGAATTAAAAAGATGTTGAATTCGGGTGCTATGGAGTTAGAGATGCTAAAAGGAGAGGCTCTGCTGCTGGTCAACATATCAAGGCTCAAGGCCTATCATCAACACAATTGAAGAATTATGGATCACCCAGAACCTGCAAAATCTGTCTAGGTTGTATATAGCTTTCTCATTTCATTTTGCTCAAGTGTTAGTAGTTTTTCTATCCATTTCATGCTTGTTCCTTGAGTTTTTAGAAAAGTTAGCAACCATTTCTTAGTCCTTGGCATAAATACAATTTTTGGAAATTTTGAGAATTTAACAAGCATTTTTAGAATTTTCCAGCATTTTTTATCATTTTCATATGTCATTTTCAAAAAAAAAATTAATTAATTAAAAAAAGAGGGAAGATGTTTATTTTATTTTCCTTTTTCCTATATATATATATATATATATATATATATATATAGAGGGAAGACGTTTATTTTATTTTTCTTTTTCCTATATATATATATATATATATATATATATATATATATATATATATATATATATATATATAAAATTTATTTTATTTTTTATTTTATTTTTTAATTTTCATGGCTCAAACATTTTGGCTCCAGATCGCGCCTCGGATGGCCATTTGTTTCAAATTTGGAGTCATTTTCATGTATTTTGGCACATCTAGATTCAATTTTTGACTTAATGTTTTCAAAATCCCACATTTTCTTTGACTTTTGGTCAAAACCCACATGTTTTGAGCATATTTCTCACATGTTTTATTTTAAACACATGGTCCACATTGTCTACTTTCACCTCATTTCCCATATGTGGCACATTTTCCCATATGCACCCTCTGTAACTCTTATGTTTGATCATTTTGGCCCTCTCCAGACCCCTTAATCCTACTCCCTAAAACCCCCTTACCCTTCCCTGCCTGCCTATCCATCTCAGCCCCATCAACCCTCCCTTCCCCCGCCCTTCTACCCTCCCATTTCCCTCCTTTCCTTTTCCATGTAATACATTCCCCTTTTGAGTTCTTCTCTGGTGCTTGTTCTCTCCTGTTTCTGTTGGTCTTGGTGTCTGCTAAAGTGTTCTTTTGAAGATTCTGCAGCACAAGAATCATGGTGTCCTCCATGCTCAGAGTTTTCGCTGTAGCTCTTCGGGACGGAGAGCACATTAGGTGGTAGGCAACTGTTGAGCCCATAAAAGTTATATTGGTCAAAGTCAACCGCAATCAAAGTCGATTGAAGTCAAAGTCAAAGGGTCAAAGTCAAACTGGTCAAAGTCAACAAGGTCAAGATCAAAGTCAACAGGGGAAAAGTCAAAGTATTTGAAGTTCAGGTGTCAAAGTGCACAGGTAGTGCACAATTAATTGTCCACAAAGGGTAAATTGGAGAAAGTTGGTTGCAGGTTGCAGAGGTATTTCTCTACTTTCCCTAAGGTTCAAATTGTTTTAAAGTGTTTTGGAAGGTTCACGTGAACCCTCCCTTATGTGCACATTTGAAGAGTTAAAAGCCAATGAAGGTATGTGAAGCAGTAGTGTACGCAGAAGTGAAAGTATGGCCCACCAATTAAAATTTTTGTTTTCGTCTAAAGTCACTACAAGACAAAACAGGGATTCGTTGGCTGCCACTTAAGAAGACAATCTTGGGACATCAAAGTGAGCACCAAGATACTCTTGCAGTTAGGAGCGTACGTGGATCGACACTCAAATCAAGGAAGGACTATTCTTGGACTATTCTTGGACCAAGCAAGTGTAAGCAAGACTAAGCAAGGTGAGCATAGTCTAAGTGAAGCAAGAGAGAGAAGTGCAAGAGACACACAGTGTGCGACGCAAAGAAGTGATGTGCAAGGTGTGCATGAAGAGTGACTAGGAAGTGTGCAGAGAAGTGCTAAGCTATTCCCCCCAAGGATCCCAAGGTATCACTACAGTGTGCGTGTGGCGACAGAAGGTATCCATCCCTCCCCCTTAGTGGAAGCTTGGTGCAAGGTGTGCACAAGTGCAGGCTTGGAGAAGGTGGAGGTTTGGTGCAGAGGAGGCTGACAGCAACAAGTCCCTTTGGTATTTGGTATTTTGTAATTGAGCACTCTGTGGGATTTTTCAAAGAAGCATTGGATTCTATCGTGCTTCAACATTGTATTTGTCTTATTATAATCAATCGACAGAGGCTTCCAGTGTGTATCTTTCTTCTTGTCGTTCCCCTTTCTCCTACAAACACTCAAATCCCTTCTTTTCCAAGAATCCCCCAACAATGAATTAATAATTCTATTAGATTTAAAATCTCCTTCATGTATTCCACAATCTATCATTGGGGGGAAAAATGGACCTTGCATGGGCCTTGTAAGGATTTCTAATTTTTAGGGATTAAGGAGCTTAAAATATGAGATTATGAGGGCTCATGAAACCACTAGTGGTTTGGAAAATAAAGTATTCTTTGATAGAGAATTGAATGGGAACTCTCAAATCATCACTACAACAGATCGATGGTATACCAAGGTTTTTACCGAGGAAAATGAACGCGGCTTAATTTGCCGCGACGCCGGTGTAAAGGTCGATTTGCGCGTCGGTACCAAAGAGTCAGTATATGCGCCGGTATATTCGTCGGTATAAGCGTCGGTATGTGCGTTGGTATATGTGTTGGTATATGCATTGGTAATACCGACGTACATATCGAGGCTTCTGTTGGAGGTACCATCGCCTATACCGTCGCCTGCTGGGTGTACCGACGGTTATTCCGATGACACTACTGGGAGTACCGTCGCGTATACCGACGACCATACCTGCAAAATTTTTTTTGGGCAGAGTGTGTTGTCTTTTGCTACAGCAACATTACCATGATGTTGCTTAACAAAAGACAATACACTCTGCCCAAAAAAAATCGAGTACATGTGATGTGTACTCTAATGACAACCGAATTATGATTTCATGAAACAAAGTATTATTGGACACAAAAGAGATAATCACAATGAACTATGAACCATGTACAAAAGAAGTTATATATTTCAATAATGAAGCATGTACAAGAGTGTGGCAAACCACTGTCATATATGACGCTTTTACAAAATGTGGCAAAACAATGTATTGCCATATGAAAATCAAATACAAAGTATTGGTCTTCCACTGCCATACACATGCAAAGAACGTTCCATATCAATAGACTTGCAACAAAGAACATTAATGGAATGAGATAAATTCACATGAAAATTACAAACAATAAGTAAAAACCAAGTTTATAAATTAATTACCTCATCGTAAATGCTCCCATGAAACTACCGCACCGCGTCCCTCCAAGTCCTGCAATAGTGCAGTCAACCCATGACTATATCCGTAAGACTCCTCCGTTCGTGTTGGAGGACGACCCATTTCGAGATCCTAAAACAAATATAAAAAGATTAGAGAAACATACATGAGAAATTTAACACAGATAAATTCAATAAATGAAATGGTACTTACAAACTCATGACGCATTGTGTCATATCCGCCGCTGCCCAAATGTGATGGTCCAATCGTATCTAAATGTGTGGTTGCGGCATTTTGCTGCTACCGATATCAATCAGGAGTGTGCTGCTGCTCGTCACGAATCATGTCCCACTCCTCAGCATCTAACCATATAGGCTTTGGTAAGCCTTCTCTGAATGCATCATGTGCCTCGGATCGTCGATGGGACATGACCTCACGTGCGGTGTGCAGAATCCACTCTAAACTGACAATAGATTGTCCATCGGCTGGTCGAAACTCCTGGTAAATCGTTTGTGTGATATAGTTCTTCTGATCTTTATCCTGTTCACTCCATTTCAGCATGATGGAGTGTCCAAACTGGATGGAGCAAAGTTGTCGTATGCGTGCACGCATTGCTTTGCCAACCGCATCCATCACTGGAGCTCCATCTCGGATACTATACACCTTGGAGTCATCATGGTCATGAGCATCCCAAGGTGTACGTGGTGTTCCACGTGGTGTACTGCGTGGTGTACCTACATCTGAGGTGCTCATCCTAGGAGTAGAAGCGGGTGACACAACGTCTGTCGCACTGCCTCCACAACAACCGCCTCCTCTGCCTCCAGACCTACCTATAGATCCACTCCTAGAACCTCCTGCTCCGGAGCGCGACCTCGATCTACGAGACGGGCCAGAACCTGTATCGCGGTGAGGTGTCGAACGCACATGTCTACTAGTAGACCCAGTAGGAGATGGCTGCAAAGATGGTCGTGGTGGAGTCACAAATCTAGGAGACATACCTCTTACGGGACTAGCACCACCCGCAGGAGTGACACTGACGGGAGTGACACCGGGAGGAGTGACGCCGGCAGGAGTGACGCCGGCAGGAGTAAGGCCGCCAGGAGTGAGGCCGGGAGAAGTGCTACCACGAGCGATCCAATACTGTGATGCAGCGGCCATATACGCACGAGGAACCTGAGAGATGAACTCCAAAAACTGCTCCTCTGTCATGGAATGTGGAGTGACTGGAGGGTTGTCTCCCATCGTGCTGTGTAATAAAAGAACTCAAATAATTAGCATGCGATAAGAAAAGTAATATAGAGAATAAACAAAAAAAAACAAAAATTAGTACGTACAAGTGTTTTATTCAAAAGTCCTCTATTCTAGCATCCTCTTGAAGATGCCAGGCACCAAGAATATCTGTCTCTATATGGATGGCTTCTAAATCGCTTGCTATGCTAGTTTCCTCTTGATCATCGTCTATTGCTTCGTCTTCTCGAACAATGACCTCTTCTTCAATGACCTCTTCTTCTTGAACAATGATCTCTTCCTCCTCGACTATCGAATGAATCTCTGACTCCACTAGAGATGGACACTACTATCTGACCATCCATAAAAGGATTGTAGATTGAGCGTCGCGAGTGAAGCACGCAGTACAGAGCTAATCTTCGCATGTTTTCATATTCTTCATCAACTTCTGATCGTGGAATTTCTGTTGTGTCCATCTCGACACCTTCTTCACCATCATGATCTTCGTCCATCTCATAAAATGCTTCAAGCATCTCTTCCATATGTTCATTCTGTGTAATATTATTAGTGCTTTCTTGTATGTCTAAGTCCTTTTTTTCTCTCTTTTTTCCACGAGAGGTTACCGGTGCAATGTCGTTTGGGTCCATCTGCTCACCTGGGGGACCATGCGAATGATGACGTAGGTTTTCGAGTCGACTCCTATCAAAGGATCCGTGCTCTCTAACATGTGCAGTACAAATCCATCGTTTCCGATAAATTTGATACTTGCACTGTGTGCAAGGACATGCCATTCTCTCTTCAGGATCCAACGAAGCCATCCCCTACAATATGGACATTTTAGAACATTTGTTTTTTTATTAAACCTAAAAATCTAACTCTTAAAGACTTAAATCTGAAATACTAAACCTAAATACTTAAATACCTAAAAAAACTTAAAACCCTAATTTTAAAACCCTTATCTATATAGTTATCCTATTTTATCTATATATTCAGATTTTTTCCTTTTAATTGAGTTATATGTATGCCTAAACCCTAAAATCCTAATTTTAAAGATCTAGTCCTAAATTATGTATATTTCTATACACATATGTATATACATGTATATATGTATTATATGTGTATGTGTATGTGTGTATATATGTTATGTAGGTGCTAAAACCCTAAAACCCTAATCCAAATGACCTAGACCTAAAACATATATATATATATATGCATGTGTATATATATGTGTATATGTATATATATGTGTATATGTATATATATGTGCATATAGATAGGTGTATAAGTATGGGTGTTTGTGTATTGTATATATATTCACTCTATTTAAAATGATTAAGTTTAAACCTATTTTTATATATTTAATCATATATATTTCATTTATTTATTTAAAATACTAATTCTTATCAGATTTTATTATCTATATAATTATCCTACCTTATATATATATATATATATATATATATATATATATATATATATATATATATATATATATATATATATATATATATATATATATATATATATTATTTATATATTTAGATTTTTTCCTTACTTAATCCTATTTTTATATATTTAATTATAAATATTTAATTAAATATTTTAAAACACTAGTTCTTTTTATATTTATTTATCTATATAATTATCCTATTATATATATATATATATATATATATATATATATATATATATATATATATATATATATATATATATATATATATATATATATATATATTTATATATTCAGATTTTTTCATTATGTAATCGTTTTTTTATATATTTAGTTTTATATATTTAATTATATATATTTAATTAAATTATTTAAAACACTAGTTCTTTTTATATTTATTTATGTATATAATTATCTTATTTATATATATAGTTATTTATATATTCAGATTTTTTCCTTACGTAATCGTATTTTTATATATTTAATTTTATATATGTAATTAAATTATTTAAACACTAGTTCTTTTTATATTTATTTAGGTATATAATTATCTTATTATATATATATATATATTTATTTATTTATATATTCAGATTTTTTCCGTATGTAATACTATTTTTTATATATTTCATTTTATATATTTAATTATATATATTAATTAAAACCCTAATCTTAAAATTCTAGATCTAAAATATGTATATTTTTGTATGCATGTGTATCTACATGTATATATGTATTATATGTGTATGTGTATGTGTGTATATATGTTATGTAGGTGTTAAAACCCTAAAACCTTAATTTTAAAGATTTAGACTTAAATCTAAAATACTAAAACCTAAATACTTAACCACCAATAAAAATCTAAACCCCTAATCCTAAAACCCTAATCATATTTTACATATATATTTATTTATATATTCAGATTTTTTTCCTTATTTTTCTCTATATTTTTCCTTAATATAAATATAATTGAGTTATATGTATGTCTAAACCCTAAAACCCTAATCTTAAAGATATAGACCTAAAATATGTATATTTTTGTATACATGTGTATATACATGTATATATGTATTATATGTGCATGTGTATGTGTGCATATATGTTATGTAGGTGTTAAAATCCTAGAACCCTAATATTAAAGATTTAAATCTAAAATATGTATATTTTTGTATGCATGTGTATCTACATGTATGTATGTATTATATGTATATGTGTGTTTGTGTATATATGTTATCTACGTATTAAAACCCTAAAACCCTAATCAGAAAGACTTAGACTTAAATCTGTAATACTAAAACCTAAATACTTAAACACCTATCAAAATCTAAACCCCTAATCCTAAAACCCTAATCATATTTTATATATATATTTATTTATATATTCAGTTTTTTTTCTTATTGTTCTCTAAATTTTTCCTTAATATAAATATAATTGAGTTATATGTATGTCTAAACCCTAAAACCCTAATCTTAAAGATCTAGACCTAAAATATGTATATTTCTGTATACATGTCTATATACATGTATATATGTATTATATGTGCATGTGTATGTGTGCATATATGTTATGTAGGTGTTAAAACCCTAAACCCCTAATCTTAAAGATTTAAATCTAAAATATGTATATTTTTGTATGCATGTGTATCTACATGTATGTATGTACTATATGTATAAGTGTGTTTGTGTATATATGTTATCTACGTATTAAAGCCCTAAAACCCTAATCAGAAAGACTTAGACTTAAATCTAAAATACTAAAACCTAAATACTTAAACACCTATCAAGATCTAAACCCCTAATTCTAAAACCCTAATCATATTTTATATATATATTTATTTATATATTCAGATTTTTTTTCTTATTTTTCTCTTTATTTTTCCTTAATATAAATATAATTGAGTTATATGTATGTCTAAACCCTAAAACCCTAATCTGAAAGATCTAGACCTTAAATATGTATATTTCTGTATACATGTGTATATACATGTATATATGTATTATATGTGCATGTGTATGTATGCATATATGTTATGTAGGTGTTAAAACCCTAAAACCCTAAACTTAAAGATTTATCTAAAATATGTATATTTTTGTATGCATGTGTATCTACATGTATGTATGTATTATATGTATATGTGTATGTGTGTATATATGTTATGTAGGTGTTAAAACCCTAAAACCCTAATTTTAAAGATTTAGACTTAAATCTGAAATACTAAAACCTAAATACTTAAAAACCTATCAAAATCTAAACCCCTAATCCTAAAACCCTAGTCATATTTTATATATATATTTATTTATCTATTTAGATTTTTTTTCTTATTTTTCTCTATATTTTTTCTTAATATAAATATAATTGAGTGATATGTATGCCTAAACCCTAAAACCCTAATCTTAAATATCTAGACCTAAAATATGTATATTTCAATATACATGTGTATATACATGTATATATATATATATATTATATGTGTATGTATGTGTAAATAGCGTAAAAACTCTAATCCTATTTTTATATATTTGATGTAAAAAAAACTTCAAAATAAAAATAGGATTATATGTGTGTATGTATGCATGTGTGTATATATGTGTGTGTATGTATGCATGTGTACATGTGTGCGTGTGTATGTATGCATGTGTATACATGTGTGTGTATGTAGGCATGCATGTGTGTGCATGTGTGTGTAAGTGTGTATGTATGCATGCATGTTTGTGTATGTGTATGCATGTGTATACATGTCTGTGTATGTGTATGTGTGTGTATGTGTGTGTATGTATACATGCATGTGTGTATATGTGTGTGTGTGAATGTATATGTGTGTATATATGTATGTGTGTATATGTGTGTGTATGTGTATGTATGCATATGTGTATATATGTGTGTGTATGTATGTGTATATGCATGTGTGTGTATATATGCATGTGTGTATATGTGTATATGTGTGTATGCATGCATGTGTGTATATGTGTGTGTATGTATGCATGCATGTATGTATATGTATGTATATATGTGTGTGTATGTATGTGTGTATATGTGTGTGTATGTGTATGTATGCATATGTCTATATATGTGTGTGTATGTATGTGTGTATCCATGTGTGTGTATGTATGCATGTGTGTAAATTTATATGTGTGTGTATGCATGCATGTGTGTATATGTGTGTGTGTATGTAATGTTGAACGTGGATCTAACCGTCAGAAGCGCGTTTAAACAACTAATTGGGTTCTTGGGAGTGGAAGGGGTCTGTTAGTCAGAGGCCCTTATGCTTGATTTTCCCCAATTACTCACTTCAGAGAGTAATATACTAATGCTCGAGAATTCTAGCAAGAAACTGTTACACTTCACAATCCTACAGTTCACTATCAAACTCTTCCAAATTTTACCGAACACACTCCAGTAAGGCACTCTTAACATACAGTGCTAGACTATTTAGTAACGTGATACAAAGTTATTTGAGTAACTCAAGAACGGTCCTGAACACAACTACTGTAACAATAAACACGTTAACAGTGACTCAAACTTTACCGATGAGATGCAGACAATCAAACAGAACCGAAGGACACAGAAAGACTCAAAGTTCCCAACACACAGTACTAAATGTTGACTCCTATACCATACCGTAATACCACTCGCAGTAGTAACCTTTACGGGACAACGAATCAGTACTCAATTTAAGACGGACTCAATCCTTACCGTACAAGAACAGATCTTTAACACAGTAGACAACCATAGTATGACTCAGAGTTCTCAACACACTACAGCAAATACATAAACTTCACCAACCCGATAGCAATCTGGTGACTCATCTGCTCGGCTATGTAACTCACAAACAGAAACAGGTATCGATAGACAACAAGACAGAAAGAAGAACAATATACTCAGAATTGCGCAACACACACCACAATAGCATTCAACTAATCACCTAGATAGACAATTTGGCGATCTCACTGAACGTCCCCCGAAGTGCCTCTTTTTCATTGCTTTATAAAGACTACAATTATCTTGGTAACAACCTTTCGTACGTGCAGAAACCCAAAAGGATTTTGTCTTTACAACTTCCAATCCGGCGGCGGACTAACAGTAAGGATGCATGTGTATATAGGTGTGTGTATGTAAGCATGCATGTGTATACATGTATGTGTGTATGTATGCATGTGTGTACATGTATGTGTGTATGTATGCATGTGTGTACATGTATGTGTGTGTGTATGTATGCTCTATTTTCCTATCTCTATCTTCCTTTCTTTCATTATTCTTTATCACTCAATCTCTCTCTCTTCTCTCTCTCTCTCTCTCTCTCTCTCTCTCTCTCTCTCCTTCTCTCTCTATCAATAGAGAATAAAACAATCACTTACAAGTATGCCCCTCTTTTGGATCGTTGTCGTCAAAGCGTAATGTATGTCGTCTATCGTCCAATTCCAAACAATCGACACCAAACAACTTCTGCAAAATCGAAGAAATGAGAAATTATAAAACATAAAGCATAGAGAAACAGAAATGCTAACAGTATGTGTAGCACTTACCAAGATGTGAGATCTAAGACGAGAGAGAGTGTGTGTGTGTAGAGAGAGAGATCTGTGTGTGTGTGCACAAGACAATGCAGGTCGCAATTCGGTTCGCGCGTGCAAGTTCGATAGAAGACCAACAGTATTCAAACATGCGCAAAAATGTTAAGTTTTGCTCTCGGGTTCGCGGTATGTTTAAAACTCGCCGTCGGTATGGGCATCGGTATGGGCGTCGGTATACGCGTCGGTAGTTCCCAGTAAATTACCGACGCTCATACTGATGCCTATACCAATGCATATACCGATGCACATACCGGCGGCTGTCGGCCACACCGACGATCCGTTTAAAACGATCATACCGACGGTCACTTGACTGTCGGTATCTCTAAGTGACATTTTCCGAGGCCCATACCAATGCGAACTGTGACCGTCGGTATATGCAGCGTCGATATGCCCCTCGTATGTTGTAGTGCATGAGCATCCTTGACCTTTGGATCTATTTGATCAATGGTGTATGTTAAAACTTGTGAAAAGTAAGAGAGAGAGGGGCACTAACTTTGGTGGGAGTGTCCCCACTAGCTTGAACACTCTCTTCATCATTTATGGCCATTGGGTCGGATGAGATCCAATAAACAAGCACAAATCCGGATGATAGCGAGTTGGAGAAGAAAGGAAGCCCCATTAATCATGGATCCATCCAAAGGCTACATGCAAAAGCACCTTTCCTTCACAGAATTCAAACCATATCGCTCGATTTTGAGCCTGATCCAATGACGTACAAAGATAGTTGCAATCTATCATCATTACTTTGATCCTAGCCTTAATCACTCCTTAATCTTAATGGCCCTTCAAGGGTTCACTTTCCCCCCTAATGTAAGGATCTCATCATCTATTTGAATTTGCCTCATTATAATTTTTTGTTCGAGCTGTATCTTAGTGAGGGGAGGTTTTCTCACAAATTCTTTGAGCTCTTCAGATCTCTCAAACATAGGATTTGTGGACATTCCTCATTCACGTCTAGATTTATTAACAAGGGTTCATGATCTTCTACCATTTTAAAAGATCTATCTCTCTCATTAATCTTTGACATCCCTTCTGGTGAAACTTGTTCTCTATCGGTCATGTGTAAGTTATCTTTTCCAATAGTTGGTGTACTACCTCAACTTTCTTCATACATACCATTCGTGTTTAATTTTGTAGCTCACTATGTGCGTAGCAATCCCCATGTTCTATTATAAAAGGGCTACGTTTTATTGTAGCTTGATAGGCTCTAAATTGCATATTAAATACTTTGGCATATGCTCCGATAATATTGCAATGTCCTCTTTAGTTTCCGATGGAGTTTTGTACTCACCTAGCCAGTAGTTTTATTCTCTTAAATTCTCTTCGAAGGAAGATATATTTTTCTCTAGGCCTTCCATTTTCCTATTCCATTGTTGTTTTGATTATTGTGCCTCTTTTCCTTTGTTTAGCATTTTAACCTTTATGGATTTATGTAACAAGGATGGTTCACATTCAAACGTTTGTTTGTGTTTCCATTTTATTTCTTTTACTTTTGCATCATTAGAGCGTTTGTCTGTAGAGTAATCACTTGCAATGATTTTTTCTTAGCTTTCTTATGCCCAAATCTAGAGTAATCACTTGCAATGATTTTTTCTTAGCTTTTTTATGCCCAAATCTCAGAGAAAAGTCTCAAAAATAAATGAAACTCATCATGTGATAAAATGTACTAACAAAATGAAAGTCAATTAAATCCGATAGCTGTACTTAATCGCGAGAAATTAAACAAGTTGAAAATAATATTCAACTTATTTGAGTTGGCAAAAACTTGTTTGAGGTGGAAAATAATATTCAACTTGTTTGAGGTGGCAGAAACTTGTTTGAGGTGGATCTCTAGAACACTAGAACTATGTAGTGATCTCTAGAAAATTCTCGCCTTAGATTTTTCTGGGTATCAAAAGATGCTTTGACCTATCAAATGATCTCTGATTTCTCTGAATTTTGCATATGCTATTACTCAATAAGTATTCTCTTTGTGTTTAAGTTCCAAATATTTCTGGCATTGGGTGCTTCCGTAATCTCCAAATTTTGTGCTAAATACTAACCAAAGGTTTTGTTGTAATACAAAATTCCATTGCATATCCTTGAAAAAAGGCCTCTATTGCTTATTTGAGGCCTAACAAAAAACTAAGAATCCCTCTATTGCATAGGTGATTTGCCCTCTTAAATAGCATCCAAAGAATTTAAAAGTTGGATACATTAAAGACAAGACCTGCAGCTAACTTCTTTTCTCAAATTCAATAAATTTGGATATACAATGAAAGAGTGAACATGGAAATCTTTCTTAGGTTGTATTCTTATCACTATGTCCCAATTTATTTGAATAATTTTACGTCCCAAATGATTTGGAAACTTTCCAACCAAAATGGAATGTCGAGAACTAGAAATCATGAGATGTGGTGATCCATCATCTACTCATATCAGTATTTGGAGAGGGAGTTTCCAAAGTCACCATGATGAATAACTTAGAAGACACCCATATCACTAGTGGAGATCGCCCAAATGCTAGGTGAGGGAGTAAGCAGGAGGAAGGGTAATTTGGTATTTATTCTAGTGCTTGCATAGACCATGGAAGCTTCAAATGTGGCTGCCTTTCGGGGTTGGTTCTCGCACTGTTAGCTGATTAGGCCATCAGAAACACCATATAATTGAAAAATTATCTTTAATTGTACCCATGCTGATTGGAGCCATAGCCAGAGCCATACTGAGAAAAGTGTTTGTAGAAACTATTCACCAAATCATCATACCTATGATCAGGGAAACTTCATGATTGGGAGATAATTGGTGATAACCATGGGCTCCAATTGAGTTATTCTTACAATCGGGCCATAAAAGATTAGTGTGAAAAGTGACAAAGGTCTTTTAGTTGTAAAGAGGTAAGTGCAAGTGAAGGAGAGAGTGGGAGCACATGTAATTAATTGAATTCTACAACATGAGATTGGAGGAAGTTTCTTTCATTCAGTTGAAGATGGTCTCGACTTGACGACAAATACACTGGCTCTATCTTAGTAAGATGTTATGCTAGGGCACCTTGGTGCTTTATCCTTCATGCTCAATAAACGCACTTTGAAAAGGGTATCCTAAAGGCTTATGCACATTTATTCGTATGTGGAAGTAGGAAGGGAAGAGGAGTGTACTCTACTATAGAGTCTGCTTGTGTGCTAGACTTTTGTCTAGCAGACTCCTAACCCTTACCCCATTCAAAAAGAAAGAAAATTTGAGTCCATACCTCGAGATGGGCCTCATTCTTTAGCATAGATCAAACCCTTTTCTATTGTTCTTTTCATGCATGACCTCCACAGATTTGGAAGCTTAAACCTTTAGGTTTTCTAGTGCCTTGAGAACGGACATGGAGCAACCAACATTCTCCTCTCTTCTACACATGAATCTAGCTAAAATCTTGAGGAGGAAGAATAATTTTCCACCATGCATGTATGGAATTGCTTTGTCCATCACCATCTCTATCTTCATCTTTTCCAATGCGCAAGAGCTTTGGGTGCCGATACCAAATGTAAGATTAGAGGAGAAGGATGTACCTAAGACTCACCTCCTAACTAGTATATAGCCCTTGCGTACTCATCACCTATGGTCTACCATGTGGTGTCACTATTCATTTGGACATCATTAATAGAAAACCCACCATTGGACTTATGAATCTCGGGCTCGATATGCCCCAAGCAAGGAACTCCTCATTCCTCCAACATATACATCCTTGAATAGTATAATATTTTGAGTTGCTTCTACCTTGTGTTATTCTCCTTCAAGCGTAATTATCCCACATATGATCAATGTACTTTGGGAGCTTCCTCAAAATGCATATGAGTAATGGCTCTATCCCACTTTCTACTTGGTTAGAAGCTTGAAAGCTCACTTCATGCTCTTGGAAAGCTCACTCTCGTCCATAAGTGAGTTTTCCCATTTCATGGTCTAATGGGTCTCCTACCGATTTCCATTTTGTGAGTATATTTCCTATTTCATTTAGCTTCTTCTTCCTCTGTACTCTCTAAAGGCCCATCCCCATGACCTCCTTCACTTAGTAATTTAGTGATTTAGTAATCTTATTACACGAAAATCTCTTTCACTTTCCTCTTGTATTTTAAGGATCTTCTAGCTCTCTCATGAATCTTTGATATTCCTTCTACTATATCGGTGTGTAAGTGATCTCTTCCAATAGTTGGTGTGCGACCCGTTCACTATGCGGGTAGCAATCCCCATGTTCCATTATACAAAGGCGACCTTTTTTTGGTGCAGGAGATTAAGAATTATAGAACTTTGCTGATCTCGACTTGGAGTGAGTAGAGGATTAAGATTAACGATACATAGTTGCATTAATGGAAGTGAACCAAAAAAACTCAAACCAGCTACAATATTCTAATTACAATAAATATTGAATTAAACCAGTAAGATTGCAACCAAAGTGAGAAGTATAATAATATTGAAACAATGGTAACAAGGTTAAATTAAATGCGAAGAGAGTGAGAGAGAGAGACATTGGAAGATGTTCCGGCAGCATTGAATCCAAACTGAAACGTATAAGTATAATATTGATCTAGATCGTCATGTAAGTGCTTCCTTATATATGATCTAGTATTACATAAAATATAATCTAGAGTACTGACTCCTATATATTGAAAAGATTTCGATATTCTTGAAGATTAGAGTTCGCTCAAGCATTGAGCTATATATCAATCCATTATCATTAAAATATATGATCCCCTGATCAGAACGTAGAAAAAGATCTGGTTGTGCGCTACACATAAAGATTGAATCCCAATCACGCCAATGCTTGATTAATTAATTAATTAAATGTTTTTTTGTGTCATCAGAGCATTTAATTCTCATGAGTGACAGTACACTAATGAGAAAGACGCCAACTTAACTTTCTTTTCATGTGCACTGAAACCTTGATGAGAAGGAAAGTAAATTAACATTGGCATTTGATGATGATGAGACTAGGGAATTAGCAATATCCTTTCTAATTTGTTTCTATTTCTACTTCCAAATCATAATGTCCTACAGATTCCTACGTACCTACAGTGGTAGTCTTCGGCAAAAGTGGCGGCGCCTCTCCGTTATACAAAGATATTATTGATCTCCACTTGGAGAAGAGGATTAATTCTAAATGATACAGATCAGTTCAGTTGCACCAGAAATTCAACCCCACAGTGTTCCGACAGCATTAATGAATCAAATTGAATTAACGTAGTAGAAGCAATGGCAAAGAAATAGTAAAAATGCGAAGAAATCAGACAATATTGAATCCTCGGCTTCATCGAATCGATGGTACAGGCACGGCACGACAGTAGAACGTCGGCATTACTGTGATTTGTTTTTCATATGTGTATCACATTACATTGGCCAGTTGCATCATCCTGTCTGTCTTAGACGCACATTTTGAACGAAGGTAATGAAGGATTTGCCGGCGAGGGAACGCCTGGCAAGGAATTATGCCGCGTGGTTATATCAGGACTACTAGTCGTAATTGCAGCCTTTACATGTTTCAATGGCGACCTGTTTTCATTTCCTGCATATTTACGTTTTTCACATTGTTTGTGGGAAGCCGTGATCAGCACCTGGTCATCATCGCTGAGTACTCCACTCCTAGCGGGAGGCGCAGCTGCAACAACTCTGAATTTCTTGTCCTTTCCTCCTCCTCCATCTTCTTGTTTGAGCCACTGCATTATGCGACGCACATCTTTGTGCGGCGGAAGACTCAATGTTTCCATGTTGTCACTACTACCACCAGTTGTTGTTGTTATTCCTTTGTACTGGAAGAAGAAAGCGTCATGTATAGAAGTGAGGAAATTGAGGAGGCTCGCCAGCGGACCGCCGTTAGCCCTTTCTGGTTCTGGTATCTCCGAAAGATGGTGCAGGCATAGGGAGTCTGAGTCTCCATTTCCATTTCCAGAGGAAACATTTTGGAAGAAGTTGTATTTGCATATGGAAATTAGGTTGTTCGTATCACGCAGCCAAACGGAAACGCTGTCGTCAACAGTGACGATCCGAGAGGCCGGAAACGGGATAAGAGTGAGATCTTTCAAGTAATGTGGAGGTCTCAGGCGATCCCGAGAGATAATCCGATTTCCAAAAAGCTTGTTGGTGGGGTCGAGGAGTTGGATGACCTGCTTTGCATAGTGAGGCTTGCTCCTTGTAAACGCATAGAGGATGAACATTCGGCTGGCGAACCGCAGAAACGAGTGGACAAAAGGGCGTAGCTTCACGCAATACAGAGCTCCACTATGGTCCGAGAGGGTATACATATCAGAGCGTAACTTGCTGCAGGTGTGGATATTAAGGGATCGTGAGTCATCATCTGCTCGCCCCATATCCCCGAAGGCGGCCGACTCCAGCAAGGTGTGATCGATATCCAAAACAAGGCACAGGCGCTGGTGGTGGGCTGTCTTCAGCTGGAGGCCATCTTCCCTGCTGCGTTGGTCGGTGGTGGTGGTGCTTGACGTCGACATCCGGCGCTGATGTTGCTGGGAGAGAATGTGGGTGCATACGGCGCGCTAGTATTTATATATAGTGGTAGCAACATACATGAGATACGAATTTATAATTGAAACTAATTGTTGTTGTTGTAAAGATGAATTCCATTCGACATACGAGACGTCGTGAAAAAGTGTAAAACATTCCTCATAAAATTATGAACTATTTATGTAGGCACCAGTTTATATATATGCACGCATGGGGTGAATTTAATATGCGTCTCGTAGTAGTAAATTTGTAAACATCGTTGGCGACCATCATGGAAATAATTGCACAAGCTATTCTCCACCATGTCTTCAAATTTATACAAAGGCATTTTCTGAAATGATGATGTGAGTAAGTTCATAGAGAGAAGTATTGGAAAGGAGCTCTGGCAAAAAAAAAGAAAAAGGGGAGAGGCTCGGTCCTCTTTCATGCAATGTATAAGATGGCCCAATACATGAGACCATCATGGAAATTGCACCCTCTTCAAAATGATGATGATGTGATTTAGTTCATAGAGAGAAGTATTGGAAAAGATTCATGCTCTTTAAACACTAAGTCATAACAAACGAGAACAAAAACATGTTCTCTTTTTTATTTGAGAAGCAATGCATAAAATGTTGAGAAAATAGTTCATTTTCCTATTCCATAGCGAAAAACATTATTTCATTTTCAATTAGTATCACGAAAAACCACCATTGAAGCATTAGATTCATGAAGAAGCTTACTAAATTATTTTCAATGCTAGAAATGGCCATCGAATGATCCAGCACCTCTTTTCAGAGTTTTCAATTTCAAGAAGTGGTGGCAATAATGTCAAAAACAAAGAAACCCAATCTCTTGAGATAGCACTTGGCACTCTTGATGTGAGATTTATGTTCTCATTCTTATTGAGAAATTGAGTTTCAATGAGCAAGATTGCAATTACAAGTACATGTGCTAGAAAACAAGTCCAAGATCCAATCATCATCATTGGAGAATAATTGGATTAACCTCATTATAAGCTTTTGGGGCTTTTGATAAGGGTTAACCAATGTCTTTTCTCCTGCAACATGACGAAACTTCTTCGTAAGTGTAGGGAACATTAGCACATTTGAAATTTTGTTCTCACTATAATGTTCCCTAACCCTTCTTTTACTAACTTCATTATAATATCCAAGTATAAGGCACTTGGTAGCACGAACGGACCTATGTCCTGACGAGTGATTTACGTTTGTCTTTACCCTACAAATTTGTAATTATAAAAACAATGTCATGTGCAATTTCTAGAAAGAGACAAAAAGCAAGTACGTACCATGTAAGACACTCCATAGCATGACACCTTGACTTTGATGTTGTTGAGACAGAGAAGGATTAGTCCTTTCTATGAAAAATGACAATCCTCGAGAGTCACGACATGGTTAATTCAGCAAAATCTGTCACCATCTTTCGTATCTGTAGGTGCTTGAATGGATCATCATCATTAATAGCACCACTCACTCTAAAGCCATATGGCATATCTGCTATTAAAAGGGAATAATGTCTCCTAGGTACTATTGTACAAATGTTAGTTACATCATCAAAATATATATTGTCGTACAATGGCCTTAGGGGTTCTATGGGGTTTGAAAAACACTTTAGTCAAGAGGACTCATCCTCAAACTCCATCTCCTTTGCCTTTGTTCTAGACTTCTCATGCCTTGCCCTTTGGATATGAGCAAGGAAGGTAGAAGGATAACCTTCATTCAGCTCACCACTCTTCTTTCGAGGTTTCTACAAACAAAGGACGAGTGTCAACCCAAAGATTGTTTACAAAGTGTAACATATATCAATGGTTCTGATGCTTTGCATTGAATAAATCTTTGCTAGGAGCCTTAAATGAATAGATAGTTAGAGGCCAATTGCCATATAACTTGCATCAAGTCAATGCTTGGCATCAACTAGTTGTGGCAAGCTACACCTAGAGTCAGATTTGTGCTACAATACAATGCCTAGCCTCAGAATCCTAGTGAAGTTTGATGTGTCGCATCTAATTTTGACTAAAGGTTGTTGTTGCACATAGCAATTCTCTGATATTCAATGGGGGGCATCGACTTCTAGCATATTTGTTCCTATTGTTGGATGCCCCGCATCAAATAGCACCAAGTACTTGAGAAACGTGATCATATTATATTGTAATGAGCAAGAGAACTCACCCAATCGTGGAACAATATAAAGTATTCTGACAATGCTTTGTATGAGGAGGTGGTCGGGTACTCTACCTGGACTTCACTGCATGTGAAGCACCAAAACCTCCTCATCATCACCTCCTAAATCTTCATATAAACCTTGTGACTGCATTGTGAGTTTTAAAACAGCATGATAAGTTACTGAAAGAGCAAGAAAAGCCGATCAATGACAAGAGTCTACTTACTCATTTAGCTCAATGACCATCTCCTCAAGGCTTAGGTCTTTGGAAATGACCTTGATCATGTTGAAATTATGAAAGTGCCATCCTTAATGCCTTGCAATGCTCTCCACGGTATCGGCTTCATATCCTGAGGAGCGGCCTCTTCAATGGAGAGATGAGCTTTCTTTCCCTTTCCTTTTACATCAACCTAAGAATCTTTTTTTTTTCTTTCTCTATTTCTATCCTTTGATCTCTTTGTTCCCACTACAACATATGAGGGGCATACCAACGCCGCACATACCGAGGGTCAGTCCTAGCATCAGTATAAGCATTGGAAAAGTCCACTTAAGCATACAGACGGTCAAGTGATCATTGGTATGAGCGTTTTAAATGGATCATGAGGATGTGTCGCTACTGCTGGTATAGGCATCCGTATAAGCGTCTCTATATGCCTCAGTATGAGCATTGCTAATTTACTAGAAATTACATACGTCCATACGGATGCATATATCGAGGCCGTGTTTTAAACATACCAGGAACCCAAGAGTAAAACTCAACATTTTGTGTGTGTTTTACACTGAGTACTGCGTTTTTCTATCAAACTTGCACACGCAAACCAAATTATGACATGCATTTTCTTGTGCACACACACAGAGATCTCTCTGTCTACACACACACACATTCTCTCTCTTTAGATCTCACATCTTCACAAGTGGTGCACATACTGTTACCCTTTGTCTTTCTCTATGCTTTATGTTTTATAATTTCTCTTCTCTTTGATTTTGCAGAATTTTTCTGGGATCGATTCTTTGGAACTTGACGATACCACATACAGTACGCTTTGACAACAACGATGCAAAATAGGGACATACCTGTAAGTGATTTTTTTATACTCTATTGATAGAGAGAGATAGATATATAGAGAGAAATAGAGAGAGAGAGAGAGAGAGAGAGAGAGAGAGAGAGAGAAAGAGAGACATAGAAGAGAGAGAGATAGAGAGAGAAAGAGAGCGAGAAAGAGAGAGAAAGAGAGAGAGAGAGAGAGAGAGAGAGAGAGAGAGAGAGAGAGAGAGAGAGAGAGAGAGAGAGAGAGAGAGAGAGAGAGAGAGAGAGAGAATGATAGAGATAGGAAGATGAAGCATACATACACACACACATGTACACACATGCATACATACACACATGCATGCATACATACACACACATATACACACATGCATGCATACACACACATACACATATACACACATGCATACATACACACACATACACACACATACATACACACACATGTACACATGCATACATACACACACACATGTACACACATGCATACATATACACACATGCATGCATACATACACACACATATACACATATGCATGCATACACATACATACACATATACATACATGCATACATACACACACATGTACACACATGCATACATACACACACATATGTACACATGCATACATACACACATATAGACACATGCATGCATACATACACACACATATACACACATGCATGCATACACACACATACACATATACACACATGAATACATATACACACATGCATGCATACATACACACACATATACACACATGCATGCATACACACACACATACATACACACACACATTTACACACACACATATACACACATGCATACATACACACACATACACATATACACACATGCATACATACACACACATACATACACACAAATGTACACACATGCATACACACACACATGTACACACATGCAAACATACACACATGCATGCATACATACACACACATATACACACATGCATGCCTACACACACACACATCCACACACACATCCACACACACATACATACACACATGCATGCACACACACATATACATACACACATGCATGCATACACACACATGAATACATACACACACATATACACACACATATACACACATGCATACATACACACACATGTACACACACACATACATAAACACACATGCATACATACACACATATACATATACACACATGCATACATTCACACACACACATACATACACACATGCACACATATACACACACATATACAATTTCAGTATAGATAAATAAATATGAAAATAGCTAGTGTTTTAATCAAATATATGTTATTGAATATATAAAATTACGATTTTAAGGTTTTTTTTCACATCAAATATATAAAAACAGGATTAGGGTTTTTAGGCTATCTACACATGCATACACATATGCTCATACATATATATATATATATATATATATATATATATATATATATATATATATATATATATATATATATATATATATATATATATATATATATATATATATATATATATATATATATATATATATATATATATATACGCATATATATACACATGCGAAACATATATACACATGAACACATACACATATAATACATATCTACATGTATATACACATGCATACACAAATATACATATTTTACGTCTAGATCTTTAGGATTAGGGTTTTAGAGTTTTTACATACATATAATTCATTTAAAATTAAATAAGGAAAAAATAAATAAAAACTTAAGAAAAAAAATCCAATATATAAATAAATATATATATATATATAAAATAGGATAATTGTATAGATAAATAAATATGAAAAGAGCTAGTGTTTTAAATAAACTAATTAAATATATATAATTAAATATATAACAATAGGATTAATTTTAAGGTTTTTTATCATAGTACATATATATACACATACACATACACATATACACATACATACATATATATATATATATATATATATATATATATATATATATATATATATATATATATATATATATATATATATATATATATATATATATATATATATATATATATGTGTGTGTGTGTGTGTGTGTGTGTGTGTATGTGTGTGTGTGTATATGTATGTATATATATATATATATATATATATATATATATATATATATATATATATATATATATATATATATATATATATATATATATATATATATATATATATACATATATATATATATAAATATAAATATAAATATATATATATATATATATACATATATATATATATATATATATATACATATATATATATATATATATATATATATATATATATATATATATATATATATATATATATATATATATATATATATATATATATATATATATATATATATATATATATATATACATAGACATATATATACACATGCATACACAAATGTACATATTTTAGGTGTAGATCTTTATGATTAGGGTTTTAGGGTTTTTACATACCTATAATTCAATTAAATTTATATAAAGAAAAAATAAAGAAAAAATTAAGAAAAAATCTGAATATATAAATAAATATATATAAAAAATAGGATAATTGTATAGATAAATAAATATGAAAAGAGATACTATTTTAAATAAATAAATTAAATATATATATTTAATTATATAAAAATATTATTAATGTTAAGGTTTTTTAATAAAGTAAATATATATACACATACACATACACACATATATATATACACATATACACATACACATATATATACACATACACATATATATACACATGCATACACACATATACATGTTTTAGGTCTAAATCTTTATGATTAGGGTTTTAGGGTTTTTACACATGCATAACATATATATACACATACACATACACATAATCCTACAGAATTTAGTATGTACTTGGATGAGGATAGATCTCTTGTTGATAAAGAAGAAGAAGAAGAGAGCTCTCAACAATCTTAGGCTGAATCAGATGCATCAGATGATGGGGGTGTAGACATACATCAAGAAAGTTGTGAATTAATTTGAAAATCTATGAACTTTTTGGTTCTTTTACAACCGTTTGAAAGCACTTCACATAAAGAAACCATGTTCCATTGCATTTTTCAATCACTTTCGAAGATCCTCCATCAATACATGTTTAATCTTTATTGTTTATATAAGATTTTTTATCACTTTTTATATTTCTCATATAGATTTATAAGATATCAATGTTGAATAGGTCTAGATTTTAGGCACATTTTTACCTCCTAAATTTTCAAAAAATGACAAAAAATGACAAAAAATGTCAAAAATTTGCATGTTTTCACTTGATTTTTGAAATATATGTATACTAGTGTATACTAGTAGCTGCCATATTCATTCATCTATGAAGAGAGACACTTCCACTAGCAAGAGGTAGCATCGTTTGTTGAAACAACTTTTTTCTTGTGCGAACATGAAACAAAGAGAAAAGGTAAACGAAACAAGAAAAAAGCCATTATGCTATTGTAGAACATGAAACAAGCGTAAATGGAAGGCTATGAAGCCTCGTTTTGTAGCGTTCAATAGCAAAGCAATTACTTCCATGTGCCTCGTTTCACTCACAAATGTGGTAACTACACGAATGTTGTATTCTCTAACGAGGAGGCAAAAAAGAAAAAAAAAAAAGGGAGAGGAATATAAACACGACGTATATGTGTCATAACGGCAACGAAAAATACTACAACATTGAGGGAAACAAGCCAACGCATATGTAATAAGATGGTCTTACATGTCCATGAAAATGTAGAGGAGTATTAGAAAATTGCGTATGCAAATGTGTATGAGTATTAAGAAGTTGCATGGTGATTTTCACAAAAGGGAAATGGATCGATTGTGTCAAAGCAAGGATCGAGTTCTTCTATATTTTCTTTTCACAAGTCAAAGCTTAGGATCCTAGAATTGGTTGGAATCTGGATACTATTTCAAGCTCCCACCACTCGATCCTCACCAATCATCAACTTTTCTATGAACTTTTCTTTGATCGCTATCGATGCCCCAAACATAGACCTGGATAGAGTGTATATCTAGGACTCTCTTCCTCCTCTCCAAGCTCTCGTTGTTCATGGAAGAGAATCTAACATTGGCACTCTCTGTATTGATAGAAAAGGTCAAGTGGGAATCCCTTTGTTTGTCCCTTGACCTACACAACTCATGTTGACAAATTCTATGCTTGCAGGTGTCTTCATCTCTCCCATTCCATCAAAACCAAGATCCTTAAAAGCATTATGGTACTTGGGCATAGTATGGTTTGAGTGAGGGATTGAGTGTATGAGTGAGCAGGGTATTATGGTTCTTGTATATGGTTCTTGTATATTTGTCGTTTACAAATCAAAGCTTAGGATCCTAGAACTGATTGGAATCTCGATATTATTTCGAGCTCCCACTTGGTTTAATGTCCTTGGCCCTCCCATTCATCACACACCTCATCTTGATAAACTCTATGCTTGCAGGTGTCTTCATCTCTCACATTCCATCAAAACCAAGATCCTTAAAGCATTATGGTATTTGGGCATAGTATGGTTTGAATGAGGAATCGACTGTATGAGTGAAGAGAGCATATTGTTCTTCTATATTGTTTTTCTACAAATCAAAGCTTAGGATCCTAGATTTGGTTGGACTCTGGATACCATTCCGAGCTCCCCCCCCCCCATTGGATCCTCACCAATCATCAAGAAGGAAGATGTTGTATTGCTATCTATGAACTTTTCTTTGATTGATATTGATGTCCGAAACATAGAACTTGATAAAGTGTCTATCCAGGAATCTCTTCTTCTTCATAAAGCTCACGTTGTTCATGGTAGACACTCTAACATGGTCACTCTTCATAGTGATAGAAAAGGTCAAGTGGAAATCCCTTTGTTTGTCCCTTGACCTTAAGCCGGACTCCTTGAGGGTGTGGAAAAGGTCAAGTGGGACTTCCTTTGTTTGTCCCTTGACCTCAAGGATAGATGTAGTAACACATGCTTTTCTTGGTTTAATAACCTTGACCCTCCCCTTCATCACATAACTCATCTTGAAGAATTCTATGCTTTCAGGTGTCTTCACGTGTGCCATTCCATCAACATCAAGATCCTTAATAGCATTATCGTATTTGGGCATATTATCATTTAAGTGAGAAGAGAGAGAGAGATAGAGAGAGAGAGAGAAAAGAGTGGGACTAGAGGTACAAATACACGCATACACACACATATACATCATACATGCACATTTACACACATATACATATAACATGCACATTTATACATACACACACATACATGCACATTTTTACATGCACATACACATGCATGCAGTTACACACATAAAATGAATACACATAGACACATGCACATATTCACATACACGTACACATACTCACATACACATACACATGCAGAATCATATGTACACACACATAGACTCATAAAACATATTTAAATGCATATATACATATAGACATGCATATATGCACACACACAACACATGCATATGCACATATAGATACACATACATACACAACACATGCATATGCATAAATAATTAAATCCTATTTCGAAAATCCTAAATTGAAAACACTAATTTCAATATTAGGGTTTTCAAACCCCTAATTTAAAAACTCTAATCAATGAGGATCATAATATATATAAAGATATATACACATCATGTAGATACACATACATAAATATAAAATGGAGTAGATATATTATGCATCACACATACATGCCTAAATGCACACATAAATATATATATATACATGCATACATATTTACATGTACACATTTACACATAGACACATATAACTATATACATGTACACAATTATAAACACTTGCATATATTACATCAATATTTTACATAAATGCATATGCATATATACACATATGCATACTAGGACATGTATACATATATCACACACATGCAAACACATACATATACATGCAATACATATATATAAATACTAACATACATGCTTTATTCGATCTCTCGAACAATAAACTGTTCAAACAATGACCTACCTCTAGGTTGCACATGAATGACTTGCCACCAAGGATGAGCATCTGGGTTTTTATAAAAAAATGCTTGTTCAATATGCCTAGGAAGAATATATGGTTCTTTAGTAGATCGCATTACCTTGGAAGAATCAATTGCCCAAAACCCAGATAATTCCTTTCTTAATGTGGAATTTCTACCTTTATACTCGGCTTGAAACCAGTCAACCTTCAAAGTGACCTATGAAAATATATAACAACAAAAACCCATTATTAGGTGCTTAAAAAAATAACTAACTCTATCATAAAAAATATAAAGTTTTTATACCTGTTTGAATGTACAAAATGAAATTTCCTAGATACCGACAATAGTTCCTACGTAACCAAGTTCTCCATCTATAAGGTTTGTGTCTTTTGAGCTAGCACGTGATAGTTGCTTGAAAGAAGCAACAATACTAGAATCCTCTGTTTTACGTAAAGAATCAATGGCTTTGATTCTTATATGTTGTCCAAAAGCCCACATATTAGTGAACATTCAAGCCTCCAAAATAAATTCAATAAGTAAATAGAAACTAATATACATATATGGAAAAAATAAAATATTATTTTAATAAAATTACCTTTCGTTCACAACCTATCATTAACTCTCTTTGCTCATCTAAGATTTCTTCATTATTTGCGTTGGCACGTTGCAAACGACTATATAGCCACTCCGTGAAAGAAGATATATCTGTGATCTCATTATTATCAAGATTACGTCTATATCTTTTGTTTTTTTTCCTTTTACTTCAGAGATTTTGAAGTTCCTTGTACTCGCTAAGGAATGCTTGCATGCATTCCCTATTATATGCTACAAAATTAGAAACATCATTTTTTTCTTGAAATGTAAATAAGAATGGAACTCCTTTACCTGATAATACCTCATCTATTATTTTTGAAGAAGACTCGTTGCTCCATGCACGTGGAGCTTCTTCATGAACTCTTTCAAGGTACTCACTAACGTAATACATGCACTCTTCAAGCATCCAACCCTTTGTCATGGATCCTTCTGATTTCGCTCTTTGTCGCACATAACCTTTTAATATTCCCATAAATCGCTCGACCCAAAACATCCATCGAGTGTTGACAATACTTGCAATCTCTATTTCATCTACAAGATGGACTAATAAATGAACTTGAATATCAAAAAATGAAGTAGGAAGTTCTTTCTCCATCAAACATAGTAGCTCTTTGCATTCACGTTTTTTTTGTGGATCGAGTTTTTGTCAATCACTTTGGATGTAATCCACCTATACATATTATAAAAACAATTATAAAGACATACCTATCACATCTCCTACTCCTTTCGTTGTACATCCATCGATAACCAAAGGTAAAATATGATTCAAAACGTTATGCCAGTCATGGGTCTTTAACCCAGATAAGCTCTTATCATCCATAGTAAACATGTTTTGAAAAGATGCTCCATATCCTATAAGAGTTTTAATCAATTGAATTCTATTGTTGATAGTTTGTATCTCTTTTGTTGTAAGTACCCAAGGAGCAGGTGCATAAGTTTTTTCTTCTCGATCTCTATCAAAAACTGGCCATAAATTTGGTTTGGATCTTTTATCTTTCAAATCATTCCTTGATGCTATGGTATCTTTTAGTCTTAGAAGATGCTGCCATAGTGAATAACCAATATTGTTGAATATATGCATACGATGAAGAAGATGACATACTTTGAACTCTTTCCAATACTCCAAAGAATACCATATTGATATGTTCTCTGCAAGTGCCAATTTTCCTTTACCTCTCTTCACATACTCATTATATGAATCATCACTGAAGATTTCTGATTCTAGATCTATCAGAGGTCCATCTGTCCATTATTTATTCCAATCCATAGGCGTCATAAGTGGGAGTCCCTTTGTTTGTCCCTTGACCTACACAACTCATGTTGACAAATTCTATGCTTGCAGGTGTCTTCATCTCTCCCATTCCAGATTCCAACCAAATCCTAGATTTGGTTGGAATCTGGATACTATTCCGAGCTCCCATTCCCCATTGGATCCTCACCAATCATCAAGAGGGAAGAGGTTGTATTGCTATCTATGAACTTTTCTTTGATTGATATTGATGCCCGAAACATAGAACTTGATAAAGTGTCTATCCAGGACTCTCTTCTTCCTCTTCAAGCTCACGTTGTTCATGGTAGAGACTCTAACATGGTCACTCTTCATAGTGATAGAAAAGGTCAAGTGGGAATCCCTTTGTTTGTCCTTTGACCTTAAGCGGGACTCCTTGAGGGTGTGGAAAAGGTCAAGTGGGACTCCCTTTGTTTGTCCCTTGACCTCAAGGATAGATGTAGTACATGTGTTACACCTGGTTTAATAACCTTGACCCTCCCCTTCATCACACCACTCATCTTAAAAAATTCTATGCTTGCAGGTGTCTTCAAGTGTGCCATTCCATCAACATCAAGATCCTTAACAGCATTACGGTATTTGGGCATAGTATCGTTTGAGTGAAGGATCAAGTGTATGAGTGAGCATAGCATTAGGGTTCTTTTATATTTTTCTTTTAGAAGTCACTACAAGATATCAAGGGCATATAGATGTTGTGCATACCAATGGTCACATGTCGGCATCGGTATGACCATTGAAAACCCTTGAAGATGCGTCGGTACGTGCATAAGTATGAGCATCGGCATGAGCATCGGTACATTACTCGAAACTACCGCACTTATACCAACACTCATACTGACGCTCATACCGATGCAATGTTTTAACCGGACCCGAGAGCAAAAATTCGACATTCATCGCTTTTGAAACAAAACCTGCTATTGTTGAGTTTGCACATGCGAGCTACATCTCTTTGTTTCTCACTCTTTATCTCTCTCTCTCTCTACGCACACCTCTCTATTTTTCTAGATCGGAAGTTTATGTAAGTATCGCACATACTGTAGCACTCGTTTTTCTTTCTTTATGCTTTCCCTTTTCTAATTTCTTTTCTCTTTAGTTTTGCAAGAGATTTTGGCATCAGGTCTTTAGAATTCGACGAAGGAAAACTTTAAGTGAATTTTCAGGACAATGATCCAAACAATTACATCCATGTAAGTGATTGTTAAGTTTTCGATTGACATAGAGAGAGAGAAATGAAAGAAAGAGAGAGATCTAGAGAAACATAAAGAGAGAGAGATACACAAAGAAAGAGAGAGACATATACATATACATACACACTCACATATGTATACACACACATATGTGCATATGCACATGCATATGCATACATATATACACACACACATATGCATATACATACACACATGCATATACATACACACATATGTGCATGCACACATACACATGCATATGCATACACACATGCATATGCATACACACATACATATACATACACACATACACAAATGCATATGCATACTCGCATGCATATACATACACACATATGTGCATACACACATACACATGCATATGCATACACACATACACAAATGCATATGCATACACACATGCATATACATACACACATATGTGCATATGCACATACACACATATGTGCATATGCACATACACATGCATATGCATAGCGTCTCATATGCGACGTCCTGTGTTCCAGAGTGTTGCATAAGCGGCGCTCTGAAATGTAAAAAAAAAAAAAATCGATTTCTCCCGGCACATTTGTGCCGGGATTTGGATGCGAGAGCAAGAGAACGAGAGAGAGAGAGAGAGAGAGAGAGAGAGAGAGAGTGAGTGAGAGAGATAGATAGAGAGAGAGAGAGAGACGTCCTACGTTGAAGCCAAGTATGCGCACTGTTGAGGGTTCGAGGTTCATCACAACACAAATAATATCCAAACTATTCACACTTCTCACACTGGTCTTCATCAACAGATAATCTACAGTCAATCAGACCTTCATTCTCATATTATCTTCTACTGATTCAAAAATTCTTAGTCTCGTTAAACACACATTACAGAGCGTATCAAATCATATTACAGATCTGCACATTACTGCGCGGACTACATCATCATCAAACTTTACATATTGCAAATACATTCTTGAAACATCTGTCAGAAGTTTTTCAATTACGGAGAGTTTGAGAACTTCAGATACAAAATATGCTTCTAAGTTACAGTCTTTATATGGAGAAAACATCACACTGCACCTGATTCAAGTACTGCACTTGTGCTTCTACAGACCTTCCTCTTCATTTCTTCGAACACCAGTCCCCTCTTTGCGTGTGTCGTATAACTTCTTTTTTTCTTCTTCTTATGACATGCACACGAACTTCGATATAACCGTCTATTAAAATTTGATTCACCCAAAAATATATATATCCAACTAGATAATATCTAAGTCTAACAATCTTTCATAATTCAAATTAATCATCTATCTTCCATATATCCCCTATATTCAACACCTGGCACAGCCCGGTGGGTAATTTTGTCAAAAATTAGACTCGAATTTAGCAATCCCTTGATCATATAAAATAATTTCCTTCGACTGTTTCAAAATAGCCACTTCCTCTACTTCAACCTTCCGACTCTGCAACATATTGACATCCTCCTCAGGATAATCTTGCTTTTGTTGAAAATCTCTGTCAAATAATGAACTGCTGCTTTTCAATTATCATATCCACCTTTTCTTCTAGATTCTTCTGTAACAACTATTCATGTAACTCTTTAATGATTTGTACCTGTTCTTCAATTTTCTTCTCTTGTTTTTCAATAATATGGAATAAATCTTTTTCATACTTTTACACAAAGCATGCCTGCACTTGCTCATTCTGAATCCTAAACATACTTTGCTAACGACTCTGAAGCACAATCCAAATATCTTAAGAATACTTATGCAACTGTTGCTTTAATAAGCCAATATCTGACCCTGTCATTAATACTGCATCCAATTCTACATCTTCATTTTTTAACATCTGCTTCTCCAGCACCTCTAATACCTGCATCCTGGATTGAAGAATTACTTGTTCATTCTATAGAGTAGCATTAAGTGCTGAAAAATCCATCATGTCTTTTTGAATTTGTTCTTGTATAGACCGCTGTCATTCTTCAAATTCCTGCATGGACCGCTTTATTCTGGATAGCTCTATTACTTGTTGCATCTTGTTCTGTTGAAATTTCTCTAATATTTAAGCCTTCTTATTCAATTCCTCCTGAAGTGTTTAACCTGCCTCTGTAAAGACTGATAATCCTCCACGTTAATAGACACTTTGGTCTGTTCGTACCTAATTAATCTCTCCTCTTGCAAGACTAGAAAATTGGAAATTTCCTGCAACCTTTCCTTCATTCCTTGTACATCATACCCTGTATTCTTTATTGATTGATGCATAACATCCTCTGACAACCTATCCCCTACTGCTTGCAACTGTTCTTCCAATCTTCTCTTTTTAGACAACTTAAAAACAGTTCCTAGTACTTTTGGGTGCTCATCCTCCTCTACCACCTGCAGCAGATTATCCTCCTTTATCACTGCTTTTCCTAAATGAGTTTGAATTTTCTGCATAACCAGCTCCAATTCTTGTACAGTATAACCTGCTTTCAGAAGATCCTTACACATCTCTGAAGATGTGTCCACTTCTCGCATAGCTAGCTGGTCCTGATTTTTACTCATCAACTCATCACTACGAATGTTTATCTCCTTCGGCCAGGACAACTTCTGATTGTCCACCATCTCCACAAACTCAAACAATGCTGCCAAATATGCTGACATCCTACTGTTCAATTGTGTTTTACGTATATCCCCTACAAATGTCTCACTCTGCATGTGATCATGCAACCAATGAGTCCAACTGACCTGTCCACTACCTCTGCATAAGCCAACGGTGTAAAATTTTCTTTGGACACGTAATCATATTTGATGATGAAACACAACCTCTCCAAGTACCATTTCAACTACTCTCGTCTAGCATAACATGCATTCTTCATCATATAATATTGTCGTCCCCCTTTCCTGGGCCCAAAATCTTTCTTCAAGGCATCCTCAGAACACTTCGGAATGACGACATCATTGTAAATAGGTAACTTAAAGATTTCTGCAACTAGTTCCGGTGAAAATTTTACCTAAAGTGCCAGCTGACCTTTCATTTTCTTGATGATCTCCAGCTGACTCTTTGCATAATAGTTGCATCTCCATCTCCCCCATGGCAAAGTAGCAAATTGAAACAAATTGATCTTACGGAGCCAATTCTCATTTGTGGTAGATTGTGTATCAATTTCCACCTTGAAGTCCGTAAATGCTTCCATAAGAGTTTGCACAAACTTAGTAGTCACTGATGGCGTCGATATCTCCTCCTCATCATCTTGTAGCAAGCTATTACTTTCCTCAGTTGTGGTTTGTTCCTTGCGCACCATAGTTTCTCTTTTTCTCATATGTCCCCGCATGACTTCTGGTTCAGGCACCACCCCAGTAGACACAAGAAGAGACGTTATTTTGGGGGCCATAAAGTAGTACTGAGAATACAAGTTCCACAAGTGCGAATGTTTGACTTGCCACTGATAGAAATGGTTGACGTACTTACTCATGTACCACTTGATGCGATGCAATAATATTATAGTATGGATCACTTTAAAAATCATTAGGAGCCTGTTTCCTCGCAGTACCATAACACATTTAAAAGATCTTTGACTCGTGCTTGAATAATCATTAAAACTAATGCGCACTTCAAGAATACCAAACTGATATTTAAATTCCGTAACACTGCTTTTTCTGATGCACGAACTTTCGACCACAACATTCCGACTAACCTTACTTTGAAAGATAATATCTGGCTGAGCACTGCCTTTCTGTTCATGTTTCCCCTGATACATCTGTTCATCATGTCTCTTACCACTTGCAATCCTTATTGTGCCTGTCTCCGAAACTTCATTACTTGCTGACCTAGAATGTCCCTTTGAGCCTGCAATCCGATCCAGTAACACCTCCTTCTCAATTTTTGATTGTGGAATAATCCTTAGCAAAATGTTGTACTGCAACTTTGGACATGGAACCCATTGTAGTCGTAAGAAAGTACTTAATGTAATTTTGGACCAACAAGAATCCAGAAAACACGTCACCATGGATGAAAATCTAGAGAAATAAACTGTTTTACTACGATGATCACGGACATTGTTGATTTGATTTTCAGGATCATGGACCACTTGCACAACATTAGAAGATAACCAATCCAAATGTGGCAGCTTCCCCTGAAATAATTTCAGCTTAAATCCATTGATTGGTTTGTCCATCCATGTGCCAAACACATCTACCACTCAAAAAGTTCCTTGACCTAAATCCTGCACAATCTGATATGGGCCTTTATATCTCAATGTAAGCTTTCGTGGATGAGGTCCAAGCTTAGAATTATACACCATCACCCAATCTCCTTCTTTAAATAACTTAAACTTCACATTCTGATTCACCCAAGCTTGTCTCCGCCTTTGAATTACCTCAGTAATATATGCACTTACCAAAGGATCCTCCTCCATCTGAAGAAGATATTTGCTCCTGTGTTTAACCGATAGCTCAGGAGACATCTTTTCTGCCGTGATTCGCAAACTTGGAACTACAAATTCCATAGGTACGACTGCCTCCAATCCATATACCAATCAGAATGGTGTCATTCCGATTGTCACTTTAAATGCTGTTTTGAATGACCATAAAGCTGAGTCGAGTAACAAATCCCAATTTTTCTGATTGTGATGCACTAACTTTTTAAGAATACGCATTAAGGTTTTATTCGTACTTTCCACTTGACCATTTGCTTGTGGATGATAGGTTGTAGTCTTTTTATGCATGATTAAATGAATTCTTCTTAATTCTAAAATCACCTCATTAAGAAAATGAGTACCTCTATCACTTACCAACTCAATCGGACAACTAAACCTGGTCATAATATTATGATAAAGAAATTTTGCCACACTTGCTGCCCTATTATCCTTCAATGCCACTGCTTCCACCCATTTCATACAATAGTCTGTTGCCACAAGTATATACCTACTTCCCCACTAAGTAGTAGGTTTAATGGGCCCCACAAAATCCATGCCCCATTTTTGGAAAGGATCCAATGGTAAAACTGGATTATCAGACATCCGATCTGAATTATTAGGTTGGCCCAGCTTTCGGCAAATTACACATCCTTTAGAATACTCATGCGCATCCTTTAACACAGTTGGCCACCATAATCCAGCTTGTAAGACCTTCTTCCCTGTAATATCCACTGACAAATGACCTCCTGCTAGACTTGAATGTGCTTCCTGTAACACAGCTGGTTGTTCAAATTCTAGTACACACCTCCTTATGACCTTATCCACCATTTTTTTGTATAATGCCCCAGCTATAACCAAATACGGCCTACTTTTAAGTGCGAACTTCTTCCTTTGATCAGGTGTAAAGTACTGCGGTAATGAACCATCCGTTAAAAAAACTAGCAATTGGTCATACCAAGAATCTGCTTTCACCACTTGTGCAATAAACAACTCAGCATCCAGAAATTCATCACTTACACCTATAGGTGGTTCTCCTGAATCCAATCTACTAAAGTAATCTGCCATTGCATGGTCTTTTCCTAGAGTATGCATAATCACAAAATCAAATTCATGTAATAAAAGCATCCACCTGGCTAATCGTCTTGTTAATAAGGGTTTCTTGATTACATAGACCAAAGCCTGATGATCCACATGAAAAACAACCTTATCACCCAATAAATAATGTCAAAACTTGTTAAGAGCATATACCATTGCCAAAGCTTCCCTTTCTGTCACCGGGTAGTTCCTTTCAGTCGCACACAATACTCTACTCGCATAATAGACTGGTCTATACCAGCCCTTCTCTTTCTGCTGCATCAAAACGGCTCCTACCGCCACGTCCAATGCATCAACAAATATATGAAATGGCAATGACCAATCTGGTGGTTGCAAAATTGGTGCCACCGGCACCATCTTCTTTAACAATTGAAATGCTTTCTCTTGAGCATCTTCCCATACAAATGGAACATCCTTTTTGGTCAAATGCGTAAGTGGTTGAGAGACATTTTCTAAATACCATAAATATCTGGAGTGCCGCTTAATCTGACCCACAAACCGCATTACTTCTTTCACGTTGGTTGGTGCTTTAGCTGTGCTAATAGCTTCGATCTTCTTAATATTAATAGCCATCCCTTCTTGCAAAATAACATGGCCCAATAAAATATGACTTTCGACGGCAATAATGCTCTTAAACGGATTCAACACCATCCAAAACTTCCGACATCTGTCAAAACATGATTTCAGGTGTAGCAAATGCTGAATCATCTTACCAAAGGCCGAAAAATCATCTACAAACACTTGCATAAAATCCTATAGATAAGGTTCAAACACTTTATGCGCCACATAATTGAACGATGGCGGTCCATTCTTTAATCCAAAACTCATGACTGTAAACAAATAAGCACCAAATTCAGTAATAAATGTTGTTTTATGCTGATCCTCCTAGCAACACTGATCTGATTATAGCCTGAAAATCCATCCAAGAAACTATACATTTCATGCCCTACTACTGCGTCCAACATTGCATCACAAAAGGGCATGGGAAACGGATCTGTAACTGTTGCCGCATTTAACTTTCTATAATCGACACAAATTCTGAGCTTCCCATTCTTTTTCGGGACCACTATGATGGGAGATAGCCAAGTCACCTAACTCACCGGTTTGATAAATCCAACTGCCAATAGTTTATCAATTTCTTCCTTCACCTGTTTAGCAAAGTTAGGATTCATTCTATATCTTTGCTGCGCTACGGGTACTGCATCCATCTTCAGATTAATCCGATGTTGATGCAAATCAGGGTCGATACCTTTCACTTGAGTGTAATCCCAAGCAAACACATCGACATACTCTTTTAGTAAGCAAATAAGATCCTCCCTAAACTTTCCTTCCAATGTTTTGCCAATCCACACGATCTTTGGTTCAACTTCTGTTCCTAAATTAACCTCTTGAAGCTCCTCCTCCTTTACCCTCGTAGAACCTACATACTTCTGCTCGTATATCCATTCCGCCAGAGTTATTATTTCTGTCTCTTGTTGTTCCACCTGGTGCTGTACTCGAATTTCCATACTTTTCTCGAACATCCTTTGTATTTGTGCACCTTCAACCTGTTCACCTGGAATTCGCCCTTCTGTGTTCTGCACAATGAGATTATCCTTACTTAATACTCCTGCCACATCAACTTCTAATACCGGTACCACTGTTGGATTTGCTTGCAAAGACTTTTCTTCTTCATCATCTTCTATTTCGTCCGCTAAATTAATTGTTTGAGCCATGAGTGGTTTTTCCTGTACAGACATATTTCTTCTTCCTCGCATAGGGATTGTCACTTGCTTTTTTCCCTTTGTAATTATTACCACATTTAGAACCTAATCCTGCTTGACTTTGGCAATCCGAAACCAAGGTCTCCCTAACAACATTTCATATGGATATGCTGACTCAGACATCCTAATGACCACAAAATTTACCATAAATGACAATCCTGAAATGATAATCTATTGCTACTTCCAAATGCCAACCAGTTGAACTCGAGTTTCATCCGCCACTTTGACCTGAAAAGGTGTTGGAGCCAATGCCCCTCTTCCCATTTCTATAAAAATATGCTCAGGTAAGATGTTTACCCCTGATCCTCCATCAAGGAACACTTCGTCGAATCGCCTCTGGTTGTACTGCACCTGAATTACGGGCACTACAATGTCAACATCTGTTGGATCAATCCTATTGGCCAAAGTTGAAGGTACCGACCTAATTTCTGGCTCTGCACGTTGCCCAAGTAACCTCTTCAACAACTTCTCATGAAATGCTGGTACCAAAGATAACAGTTGATCCAAAGACAATTTCAATGGTGAGCTAATGATTGCATCAAACCAATCTTTTTCCAAATCTTGGTGGCTCTGACTCCTATTCCCCTCTACTATTGAAGGTATCAAATCCATTTCTTGTTGTTTCTCAGTATGACCTCCACATCTTACCTGTTTATGTTGCTCGTCCTGGACTTGCTTCAAGACCTTGTCTCTGATATGCCTTTGTTCTTGCCAATTATTAGGTCCTTTATTTTTTGACCTTGTAACTGCCAACACTTCCACTTCTTTGCCTTTCCCACATTGTTTGCAATCACACTGCCATTGATTATCCCTCTTAACATGTATTGTCCCAGATGTACTTGGTGTATCAGTCCCTCTATCGTCCTGATCAGGCCATTCTATGAGCATGGCATTTGCCTCAGCCACCTGCTGCCCCTGTTGTTGATGTTGTCCCTGTTGATTATTCTAATTGTACCTGATAACGGTATACCTCTTCTTCCCTATTCTTTACCCATAAGGGACAATTCGGCCCTATCCAATGATCGGGAGCTGAACAATATCCACAAGGCATCACCCGCGGTGGTCGACCCTGCGGATTCCCTTGTTGGTTATTCCCCTGCTGGTTCCCTTGGTCTCTCCATGGAGTTCTTACTTGTTGCTGCCTCTGAAAATTACCCTACCCTTGGACAGGAATAGCCTGATTGGCCGCTACTTCATTTAGGTTCCTATTATCTTGCTGCGAACTTTGCCCTCTATTCTTGGGGTTGTACCAACACTGATTTGTTGTATGTCCCTCTTTATCACAGATATCACAAAATCTTTTTTCCTTTGGAGCTACTATGGAATGTCCATGTCTCTTTAACTTACTAATCCATGCCTCCTCTTTATTTTGCTTGGTCTTATGCTTGCGATGCTTTTCCCCACTATTTCTTCATCGTGGTTATCAGAGTTAGAATCATTTGAACTCTTGCCTGACTCTGTTTCTGAATCAGATTCAGTCTCTGAACCGGAATCAGACTGTCTCTTTTTTGCTCGTCCAAATCTTCTTTTCACGTGCCGTTGCTAACACTAATACATCAAAGCCATTTGCAATGTCCACACTTGCAACCACATGTCTAATTGTGCTTCGTAATCCTTTTAGAAAGTATTCTGCCAACATCTCATCAGTAGGTCTTTCATTCTCTTGCAATCTTTCCATTAAAGTCCTGAACTTCTGAGCATAGTCTTCCACTAACATGGTTTTTTGTCTGATAGCTCTCAACTTCCGTAATACATCGGAAGGAGCCTTTTCTTTTCGAAATCGTTGCAAAAATACTATTTTCAAATCATCATATGTAGCAAAATGAGCAATACCATATTGACTGAACTAGCTCATCGCTCGTCCTTCCATCATGGTAGCAAATTGTTGGAGCTTAATGTCATCCCCATAGATAGCCGGGTATCCATTACCTGTCCATTTTATTTTGAATTGAGCCACATGGCAATCAGCGTCTTCTTTAGAGCTTCCCCTGAAATGAGCTGCTTTGACTTTAGGATTGGGAGGCGATTGAGCCATTGGCTGTGGTTGAGGTGTACGCCTAGTTGTGTGACCGGTCGCCCCTACAAGTGGGTCAAACTGGAGTCGTCGTCTTACTCCTATAGTTGCTTCTGTTAGGAATAGCGCTCCAATCTTGAGTTTCCAGATTTTCTTCCTCCTCTGCTTCGTACAACTCGTAAAATTCTGAGGATGACTCCACATTCGCTGCTCTTGCCTGTGCTCTTGTAAAATACACTTTACCAAATTGTTTCCTTCTTTCCTTCATGCATTTCTTGCTTCTTCAGTAGTACAGTAGGATTGCCAATTGTGTTGAAGGTTCAAGGTTCAACACAACACAAATAATATCCAAACTATTCACACTTCTCACACTGGTCTTCATCAACAGAGAATCTACATTCAATCAGACCTTCATTCTCATATTATCTTCTACTGAGTCAGAAATTCTTAGTTTCGTTAAACGCACAATACAAAGCGTATCAAATCACATGCTACAGATCTGAACATTACTACGGACTACATCATCATCAAACTTTACATATTGCAAATACATTCTTGAAACATCTGTCAAAAGTTTTTCAATTATGGAGAGTTTGAGAACTTCAGATACAAAATATGCTTCTAACTTACAGTCTTTATAGGGAGAAAACATCATGCTACGCCTGATTCAAGTACTACGCTTGTGCTCTGCAGACCTGCCTCTTCATTTCTTCGAACACCACTCCCCTCTTTGCATGTGTCGTATAACTTCTTTTTTTCTTCTTCTTATGACATGCACACGAACTTCGATATAACCTCCTATTAAAATCCGATTCACCCAAAAATATATATATCCAACTAGCTAATATCTAAGTCTAACAATCTTTCATAATTCAAATTAATCATCTATCTTCCAGATTCCCCTGTCTTCAACACGCACACACACACACTTACACACACATACATATGCATACACACGCACATATACACACATAGACACACACACACATACACATAGACACACATACACATACATACACAAATATACACACATACACACATAATGTTGCATACACACACACATACATGCATACACACACACATATACATGCACACATACATGCATACAGACACACATATACATACACACACACATATATACATACACACACATATGCATACATAATGCACATGCAGACATACACATACATAATGTATACACATGCACACATATATACACATACACATACACACACATACACACATACACACATACACACACACACACACACACACGTACACACACACATACACACATATATGCATACACACACACATAGAGAGACATGCACACACATACATGCATACATATGCATACATAATGCATATGCATATGCATATGCATACATAATGCATATGCATATGCATACATACATACATACTTACATGCATACACACACATATGCATACATAATGCACATGCATACATACACATACATAATGCATATTCATACATAATGCACATGCATACATACACATACATAATGCATACACACACATATGCATACATAATGCATACACACACATACACACACATATGCATACATACATGCATACACATACACACATAGACACATACACACACATAGACACATACACACACATAAACAGATACACACTCATAGACACACACATACACATAGACGCACACACACATACACAAACATATTCACACACACATAGACACATACACACATAATGATGCATTCACACACATACACATGCATACACACATACACACACATATACACACACACATACACACATACACACACACATAAAGAGACATACACACACATACACATACATGCATACATATGCATACATAATGCATATGCATATGCATACATACATACTTACATGCATACATAATGCACATGCATACATACACATACATAATGCATACACACACATATGCATACATAATGCATACACACACATACACACACATATGCATACATACATGCATACACATACACACAAACACATACACACAGGTAGACACATACACACACATAAACACATACACACTCATAGATGCGTCTCGACACATACACATAGACACACACACATAGACACACACATATACACACACACATATACACACACACATACACACATAATGATGCATACACACACATGCACATGCATACACATACATATGCATACATACATGCATACACATACACACACACACACACAGACACATACACACACATAAACACATACACACTCATAGACACACACACATACACATAGACACACACACACACATACACACACATATACACACACATACACACATAGACACATACACACATAATGATGCATTCACACACATACACATGCATACACACATACACACACATATACACACACACATATACACACACACATATATGCATACACACACACATATATGCATACACACACACATAGAGAGACATGCACACACATACACATACATGCATACATATGCGTACATAATGCATATGCATATGCATACATACATACTTACATGCATACATAATGCACATGCATACATACACATACATAATGCATACACACACATATGCATACATAATGCATACACACACATACACACATATGCATACATACATGCATACACATACACACCTAGACACATACACACACATCGACACATACACACACATACACACTCATAGACGCGTAGCGACACATACACATAGACACACACACACATAGACACACACACATATACACACACACACATACACACATAATGATGCATACACACACATATGCATACATGCATGCATACACATACACACATAGACACATACACACACATAGACACATACACACACATAAACACATACACACTCATAGACGCGTAGCAACACAGACACATAGACACACACACATACACACACACACATATACACACACACACACACACACATACACACATACACACATACACACATAATGATGCATACACACACATACACATGCATACACACACATATGCATACATACATGCATACACATACACACATAGACACATACACACACATAGACACATACACACACATAAACACATACACACTCATAGATGCACACACATACACATAGACACACACACATACAGACACATATACACACACACATAGACACATACACACATAATGATGCATACACACACATACACATGCATACACACATACACACATACATGCATGCACAGACATACACACACACATACACACATACACACACATATATGCATACACACACATAGAGAGACATACACACACATACACATATATGCATACATATACATACATAATGCATATGCATATGCATACATACATACTTACATGCATACACACACATATGCATACAGAATGCACATGCATACATACACATACTTAATGCATACACACATGCATACATAATGCATACATAATGCATACACACACATACACACACATATGCATACATAATGCACATGCATATGCATACATACATGCATACACATACACACATACACACACATAGACACATACACACACATAAACACATACACACTCATAGACGCACACACATACACACATACACACACATACATACACACATACACACATACTTAATGCATACACACACATATGCATACATAATGCATAGATAATGCATACACACACATACACACACATATGCATGCATAATGCACATGCATATGCATACATACATGCATACACATACACAGAGACACATACACACACATAGACACATACACACCCATAAACACATACACAGTCATAGACGCACATACGTACACATAGACACACACACATACACACACATATACACATACACACATACACACATAATGATGCATACACACACATACACATGCATACACACATACACACACACAAACACGCACATACATACACACACATGCATACATACACATACTTAATGCATACACACATACATATGTACATGTATATATATTGATTTTTAACCCATTTTGTTTTATATGTTAGGTATTATGGATCCTAGTAGAGAGAGAAAGGCGAAACTCACTCTCATAGAAAGTCTTATGAGAGCAAGAGTTCCATCTGATACTCTAGGGGCCATCATGCTTGATTACTCAGAGATGTCTGATGACGAGCTGGACTATACAATTCAGATGCTTACCCAGCGATTAGAGGAGGGATCTTCTGCGGCTCCACATGCAGGAAGATAGCTATCTACTCATAGGTATGTTTTTTTTTCATAAACTTTTTTAATGATATTATAACACATATTTTTATTTATTTTTATCTATCTATTTTTAGGACACCTATACCACTTCCAGATCATGATAGCAGAGCAGAGTTGCCTATGAGGACATGCATAGGCATCTTAGAACTAGAGTGCGATATAGAGCCAGAGGGGAACATTGTGTACATAGGGAATGGATTGGAGTTCAAGAGAAGAATCTAGGCATTATGCGACTCTTACTTGCACCTTGTCCACTTACCGTGGAAGTAAGTATAAATTTTACATATAAATATTTTTATGTTTTATTTACATTATTTTTTATATTTTTGTAGTGAGCATGATGAGAGGGATAAAAAATGTGTACTTACTTCACTTGAGACAGAGTTTGGGACAGGATGGTCGCATAAGTGGTGTCTAAAAGAGATGCGGACACTTATGGCTCATCGTTGGGATAATCCACGATATGCACTGCTTTTATGTATATATATGTGGATATGACTATGTGTGTTTATGTATGTATGTATGTATATGAGAGAGAGAGAAAAGAGTGAGACTAGAGGTACAAATACACGCATACACACACATATATATCATACATGCACATTTACACACATATACACATACATGCACATTTATACATACACACACATACATGCACATTTTTACACACACATACACATGCATGCAGTTACACACATATAATGAATACACATAGACACATACACATACTCACATACACGTACACATACTTACATACACATACACATGCATAATCATATGTACACACACATAGACTCATATAATAATATTTACATGCATATATACATATACACATGCATATATACACACACACAACACATGCATATGCACATATAGATACACATACATACACAACACATGCATACGCATAAATAAATAAATCCTATTTCAAAAATCCTAAATTGAAAACACTAATTTCGATATTAAGGTTTTAAAGCCCCTAATTTAAAAACTCTAATTCAACCTTTTGGCCATATGTTTGAAGTATATGTACACATTGCATCTATTCCTCCGACGTCCTACTAGAGAGATGTCTCTCCTCCCAACCTTATGCCTCTATATATAGCTACTCGAATCAACGAGGATCATAATATATATAAAGATATATACACATCATGTAGATACACATACATAAATATAAAATGGAGTAGATATATTATGCATCACACATACATGCCTAAATGCACACATAAATATATATATATACATGCATAAATATTTACATGTACACATTTACACATAGACACACATACATATATACATGTATACAATTATAAACACTTTCATATATTACATGAATACATGAATATTTTACATAAATGGATATGCATATAAACACATATGCATACTAACACATGTATACATATATCACACACATGCAAACACATACATATACATGAAATACATATTTATGAATACTAACATATGTATACATATAATACACATGAATACACACACATATGCATACATACATGATAAAAATTTGCTCATCGAAGATAAAGCTATATATAAAATAATTAGGCATACCCCCGAGCTTCATGTTCTAACTTAAAAAAACATGATTTCATCTCTCTAGTAGGATTCCTCGCTATTCAAGTTAATAAAAAAATTTATTATCTGATATCCATTCAGAAGCTTCAAGTTATTGATCGATAACTAGAGTAGAATTAACTATCTAATCTGCTCATATGTTTTCATTATTGCCAACATTTTGGTAAGACATCAATATAGTCTCATCTTCATTATCCTTATTGATTTCTTTTATTTCTTCTATTGTTTAATCTATGTTCTCATGAATCACATCATCTATTGATGGATTGATATCTATTTCTAGTAATTCCTCTTCCTCATCAGTAGAATCACCATGTAGAGAATCATCCTCTTCATCAAAAAGATTAATATCATTATCACGTATAATAATTCTAATTTCTCTTTCAGATGTTGATGTATCAGTATTTGATGCTGAATCATCAAGAGGACTTTCTTTGATCTCTCTAACAATAAATTGTTCAAACAATGAACTACCTCTAGGTTGCACATGAATGACTTGCCACCAAGGATGAGCATCTCGGTTTTTATAAAAAAATGCATGTTCAATATGCCTAGGAAGAATATATGGTTCTTTAGTAGATCACATTACCTTGGAAGAATCAATTGCCCAAAACTCAGATAATTCCTTTCTTAATGTGGAATTACTACCTTTATACTCAGCTCGAAACTAGTCAACCTTCAAAATGACCTATCAAAATATATAACAACAAAAACCCATTATTAAGTGCTTAAAAAAAATACTAACTCTATCATAAAAAATATAAACTTTTTTCTACTTGTTTGAATGTGCGAAATGAAATTTTGTAGATACCAACAATAGTTCCTATGTAACCAAGTTCGACATCTAGAAGGTTCGTGTCTTTTGAGCTAGCACGTGATAGTTGCTTGAAAGAAGCAACAATACTAGAATCCTCTATTTTACATAAAGAATCAATGGCTTTGATTCTAATATGTTGTCCAAAAGCCCACATATTAGTGAACATTCAAGCCTGCAAAATAAATTCAGTAAGTAAATAGAAACTAATATACATATATGAAAGAAATAAATATTATTTTAATAAAATTACCTTCAGTTCACAACCTATCATTAACTCTCTTTGCTCATCTGAGATTTCTTCATTATTTGCATTGGCGTGTTGCAAACGACTATATATCCAATCTGTGAAAGAAGATATATCTGTAATCTCATTATTATCGATATGACGTCTATATCTCTATTTTTTTCACCTTTTACTTCAAAGATTTTGAAGTTCCTCGTACTCTCTAAGGAATGCTTGCATGCATTCCCTATTATATGCTACAAAAGTAGAAACATCATTTTTAATCTTGAAATGTAAATAAGAACGGAACTCCCTTACCTGATAATACCTCATCTGTTATTTTTGAAGAAGACTCGTTGGTCCATGCACGTGGAGCTTCTTCATGAACTCTTTCAAGGTACTCACTAACGTAATACATGCACTCTTCAAGCATCCAACTTTTGCCATGGATCCTTTTGGTTTCGCTCTTTGTCGCACATAACCTTTTAATATTCCCATAAATCGCTCGACCCAAAACATCCATCGAGTGTTGACAACACCTACAATCTCTATTTCATCTACAAGATGGACTAATAAATGAACCTGAATATCAAAAAATGAAGTAGGAAGTTCTTTCTCCATCAAGCATAGTAGCCCTTTGCATTCATGCTTTTTTTTGTGGGATGGAGTTTTTGTCAATCTCTTTGGATGTAATCCACCTATACATATCATAAAAACAATTATAAAGAAGTTAATTAAAAAATAAAAGATATCCAAGATTCATACATATTAAATATAAAAGTATCATAATTACCTAATAAGTGATCCAAGACAATCGATCACATCTCATACTCCTTTCCTTGTACATCCATCGATAACCAAAGGTAAAATATGTTTCAAAAAGTTATGCCAATCATGGGTCTTTAACCTAGATAAGCTCTTATCATCCATAGTAAATATGTTTTGAAAAGATGCTCTATATCATGTAGGAGTCTTAATCAATTGAATTGTATTATTGATAGTCTGTATCTCTTTTGTTGTAAGTACCCAAGGAGAAGGTGCATAAGTCATTTCTTGTTGATGTCTATCAAAACCTGGCCATAACTTTGGTTTGGATTTTTGATCTTTCAAATCATTCCTTGATGCTATGGTATCTTTTAGTCCAAGAAGATGCTGCCATAGTGAATAACCAATATTTTTGAATATATGCATAGGATCAAGAAGATGACATACTTTTAACTCTTTCCAATACTCCAAAGAATACCATATTGATATGTTCTCTGTGAGTGCCAATTTTCTTTTACCTCTCTTCACATACTCATTATCTGAATCATCACTGAAGATTTCTGATTCTGGATCTATCAGAGGTCCATCTGACCATTTTTTATACCAATCCATAGGCGTCATAGGTTTTGCACACTGACCTGTTTCAAGCTTTCCATTAAAATGTATCGCTTCTCTTTTAGATCTTAATGGATGATCCTCATGCAAGAATCATCGATGTCGAAGATAAATATTTTTGTTGAGATTCTTACTATAGATTGTTGATCTCAACCAATCACCATAATATGGACAAGCTTTATAACCCTTAGTAGATATTCCTACGTCATGAAAATGATAAAAATATAATTAGATTAAATCATATTTATTTACATGCATATTGAATAAGAAAAATACATCAATACCTGAACAAACACCATATCCTGGAAAATCGTGAATAGTCCAAGCCACAATGCCACGAACCGTAATATGTCTTTCATTGATGCATTTCGATACATCAATGACATTAATACCTCTCCACAACTCTTGCAGATCGTCAATGAGAGGAGCAAGATATATATTCATATATTTAACTTTTCCTTTGCATGGGATTAAAAGTGAAAGCATTAAATGTTGCTTTCTAATGCTAAGATATGGCAGAAGATTGTAGTTTATGACTACCATTGGCCATGTTGACCATTTACTAGATTTCATGGAGAATGGATTAACCCCATCTAATGCAACTCCTAACTTTAGATTCTATGGACTTTGTGCAAATTCAGGCCATGTAGAATCAATATGCCAAAAAGCAAAACTATCATGAGGAATTCTAATTATTCCATCAGTACTTTTGTGATCATGTCCCCGAGTCAAAAGCTTTGATAATCCGAGGCTTTGAAACATATGTCTAATCCGTGGAGACAATGGAAAATGTCTCAATAGATTTTTTGGGACTTTACCTTCTTCACCCTTATATCGAGGAGATTGACATTTGGGACATGTCAAAGAGTCCACATATTCACCTCTGTATAAAATACAATCGTTAGGACATGCATGTATGCATTGATAATCTATACCAATATTGTTGATTATCTTCTTCATTTCATCATGTGAGGTAGGAAGAATATTCTGACTTGATAAAAACTTTTCAGATAATAACCTGTAAGCTCATAAAAAAAAGATATATTAAAAAAAGTAAATAAATAAATATACATATATATATATGCATATAATTTTATATATGTGTATACTTATGTGCATCTTTCAAAATATTCACGAAAAATTTGATTGTTTTGGATGGCAAGATACGATTGTTTGTTTTGGAGGATATGAACTATGTACCTTCATTGAATGATTTATCGTTTCTATCATATGTTGAGTTTGAAAGTGTAAGAAGCACGTTTATAATTGTTATTCAAAGAATTTGGCACTGTTTATAGGCCATAGGATGGTGACCTGGATGAATCGCATGCATAGAGGTTACTCAAGATAGAGCAACCTGATTATAATGGACTAGTGCCAGTAGGATTCCTGGGGTATGCAGTAAACCTCTTGCATGACAATGATGAGCATCTCAGCTTTAGGATACAAAGTCGAAATCATGGTGGCGTGAGAGGATCACTTTTATACAGCTTGTTCAAAGAACTTCAGGTTTATGACACTAGGAGGAATCTTTTAAGAGCAAAAGATGCACTTAAAACTGGAGGAATATCACTGGATGGTGGTGTGGTCCACTGGAAAATAAATGAAAGCATTTGTATGTGAAAGAGTATACACTGATAGTAACAGTGGGTTAAGGGAAAGAGAAAGACCAATGCCCAAAATCTTCACACCTTTTTGCACGGACCACACCACCATCTAGTGATATTCCTCTGGTTTTAAGTGCATCTTTCCCTCTTTAAAGATTCCTCCTAGTGTCATAAACCTGAAGTTCTTTGAACAAGCTGTATAAAAGTGATCCTCTCAAGCCATCATGATTTCCACTTTGTATCCTAAAATTTAGATGCTCATCATTGACATACAAGAGGTTTACTGCATACCCCAGGAATCTTGCTGGCACTAGTCCATTATAATCAGGTTGCTCTATCTTGAGTAACCTCTATGCATGCGATTCATCTAGGTCACCATTGTATGGCCTATAAACAGTGCCAAATTCTTTGAATAGCAATTATAAACGCCCTTCTCACACTTTCAAACTGAACATATGATAGAATCGACAAATCATTCAATGAAGGTACATACTTCATATCCTCCAAAACAAACAATCGTATCCTGCCATCCAAACAATCAATTTTTCGTGTATGTTTATATATGTGTGTATGTTTATATGTGTGTATGCATTCATGTATATTATGTGTATGTTTATATATGCATGTATATATATATATATATATATATATATATATATATATATATATATATATATATATATATATATATATATATATATATATATATATATATATATATATATATGCACATATATCTAAATAGATAGAAAATTGAAATTATACCTTAATAGTGTCAAAACAGAAACATTACTCCATCCAAAACGATTTTGAACATTGAGAATAAGTAAACTCGCACTTAGTCGTGTCAAACGACTTCTTTCATATACATGCTTTAGACATTCCTCTCGAAGATATTTCTCATTTTTAGAAATATCAATGCTCTCATTGTCATTTTGATACCAATCCTCAATAAAATCTGCCATGCCATCATCTTCATCATTGTCACACAAATCTTGTACTTTGTTGTCTTTTGAATATAGATTTTTCAACCTTGCATATTCCACAATATTACTTTTGCATAGCCTCCTCATAGAAGCTTCTGATAAATGAGGTCTTACTGGCAATTGTGAATAGTGTGGAGGAATATCATCAACATCATACATTAGAATCTACACATATAAAAAAAACTCATTAGTATTCCATAAATGAATAAAAACATACACACATATATAAACATACACACATATATAAACATACACGAAAAATTGATTGTTTGGATGGCAGGATACAATTGTTTGTTTTGGAGGATATGGATAGAAAATTTTTTTTCTCTCTAGCTAAAAGGTGCTCTTGGAGGTCTACGCCATCCATAATTCACTAATAGTTCATCACCGGCATGTGATATAGTAATAGCATTGACAACTATGTATCTTGATACATCTCTACTCATGTATGATGATTCATGACTATTTTCACGCTCCTCAAATGTGCAATTAGTCCTTGAACTATTATATAATCCTCGACTACTATTTATTACTTCAGAGTTCGGAGGCACATACAAATCCTCTACAATAAAGAGACCACGACCAGCATTAGTAATAGTGGATGGAGCAATCATATAGCGATTACCCCAAAAGTTGAAAACCTCTCCATCTAAAGGAAGTGGTCCTCTATTCCATCCTCAATATCTTCTTCTATCATATGTTTGTACTAAAGAACGATCACAAGCTGGCAATGGATAATCTCCAGCCGTTTTAGTCTCTAAACTAGGAGGTTGAGGATTTCTAGAAACCTCTGCTTGTAATTGATGAACAGCAAGTCCATGAGGTATACGAGGTATATTAACATTATGAGAAAAATTATCATCATCATCATCATCATCGAGCAAGTATTCCTGTATATCAACAGTAATTTGATTTTGTATATGGTTTTTAAATAAAATAATGACATTAATATATATAAAAAATACATACCCAAGCATTATCACGTTGACCAGGTGATGGTGCATGCTCAAAAGTACCATACTCTGCCTCATGTTCAATACATTCCAATCGTGGTCTTCAATACATGCATAACAAGAGTTACACCAACATATAATATGCTCTTGATAGTAAAATTCATCATAATTCCTATCGGAGGACACATGTGAAGTAGTTGCATGGGTAGGAGGTGGTGAAGTACCCTCTGATTGATCAGAATCTACACATAATAAGAAACAAAAAAAAAAGTTATGTATCCATTAAATATATTTAAAATTAAATGTCTGATATAATTACAGTATATAGTCATTACATGATGAGGAGACGGTGGTGGAGTTCCATCTGATTGACCAGAATCTACAAATAATGGTATTTGATATGAATAATCTGAGTATGTACATACACAAAAAATTCACATATACATATTTACACACATATTCACATATACACATTTACACACACACACACATATTCACATATACACAACTACACATTATTGTGGATAAATGCATGTATTTTGTATGAATGAGTGTATATGCATGCATGTGTGTGTACGTATATATGTGGATATGTTTATGTGTGTTTATGTTATATGTATGTATATGTGTATATGTGTGTGTATATATGTGTATGTATTCTGATTTTTTTTCTGTTTGAGATTAAATTAACAGGAGATATTGTATGGTGGAAAAAAATAAGAGGCAACCTAACACACCACCTGAGACGTGGCAGTTTTTTCATAGACAGCTATGTCTTCAGGAGTCATTTCCTCAGCAGAAGGTACACAAATTAATAGTTTATATTTATAATTTTTATATGTTTTAGCAATTTTTTACATTTAATTTATGTTTTTTTTTTCTCAAATAAATAGGTTGTTGCGAAGAAGAGAGTGGAGTCAGGCCACACATCGCACCTAGGCCAAATGGGCCATAATGGTTTTGTAGCTACATTTGTAAGTATATGTGTTATTGTGAGTATATTTTTTATTTTAGTTAAAATGCAAGCAGCTAATCTTTTTTATTTGTTTCAATGCAGCGAAAGGATTATGGCCGATATCCTACGAAACATGAGATCAAGTATGCTACACATTTTGGATATCGGCGTTTGAGCGAGTATATGTGAGATCATCCTGATGCCTTTGTGAGTATGATTAAAATTTATATAATTATTTTATTTTTATGAATGGTTTAATTGTTTTATTTATTTATGTTTGTTATATGTAATACAGGAGTATTATGGAGATACAGATATGGATGAGGTGGAGAGATAGACACAAGAGGGATGATCTCCATCGGCAGAGGGTGATCATGACGATGAGGATGAGGATGAGGATGATCAGGATGATCATGATGCTGCTAATGATGATGATGATCATCATCATCATCATCATGATTAGGATTCTAGTTGATTATGACATTGGATTATATGTATTTACATTGATATATATATTTTTTATCTATATATTTTTCATTTCAGTTATGTTTTGAATTGTGTATGGTATTAAGTAATGAAGAGTTTTGTTCTATTGATTGTTATTATTGTTTATATTAAGCATGTGTTTTAATACTTTAATTTTATAATTCATTCAAATATGTGTACGTAAGTGTATATGTATGTGTGTGTATATGTATGTATGTGCATGTGTAAGTGTGTGTATATGTATGTATGTGCATGTATATGTGTGTATGAGTATGTGCATGTGCATGTGCATGTGCATGTGCATGTGCATGTGTATGTGCATGTGCATGTGCATGTGCATGTGTATGCGTGTGCATATGTATGTGCATGTATATGTGTATATGTAGGTATGTGCATGTAAATGCATGTGTATATGTGTGTGTACATATGTGCATATATATGTGTATATATGTGTATAATGTATGTATATGCATGTGTAAATGTATGAAACATGCATGTGTATGTGGATGCATTTCCATTTGCATCCATGTGCATGCATGTGAATGTGCATATACATGTATTTACGTATATGTTAATGTGTGTATGTATGTATATATATATATATATATATATATATATATATATATATATATATATATATATATATATATATATATATATATATGCAATAATGCATGCATGTAAGTCTTTTTATGTGGTTGTAGAAATGTTTGTGCATATGCATGTCTATATGTGTGTATGTTTAAGTGTATGTGCACATGTATTTGTGTGTATATATGTGTGTGTATGTGCATGTGTATATGTGTGAAAGTGCGTCTTTATCATGTATAAGTATATAAGCGCATATCAATAAGTGTGAGTATGCTATCTAGTGAAAATAACACAATTCAAATGATATACAAAGAATAGAAATTGTACTTACAATAGTTAGCCATACTTTTTGCTTGGTTAGCTTTTTGCATAACCTGCAATAAAGAGAGAAAGGACAGAGAGAGAGAGAGAAGAGAGAGAGAAGAGAGAGAGAATTCAAAGATAGAAAGATGTAGAAAGAGAGAAACAGAGACAGAGGGAGACAATAAGAGAGAGCTTAGGCAAAACAACAATTCTGCACATACTTGTTTCAGCTCGTAAGCATAGCGCAATTGCGAATGTTGGAGAGATTTTCGATCAGATGCGTGAAATGCCGATCGAAGAGCCTCAAACATTTTATTTTTTTTCCGACAACAAAGCATCATGTAAGCAATGCTAACGCGTCGAAAAAACCACTAGAGTTGACGTCGCATAAGCCCGTCGTGCCACACGTCGCAAAAAACATCGTTTGTCTCATCGTTTAATCAAAGGTGCGTGCGTGACGCTCATTGCGACGTGTTTTGCAATTTTATAGTGACAAAATTGTGTCGCCTTAACCATCGATATGCACCCGTTGTCGTGGGGTTTTGATGAAAGGAGGAAGATAATAGAAGAAGCTTCTCTCCATGATACTTAGAATATATTTTTATTTTATATAAATGGAAAATCTTTACCTTGAACATATCATGATGGAAGAGCACCCATATATGAAGTGATGCTTGAAGGATTTTGTTCCCATAATCTTTCATTTTTTTGGATAAGAGCTAAGACCCTCACTATCAAACCACTCTCTTCATACCAAAGGAGCAAAGGCCGTGCTCCTAAGCTCACACAATTTTGAGCACATGGGAATGTTCTTATTAAAGATAAGGAAGTGTCAAGCCAAACTGCTTATATTTGTTCTATTGGGTAGCATAAGTCTAATGGGTAGCACAAGTAAAGGAACACTCACAATCCAGAATCTTGAGCAATTTAACTATATAGGAAACACATTTTTCTTTCTCACTCAGTTTTCTTCTTATAGTCACATATTCTCGTTCCTATCTCATTTGCATACTTAAAAAAAACCTCTTGAGTTTTAAAATCATAGTGATAGCATACATAGAACATTTAATTATCAAACGAACACTTAGCATATACAGCCTTTGCCTTCATCTTCCGAGTGAGAAGCCCTGTTCTATTTTTCTCTTACTTTACGAATCAACAACCACCTTATATTGAATTCAAAGAGTATGAAGGGAACAACAAAGCTACTTGCTGAAAAATGGAGGTGTGCATAACGTATTAGAAAGAAAATCATTACCTTCGTTTCTCTCGTTCTCTGCTTGCGCATTCGCTGTGCATAAGCTTTACTTTCAATTTTAGCCTATGATATGTTAATCTATATTCAGCTTAAAATCTGAGAGCATAACGAGAGAAATGCAGTATTCACGAACAAGCATGCTCAGACATGGATGTTCTTCTACTCTTCTTGTGTACACACATTGAGCAGCATAGATGATTGTAGAATCATTGATGCAAAAAGAAAAGCTACACTTTTTCACTACGTAAACTTTCTAGTGAGAACATATGTAAATCTATGTATAGATTGGCATCACAAAACATCATGTCTCTGATCATCTTCAAAGCATGTAGCGACAATTATACAGAGACATGGACAGTTTCGAATCAAAAAGCAAATCTAACAAGTGCAACTGTTATCAAAGTTTAGAACAGAACACCTCTTGTTTAGAGCCCATGTGGTATTGAAGCTTCTCTGCAGGGAAGCTAGATTTTGAAGGATCACATCGGATGGAATCAGACCACCACTCTCCTAGCATAAAATATTTGGAGTCTTCACGCCATGTTCTTTATAAAACCTGACAGACATTAACAGTCATATGTTTCCATCAAATTCCATTTTTGAGATCTAAGAACTGCCGCTTGCCCACTCGGTGTGCACCTCCAATCTTGTTTGTTCAATTGTATCTGCACTCCTTTGCATTAGCCTTCTAGTTATTTCAAGAGATTTCCTATCAATGATTACTGAAACCACTGACAAGAAAATTCCTCCCCCCCCCAATGATTTCTGAACCCCAGCTTCCCTGCAGAGATCAAATAAGATCACAGACTCGGGCAAAACAAAGGTTTACATACAAATCAATTTGCACATATCTGTTTATAGATCATCGGACCCATCACTTTCATTTGTCGTAATATTTCTACTTTGGAAGGGAAACTGATTCTTTGTCCTGCTGTGCTTCTTGATGCTTCATACTCTTTAATGTCTCAGAAATAGTAGCTACAACAGATCACCACCTAGGTTGGAAAGCAATAAGCATGCAACATTCTCTGCTGCTACAACACCTGTCTCTATCGTGCTGACCGCATGCATTGATGTAATATAGATGTCCTTTATCAAGCACAGAAGGAGTGAATATCTCTGGAGCTTCATAATGTGGGTAAGCATACCAATCAAAATACTTTGTAGTCTTTCAGATACTCATAAATCATACTGGTCCATGTCTTTTCTAGAATTGACATTCTATTGCAAACTCAAACAGGTACTAACGCAAGCCATAGTGATACTGCCAACCTAGATAGTCATGTACCGACCTTGATCTCTTGCTTCTTCGTTGAACCATCTTGGAAGCCCTTCCCTTCCACCATTTCAGATGTTACATAGAAAATATGCCTCCTGTCATTTCGAGAAGAGGTGAGCATGTTGTTTATGTGAAGCTTGTAGGGTAATTTGCTGAGATTCTTTGAGTCGCATTCAACAGTATATATTTTCTGCAGGGATGTTGAAGGAACCAACAACTTGCAGTAAATGGTACTCCTTGTCATGAATACAACATTCGATACAAAACACAGCCAACATCGCATCATTTCACTCCGGTATACAAGACCCACTTATCACAGATGGATGTAGGCACGATGTGAGCCAGTTCTTCTCTGTACTAGATTCTCCAATTCCTTCTTGTATAGTAAAAACAAAAAGTTGATGGAACCAAGCAAAACACCTCATAGCCATCCAACACTTTGATGAGCTCGCGGGTCGTGCCTTTCTCACTTTTCGTAGCCTTCATGTCCAGGCCCTGTTCTCTATACCATATATACAAAATTGCAATTTCCCGAATGTCTATTCTTCTCAGTACCTCCGAAGCAATAACAACACTCCCTCGTAACTGATGCCAAATTGAAGATCTGAACCCTCTCCTTCCATAATCTTCTTCTGCCAGGCGTCAAGTTTTCCTAAAAAAAACCTTTCCTTCCATGCCACGTATATTCACGCACGTATATGCATAGACTTGCACACATTTTGTTTTTCACTTCATTTTATACTGCTTTATTACCTTTACCTTTGCATTTAAAGGTTTTGACATACACACACATTTATAGTTCTCATGCCCACTCCTATATACACAAACCCCAACTACACATACGTTATACACTCTCATGCAAAAATATCAAGCATCCATGCACATATATTTATGTACATGTGCACATAATGCATGTTCAATTGCGCAAACATATATGCATTAACAATGCATATACACACAGCACATAATACACATATACACATACTTACCCACACATTTATCTTCGATGCTCAGATTAACATTCTTTGGAGGTGCAAGCAAATTTTAAAGCTAAGAAATTTGATTCAATCATATGTATGCAAAAAGGTGGACTAAAATCTTGATCAAGGATAGGTATCACCTGATTATTTTCAAATTCGTCCCATTTGAATAGATTTAAATATGGCTTGTAAATTTACATTTGATCGAATTGTTAGTTTGGAACTTGAATCTCGACCACATCCACCCCCTCTGAACCTGTGCATCCTCTCGATGCGCCACCAAACTGCACACATAACAACAAACACGAATGAGTATCAAGTAGTCATAGCATATAAACAGGACTTAAAGAAAAGTTTAACTTGATGCATGAAATCTGAAAATGCATTAGTCTTGGCATAAATGAAGAGAAGATATACAACATATGAGAATACAGTAATGCACTCAGACTAGAAATCACATGAGTAAATCGAAAACTTCTTAGCTCTCTTGTTAACTTGACCCGGTTAGATCTAGTAGCCTATCCGAAGCATTTGCATATACCAGTCCTTACTAACTTGATTTATGAAACTGGCTTCTAGCTTCCCTATTGATCTCCCATCATCCAGACCCTCATCAAACCTTTTCTTATTTTTATCTTATTTTTATTCTATTTTTCTTTATTTTAATTCTTTGTCCGAGCTCAGCCTTTATATTTTTGTTTTTATCTTTATTTATTTATTTATCCACACATATCGGCCTATGCCGAAATCGGATGCGACTCGTAGACCTGACCACCCGGCCACGTTTAGCCCACCCATCTACCGACCAGACATAGTGCACGATGCACAATGTCAACCTCATACGAAATCAACGTCAGCTCGTGGCTCTGACCACCCGGTCAGAGTGACTCCACCCGCCTATCAACCCGTATGAGCGAATAACAACAGGTAGGTTAGGCCATCCGACACAACTAGCGTCAGCTCGTGGCCCTGATCACCCGACTAGGGTAGACCTACCCGCCTACTAGCTCATCGCAACACCCAACAGTACGTACACGTACACATAGATAGCTGGCTGGTAAGAGGTCTTTTCTCAAGACATAATCTGTCTAGAGATCAGGTCAGATGAGAGATCACGAGCAGAAGTCGAAGTGTCTCACTCATCAAGTGCTCATAAATGCTAGTATATACAAATACTTAGTCTAGGTCTTCCTTTCATCTTCCTAGGCCTTGTTCTAGAAAGTTCTAGTCCATCTTCTTATCTTACTCATATAATCCCAGCCCTTATACATCACATGTAATCTTATTAGTGGTACGAGATCTTTTGTCTACTTAATTTTCTTATTTATGTGTTTCTATATGCATTATTTGCTTAATCATGCATTCTTTTTGTATACACATATACAAGAGAAAAAGGAAACTGAAAGAAAATTCATATCACCTTTATAGTATCAGTAGCCCCTCTAAACTACATTTTTTTTGTCTTTGTTTTTTCATTTCGAGTCATCACTCTTCACTTGTTGATCAGGATTTCTTGTTTCTTTTTTCTTAAAATCAAACCAAAAAACATCAGTTATATACATTTCTATATACAAAAACGTTTTTTTTTTACTTATGGAGTTTTATTGAACGAGGCTCTCCCTTCAACCCCCTCTTCTCTGAAACATACTCACCAAAGAAGTTGTGCTTGAAAAGAAGCCATCTTTGGATTGCATCTATCTACGAGTCATTTTTAAACAGGTTAGATATGTCGACAAGCCATTTCATTTGCTCGTCCATTCCTTGTAGGCTCGACCGGTATACATACCTCTTAGAAAATTCAAACATCCATGTTTCAATCATTTGGGCATAGTCTCCTTTATTCATGATCCTCTCACATGCATCATGTGAGGTTACTCTTGATGAGTCAAACGCACATGAATATAGAGGTTTGATTTTTAATAAGCTTAAATCATCTTGAGAAAGTCCCTGCAAGCATGCATTTTGATTCATTTCATGCTTGGGATCATTTGAGAAAATACCTTCATCTGCATCATTTCAAATATGATTTTCATCTTTATCGGAACATACATTCTGATTAGATTCATTTGATTCCTTCATCAAGTAGAAGTGAGCATCATGTCGGATGATAATACATAATCATTTTTGTCTTCCAATCTATCATGATTCCTTTCTACTTGAGCCCCAGCAATTATGGTATCTGCTTCGTCCTCTAGTCTTTCCAAGAATTCTTCATCATTGTTATGATCCCAAATCATCTCTCCTCCAACATGAAGACAATCCATATCCTCATAATCAAGAAAATCTTGATCTTCAATTTCTTTATCCAAAATGCCATCATAGGATTCTACATCCATCTCCATCGATTCTTGCTCGTTCTCTTCAAAGGATGTACTTAGTCCACCTTCTTCAATCATTGATTCTTGCTCAAGTATCTTATCATGTACGAAAATCTCGACATATACACCCAAATCAACTTGAGCTTCATCAATGCAATCCTTTGACTCAATAGTTTTACATTGAATATCCTTCGATGCTATACACACATCAGATTTATCATACATCACAATAAACTATTCATCTACCACTTTACGCTCAATTTCTTCAACGTGTGGACTCAACTCAACATGATTATTTTTGACATACATATCAGTGTTTAGAAAAATGATCAATGGTATTTTCTCATCCTCCTCATGTTCATTCATATTTCTCTCTTCATGTTGTGTGGCATCATTTACATATCCAACTTATCCTCTTTTTTATGTGTGGGATCTTTTACATATCCAACTTATCCTCTTTTTTATGTGTGGGATCTTTGTCCAATGTGGCATCGCTCAAAGACATATCATGATCTTGATCTCCAACTATACTGTCCTTAAGTATAGCATCATGTTCTCTGTAGGCATACATCTCAATCTCTGAAGAACTCATTATTGGCATGTCCTCCTTGAGATAAGTAGGTTCATTTTCTTGCACCTCTATATGCATGTATAATGTAGGTTCTTGCATATCCATTTTCTTATCCATGGGATCTTTTATTGATAGTTCCTTAGATTCAACATCATGTTCCATCGGAGTTTCTTCATGTAATTCAATCATTAGATCAGAAGCTCTATCCAAATCATGTGTCAGAAGGGGTTCATGACCATCAGATGACATCCAATCGTACTCCACATCTTGCCCAATGTCATCACATAAGGATGCATCTCGAGCTCGATCATCAGACATATTTATTGGGTTCTCTATTTGTATCTCATCTTTTTTCTCCATTTGGTCACCTATGAGCCTTCTAGATATCTCTATCTCTTTGTTTGCACCTTGGGATGTTTCTTGATTTGTTTGATTATCCTTTATTCGATGTGAGGAGTTTATCGGAGTAGGGGAAGCTTCATCTTGATTTCTTGTTGGGTTTTGTTGATTTTTGTTTTGGTTTATGTTTGTTGTTTGTTTGGTTTGATGTTGGTTTAGTTCGGTTTGATTTTGATTAGCTTCCACTTGCTCCTTTGATCCTCCCATCATCAAAGTTTGTGCACATACGACACTTGAAGATGTGATCATTGTAGAGAAGTCTATAGGCTCTTGGCACCTTGTAACCTTACAGGTCATATCAATCGTACTTTTAGAAGTTTCTTCATATTTCCCATTATCAGTATGTATGTCAAGCCCATGCATATCTACTTCATGCCCGAGTGGGGTCTCTACAACCTCATGGACTTGAATGTTATCCACAATTGGTAAAATGCTTGGAACATGGTTATAATTTTCACTTGTTTGAAGATCAGTTCTCCAATCCTTTAGAAATTTCTCAATTGTTTGTTGTTTCTTTACGTATTTCCTCACAGCTTCATGGACGAGCATCCAATCCTCTGTGAGCCCCGAGTCGGAGTCTGTATCTTGTAGAAGCGGAATTAGTTCTTCTCGGGCTTTAACATCATTTGTTTGAAGAAATAACGACACCCTTTCATGACTTATGCATCTCTTATGGTGCTCAGAAAGATCATCATATTGTTGCTCAAACTCTCTCTTGATCTCGAGAATCGACTGGTCTTTGGGCATATGAACCCACCTCAGGAAGGACTTACGAGTGACTTTGTCTATGTCATCGAGCATGAATTGCTTGAGGAGCATCGCTTTGTATTGCGACCATGTCATATGGTTTATTCGTATGAGTTGATCGCGAACACTGTATTCACACACATAGGCAACGTTTTCGCGTAATTCCATATACGTCATCGGAGTCAAACCTACACCTAAGTATTTTTCCTTGAGTTCGTACTCTTTACAAAACTTGGAGACATTTTTGCGATTGGAAAACCCATATCGCTTGATTAAACGGTCATGAAGCAAGTGGATGGCTTTTTGATGCCTATCCTCTTCCTGAAAGCGTATGAACTGAGCTAGGAGATCATCCATGCTAATCTTTGCATCATCGGCTCTCTAATTTATTCACCCCCTCCTTTCACCTCGGGTTCACCAGGTATGTCGCGGGGTTTCGATGAAAGGAGGAAGATAGTAGAAGAAGCTTCTCTCCATGATACTTAGAATATTTTTTTTATATAAATGGAAAATCTTTACCTTGAACATATCATGATGAAAGAGCACCCATATATTAAGTGATGCTCGAAGGATTTTGTTTCCATAATCTTTTGTTTTTTTGGATAAGAGCTAAGACCCTCACTATCAAACCACTCTTTTCATACCAAAGGAGCAAAGGCCATGCTCCTAAGCTCACACAATTTTGAGCACATGGGAATGTTCTTATAAAAATTAAGGAAGTGTCAAGCCAAACTGCTTATATTTGTTCTATTGGGTAGTAGAAGTCTAATGGGTAGCACAAGTAAAGGAACACTCACAATCTGGAATCTTGAGCAATTTAGGCATATAGGAAACACGTAGTCACATATTCTCGTTCCTATCTCATTTGCATATTTAAAAAAAACCTCTTGAGTTTTAAAATCACAGTGATAGCGTACATAGAACATTTAATCACATCAAACGAACACTTAGCATATACAGCCTTTGCCTTCATCTTCCGAGTGAGAAGCCCTGTTCTAGTTTTCTCTTACTTTAGGAATCAATAGCCACCTTATATTGAATTCAAAGAGTATGAAGGGAACAGCAAAGCTACTTGCTGAAAAATGGAGGTGTGCATAACGTATTAGGAAGAAAATCATTACCTTCGTTTCTCTCGTTCTGTGCTTGCGCATTCGCTGTGCATAAGCTTTACTTTCAATTTTAGCCTATGATATGTTAATCTATATTCAGCTTAAAATCTGAGAGCATAACGAGTGAAATGCAGTATTCACGAACAAGCATGCTCAGACATGGATGTTCTTCTACTGTTCTCGTGTACACACATTGAGCAGCATAGATGATTGTAGAATCATTGATGCAAAAAGAGAAGCTACACTTTTTCACTATGTAAACTGTCTGGTGAGAACATATGTAAATCTATGTATAGATCGGCATCACAAAACATCATGTCTCTGATCATCTTCAAACATAAACAGTTTCGAATCAAAAAGCAAATCTAACAAGTGCAACTGTTATCAAAGTTTAGAACAGAACACCTCTTGTTTAGAGTCCATGTGGTATTGAAGCTTCTCTGCAGGGAGTCTAGATTTTGGAGAATCACATCGGATGGAATCAGACCACCACTCTCCTAGCATAAAATATTTGGAGTCTTCACCCCATGTTCTTTATAAAACCTGACAGACATTAACAGTCATATGTTTCCATCAAATTCCATTTTTGAGATCTCATGACTGCCGCTTGCCCACTCGGTGTGCATCTCCATCCTTGTTTGTTCAATTGTATCTGCACTCCTTTGCATTAGCCTTCTAGTTATTTCAAGAGATTTCCTATCAATGATTACTGAAACCTCTGACAAGAAAATCCCCCCCCCCAATGATTTTTGAACCCCAGCTTCCCTCCGATGTTGCACTTCTCTTTCTTCGCACCTTCAAATAAGATCACAGACTCGGGCAAAACAAAGGTTTACATACAAATCAATTTGCACATATCTGTTTATAGATCATCGGACCCATCACTTTCATTTGTCGTAACATTTCTACTTTGGAAGGGAAACTGATTCTTTGTCTTGCTGTGCTTCTTGATGCTTCATGCTCTTTAATCTCTCAGAAATAGGAGCTACAACAGATCACCACCCAGGTTGGAAAGCAATAAGCATGCAACATTCTCTGGAGCTTCATAATGTGGGTAAGCATACCAATCAAAATGCTTTCTAGTCTTTCGGATACTCATAAATCATACAGGTCCATGTCTTTTCTAGAATTGACATTCTGTTGCAAACTCAAACAGGTACTAACGCAAGCCACAGTGATACTGCCAACCTAGATAGTCATGTACCGACGTTGATCTCTTGCTTCTTCGTTGAACCATCTTGGAAGCCCTTCCCTTCCACCATTTCAGATGTTACATAGAAAATATGCCTCCTGTCATTTTGAGAAGAGGTGAGCATGTTGTTTATGTGAAGCTTGTAGGGTAATTTGCAGAGATTCTTTGAGTCGCATTCAACAGTATATATTTTCTGCAGGGATGTTGAAGGAACCAACAACTTGCAGTAAATGGTACTCCTTGTCATGAATACAACATTCGATACAAAACACAGCCAACATGGCATCATTTCACTCCGGTATACAAGACCCACTTATCAGTATACAAGACCCACTTATCACAGATGGATGTAGGCACGATGTGAGCCAGTTCTTCTCTGTACTAGTTTCTCCAATTGCTTCTTGTATAGTAAAAAGAAAGTTGATGGAACCAAGCGAAATACCTCATAGCCATCCAACACTTTGATGAGCTCGCGGGTCGTGCCTTTCTCACTTTTCGTAGCCTTCATGTCCAGGCCCTGATCTCTATACCATATATACAAAATTGCAATTTCCCGAATGTCTATTCTTCTCAGTACCTCCGAAGCAATAACAACACTCCCTCGTAACTAATGCCAAATTGAAGATCTGAACCCTCTCCTTCCATAATCTTCTTCTGCCAGGCGTCAAGTTTTCCTAAAAAAAACCTTTCCTTCCATGCCACGTATATTCACGCATGTATATGCATAGACTTGCACACATTTCGTTTTTCACTTCATTTTATACTGCTTTATTACCTTTACCTTTGCATTTAAAGGTTTTGACATACACACACATTTATAGGTCTCATGCCCACTCATATATACACAAACCCCAACCATACGTTATACACTCTCATGCACAAATATCAAGCATGCATGCACATATATTTATGTACATGTGCACATAATGCATGTTCAATTGCGCAAACATATATGCATTAACAATGCATATACACACAGCACATAATACACATATACACATACTTACCCACACATTTATCTTCGATGCTCAGATTAACATTCTTTGGAGGTGCAAGCAAATTTTAAAGCTAAGAAATGTGATTCAATCATATGTATGCAAAAAGGTGGACTAAAATCTTGATCAAGGAGAGGTATCACCTGATTAGTTTCAGGTTCGTCCCATTTAAATAGATTTAAATATGGCTTGTAAATTTACATTTGATGGAATTGTTAGTTTGGAACTTGAATCTCGACCACATCCACCCCCTCTGAACCTGTGCATCCTCCGGATGCGCCACCAAATTGCACACATAACAACAAACACGAATGAGTATCAAGTAGTCATAGCATATAAACAGGACTGAAAGAAAATTTTAACTTGATGCATGAAATCTGAAAATGCATTAGTGTTGGCATAAATTAAGAGAAGAAAGTAGACACAAGCATCCCATACAACATATGAGAATACACTAATGCACTCAGACTAGAAATCACATGAGTAAATCGAAAAGGTCTTGGCTCTCTCGTTAACTTGACCCGGTTAGATCTAGTAGCCTATCCGAAGCATTTGCATATACCAGTCCTTACCAACTTGATTTATGAAACTCGTTTCTCGCTTCCCTATTGATCTCCCATCATCCAGACCCTCATTAGACCTTTTCTTATTTTTATCTTATTTTTATTCTATTTTTCTTTATTTTAATTCTTTGTCCCAGCTTAGCCTTTATATTTTTGTTTTTATCTTTATGTATTTATTTATCCACACATATCGGCCTATGCCTAAATCGGATGCGACTCGTGGACCTGACCACCCTGCCAGGTTTAGCCCACCCATCTACCGACCCGACATAGTGCACGATGCACAATGTCAGCCTCATACGAAATCAACGTCAGCTCGTGGTTATGACCACCTAGTCAGAGTGACTCCACCTATCTATCAACGCGTATGAACGCGTAACAACATGTAGGTTAGGCCATACGACACAACTAGTGTCAGCTCGTGGCCGTGATCACCCGACCAGGGTAGACCCACCCGCCTACTAGCTCATCGCAGCGCCCAACGGTACATACACGTACACATAGATAGCTGGCTGGTAAGAGCTCTTTTCTCAAGACATAATCGGTCTAAAGATTAGGTGAGATGAGAGATCAAGAGCAGAAGTCGAAGTGTCTCACTCATCAAGTGCTCATAAATGCTAGTATATACAGATACTTAGTCTAGGTCTTCCTTTCACCTTCCTAGGCCTTGTTCTCGAAAATTTCTAGTCCATCTTCTAATCTTACTCATATAATCCCAGCCCTTATACATCACATGTAATCTTCTTAGTGGTACGAGATCTTTGGTCTACTTAATTTTCTTATTTATGTGTTTCTATATGCATTATTTGCTTAATCATGCATTCTTTTTGTATACACATATACAAGAGAAAAAGGAAACTGAAACAAAATTCATATCACCTTTATAGTATCAATAGCCCCTCTAAATCTACATTTTTTATTGTCTTTGTTTCTTCATTTCGAGTCATCACTCTTCACTTGTTGATCTGGATGTCCTGTTTCTTTTTTCTTAAAATCAAACCAAAAAACATCAGTTATATACATTTCTATATACAAAAACTTTTTTTCTTAAATTGATGGAGTTTTATTGAACGAGGCTCTCCCTTCAACCTCCTCTTCTGTGAACATACTCACCAAAGAATTTGTGCTTGAAAAGAAGCCATCTTTGGATTGCATCTATCTACGAGTCATTTTTAAACAGGTTAGATATGTGGACAAGCCATTTCATTTGCTCGTCCATTCCTTGTAGGCTTGACCGGTATACATAGCTCTTAGAAAATTCAAACATCCATGTTTCAATCATTTGGGCATAGTCTCCTTTATTCATGATCCTCTCACATGCGTCATGTGATGTTTTTCTTGATGAGTCAAACGCACATGAATATAGAGTTTTGATTTTTAATAAGCTTAAATCATCTTGAGAAAGTCCCTGCAAGCATGCATTTTGATTCATTTTGTTAAACACGGGTTTTTCTTTCAGAGACGTGTTTAAACTCTATTTGGGTTCTTAGGAGTGGAAGGGGTCTGTTAAATAGAGGCCCTATACTTGATTTTCCCAAATCAACTCACTCACATGACCTTTAGTTCAAAACAATTCTGCTAATCCAACCTTCTAACAAAAAACTCAGTCTCGTTCCTTACAGACTTACTATTCTGATTCGCTCACTCACAGAGTATCGACTCATACACAGATTAAGACTTCTCAGTAACTATGGTACAAGGTGAATGCTACCGTAAGTAAACAACTTAGAGAACAGAGATTCAATACTTCACTTAATGTAAACATTACCGTAACTCAATCTGTAACGCACAGATGCAGATAATCAAACACAACAGAAAGACACAATATGACTTAGAGTTATGAAAACACAACACTACGGTACTACACAGACGTATCGCCCAGACAGACAGTGTGGCAATCTGCTGGTCCTCACCGAAGCGTCTTTTTCATTGATTTATAAATGAATACAATATCTACGCAACGACCTGTCGGTTTGTGTGGAATATGAAAAAGAGACAGGCTTTACATTTTCCAATCCGGCGGCTTACACTGGCACGCACGGTGGACTTGAACCTGCAGATATACAAAACTCTATGGCTCATCAATTATACCCTCTAAATACATAGTTCTAGCTAACCTAAATGTCCGGGCAATTTTCTTTTTCAATGACTCTAACATCTGTTTGAGGACTTTCGGTTCTACTAACTGAGCATCAGTTCTTACTAAACTGGTGGCAATAACCTGGCTCATCAAAAGTTCTGCTTATGTCTGCAGAAAAGCTTCCTGTAAATAAAAGTCGTTTGACAGAGCTGCATCTCGGTTGACTTTCATGTCTGCAATCTGCTTATCAACTCCAGATAGTCTTTCATTTTGAGCATCCAGTTGGTTCTCTCTTCCTTCCAACTCTTGATTCTGAAACTGGATGGTCCTGTAATACACATCTCTTTCTCTTCTTATCCCTGGTATCTCCTTCTGTAGCTGAGCGACTAACACCATTTGGCTTTTAAGAGCAGCATTTGATTCAGCCAGGGTGGCATTTGCGAACTGTAGCTCTGTATTGGTTTGTTTTAGTAAAATGGACATATGCTAATCGAATTTTGAACAAGGCTGAAAGGAATTATAGCACCACAGAAAGGGAGGCCTTAGCCATGGTTTTTGTTGTCCAAAAGTTTCATCATTACTTACTGGGAGTGGAATTCGTTATTATAACTGATCACCAACTACTCAAATACTTACTCAACAAACCACAAGCGACTAGTAGTATATGGAGGTGGTTATTGCTACTCCAGGAATTTGATTTTTCTATAGTCCATAGACCAAGTAAAGAAAATGTCATGGTGGACCACTCATCCCGAATTAACATAATGGAACAAGCGATTGGGGTAAATTATGATTTTCCAGATGCCAATTTGTTTACTATAGAAGCTCAAGGTTGGTATGAGGACATAAAGTATTTTATTACAACAAGAATGTACCCGGAAAAGGCAAGCTCAGTGCAAAAGAAGAGGCTACTAATCAACAACATACCATTTACTATTATTCAAGGCAAACTATTCATGCATGGGAAAGATGGTTGTTTGAGGAAATGCATAGAAAAGGAGGAGACATGGGATATACTAACAAGGGCACATGAAGGTCCAGATGGTGGGCACCTTCCAGGTCATATCATGGGCCAAAGAATTCTAGATGCAGGATTATGGTGGCCAACCCTTTTTAGGGACTCAAATGATAGGGATAGGATATGTGACATCTACCAACGATGCGGCCCAAAACCCACCAAGCAGAGAAACAACCCCCTGACAGTAGCTACATATTGGCAACCCTTTGAGAAGTGGGGATTGGATTTTGTAGGACCTATATATCCTCCCTCTTTTCCACATGGATATAAATATTTACTAATTGCAACAGATTATGCTACAAAGTGGGCTGAAGCAATTGCTTCACCTGATTGCAGAGCACAAATGGTGGCTGATTCTTTATTCAACAATATTTTATGCAGGTTTGAAATCTGCACAAACCAAGGAACCCATTTTGTGAATAAGATTTTACACGAAATATTTAACAGGTATAAAATTATTTATAGGACTTCCTGCTCTTACTATCCTAGGGCAAATGACCAAGCAGAGTCCACAAATAAGGTATTGATTACCATGTTGCAAAAGGAATGTATGCTACAACCTGCCACTTGGGGTAAAGCTTATCTTGGTACATTGTGGGCATACAGATTAGCCTATAAAGAAACAACAGGGTTTTCTCCATTCCAACTAGTTTATGGGATAGCCCCCATAGAACCATTTGAGTTCATACATGGCTCAATCAGAACTGAAGGGGTTCAAACAAAAATAAGCTCAAAAGTCACAAATAGGCTCACAACTTTGCACAAATTGAAAGAATCACGGAATCTATCCTCCAAACAGTTAGAGCAGATTCAGTTCAAGAGAAAGGAAACTCATGACAAAAACTTGTGGCCTAAAACTTTGAAGCCAGGTGAGTTAGATTTGTTACACAGACCACAGATGTCTACTCTCTCTCTCTCTCTCTCTCTCTCTCTCTCTCTCTCTCTCTCTCTCCTTATTATTCTATTTTCTTTTTTATTTTATTTCTTTTCTTTATTATTTATTTTATTTTTAATTTTCATGGCTCAAAACTTTTGGCTCTGGATCGCACCTCGGATGGCCATTTATTTTAAATTTGGAGTCATTTTCATGTATTTTGGCACCTCTAGATTCATTTTTTGACTTAATTTTTCCAAAATCCCACATTTTCTCTGACTTTTCGTCAAAACTCACATGTTTTGAGCACATTTCTCACATGTTTTATTTTAAACACATGGTCCACATTGTCTATTCTCACCTCATTTCACCATATGTAGCACATTTTTCCATATGCACCATCTGTAGCTCTTATGTTTGATCATTTTGGCCCTCTCGAGACCCCTTAATCCTAATCCCTAAAACCCCCTTACCCTTCTGCCAGCCACATCCGTACCCTCCGTGCCTATCCATCTCAGCCCCATCAGCCCTCCCTTCCCCCTCCTTTCTACCCTCCCATTTCCCTCCTTTGCGTTTCCATGTAATACATTCCACTTTTGGATCCTTCTCTGGTGCTTGTTCTCTCCTGTTTCTGGTGGACTTGGTATCTACTAAAGTGTCATTTTGAAGATTCTGCAGCACAAGAATCATGGTGTCCTCCATGCTCAGAGTTTTGGTTGTAGCTCTCCGGAACGGAGAGCACATTAGGTGGTAGGCAACTGTTGAGCCCATAAAAGTTATATTGGTTAAAGTCAACAGCTGTCAAAGTTGACCAAAGTGAAAGTCAAACTAATCAAAGTCATCAAGGTTAAGATCAAAGTCAACAGGGGAAAAGTCAAAGTGTTCGAAGTTCAGGTGTCAAAGTGCACAGGTAGTGCATAATTAATTATCCATAGAGGGTAAATTGGAGAAAGTTGGTTGCAGGTTGCAAAGGTATTTCTCTAATTTCCGTAAGGTTCAAAGTGTTTTAAAGTGTTTTGGAAGGTTCAGGTGAACCCTCCCTTATGTGCACATTTGAAGAGTTAAAAGCCAATGAAGGTATGTGAAGCCGCAGCTTATGCAGAAGTGAAAGTATGGCCCCCCAATTAAAATTTTTGTTTTAGTGTAAAGTCACTACAAGACAAAACAGGGATTCGTTGGCTGCCACTTAAGAAGACAATCTTGGGACATCAAAGTGAGCACCAAGATACTCTTGCAGTTAGGAGCGTACGTGGATCGACACTCAAATCAAGGAAGGACTATTCTTGGACTATTCTTGGACCAAATAAGTGTAAGCAAGACTAAGCAAGGTGAGCATAGTCTAAGTGAAGCAAGAGAGAGAAGTGCAAGAGGCACACAGTGTGCGACGCAAAGAAGTGACGTGCAAGGTGTGCATGAAGAGTGACTAGGAAGTGTGCAGAGAAGTGTTAAGCTATTCCCCCCAAGGATCCCAAGGTGTCACTAGAGTGTGTGTGTGCCGACAGAAGGTATCCATCCCTCCCCCTTAGTGGAAGCTTGGTGCAAGGTGTGCACAAGTGAAGGCTTGGAGAAGGTGGACGTTTGGTGCAGAAGAGGCCGACAACAACAAGTCCCTTAGGTATTTGGTATTTTGTAATTGAGCACTCTGTGGGATTTTGCACAGAAGCATTGGATTTGTATTGTGCTTCAACATTGTATTTATCTTATTATAATCAATCCACAGAGGCTTCCAGTGTGTATCTTTCTTCTTGTCTTTCCCTTTTCTCCTACAAACACTCAAATGCCTTCTTGTCCAAGAATCCCCCAACAGTGAAAAAATATTCTACTAGATTAAAATCTCCTTCACTTATTCCACAATCTATCATTGGGGGGAAAAATGGACCTTGCAAGCACCTTGTAAGGATTTCTAATGTTTAGGGATTAAGGAGCTTAAAATATGAGATTATGAGGGCTCATCAAACCACTAGTGGTTTGGAAAATAAAGTATTCTTTGTTAACGAATTGAATGGGTACTCTCAGATCGTCAGCATCCTTGACCTTTGGATCTATTTGATCAATGGTGTATGTTAAAACTTGTGAAAAGTAAGAGAGAGAGGGGCACTAAGTTTGGTGGGAGTGTCCCCACTAGCTTGAACACTCTCTTCATCATTTATGGCCATTGGGTCGGATGAGATCCAATAAACAAGCACAAATCCGGATGATAGTGAGTTGGAGAAGAATGCAAGCCCCATTAATCATGGATCCATCCAAAGGCTACATGCAAAAGCACCTTTCCTTCACAGAATCTATCATCATGGATCGTTCCATTTTGAGCCCGATCCAACGATGTACAAAGATAGTTGCAATCTATCATCATTACTTTTATCCTAACCTTAATCACTCCTTAGTCTAAAAGGCCCTTCAAGGGTTCATTTTCCCCCCTAATGTAAGGATCTCTTCATCTATTTGAATTTGCCTCATTACAATTTTTGTTGGAGCTGTATCTTAGTGAGGGGAGGTTTTCTCACAAATTCTTTGAGCTCTTAGGATCTCTCAAACATAGGATTTGTGGACATTCCTCATCCACGTCTAGATTTATTAACAAGGGTTCATGATCTTCTACCCCTTTAAAAGATCTAGCTCTCTCATTAATCTTTGACATTCCTTCTGGTGAAGCTTGTTCTCCATCGGTGTGTAAATTATCTTTTCCAATAGTTGGTGTACTACCTCAAATTTCTTTATACATACCATTCGTGTTTAATTTTGTAGCTCACTATGTGCGTAGCAATCCCCATGTTCTATTATAAAAGGGCTACCTTTTATTGTAGGCTGATAAGCTCTAAATTGCATATTAAATACTTTGGCATATGATCCGCTCATATTGCAATATCCTCTTTAGTTTTCGATGGACTTCTGTACTCACCTAGCTAGTAGTTTTATTCTCTTAAATTCTCTTCGAAGGAAGATATATTTTTCTCTAGGCCTTCCATTTTCCTATTCCATTGTTGTTTTGATTATTGTGCCTCTTTTTCTTTGTTTGGCACAATAATCAAAACGTTTGTTTGTGTTTCCATTTTATTTCTTTTACTTTTGCATTATTAGAGCGTTTGTCTGTAGAGTACTCACTTGCAATGATTTTTTCTTAGTTTTTTTATGCCCAAATCTTAGAGAAAAGTCTCAAAAATAAATGAAACTCATCATGTGATAAAATGTACTCACAAAATGAAAGTCAATTAAATCTGATAGCTGTACTTACTCGCGAGAAATGAAACTCAATGAGCTTCCTATCTTCGTGAAAATAATATTCAATACGTTTGGCACTAACTTTAAGTATGAAGATAAAAAATTCAAAATCTTTGAATTTTGGATGTAATCTTAATGTCCATGCTCCAGTAAGTTAATCTAAGATAAACTTTTAAAATTGATAACTTTAATGATAAATGGTAATTTGCACACTAGAACTATGTAGTGATCTCTAGAAAATTCTCGCCTTAGATTTTTTTTGGGTATCAAAGATGCTTTGACCTATCAAATGATCTCTGATTTCTCTGAATTTTGCATATGCTATTACTCAATAAGTATTCTCTTTGTGTTCAAGTTCCAAATAATTCTGACATTGGGTGCTTCCGTAATCTCCAAATTTTGTGCTAAATACTAACCAAAGGTTTTGTTGTAATACAAAATTCCATTGCATATCCTTGAAAAAAGGCCCCTATTGCTTATTTGAGGCCTTACAGAAAACTAACAATACCTCTATTCCATAGGTGATTTGGCCTCTTAAATAGCATCCAAAGAACTTGAAAGTTGGGTACATTAAAGACAAGACCTGTAGCTAACTTCTTTTCTCAAATTCAATACATTTGGATATACAATGAAAGAGTGAACATGGAAATCTTTCTTAGGTTGTTTTCTTTTCACTATGTCCCAAATTATTTGAATACTTTTACATCTCAAATGATTTGGAAAATTTCCAACCAAAATGGAACATCGAGAACTAGAAATTATGAGATGTGGTGATCCATCATCTACTCATATCAGTATTTAGAGAGGGAGTTTCCAAAGTCACCATGATGAATAACTTAGAAGACACCCATATCACTAGTGAAGATCGCCTAAATGCTAGGTGAGGGGGTAAGAAGGAGGAAGGGTAATTTGGTATTTACTCTAGTGCTTGCATAGACCATGGAAGCTTCACATCGAGCACACCAAAGTGTAATGTTCTCTCACATGTGGCTGCCTTTCGGGGTTGGTTCTCGCATTGTTAGTTGATTAGGCCATCAGAAACACCATATAATGGAAAAATTCTCTTTGATTGCACCCATGATGATCGGAGCCATAGCTAGAGCCATAGCCATAGCCATACTGAGAAAAGTGTTTGTAGGGACTATTCACCAAATCATCATACCTATGATCAGGGAAACTTCATGATTGGGAGATAATTGGTGATAATCATGGGCTCCAATTGAGTTATTCTTACAATCGGTTTCTTTTAGTTGTAAAGAGGTAAGTGACAAAGGTCTTTTAGTTGTAAAGAGGTAAGTGCAAGTGAAGGAGAGATATAGGCAGAGATGAACGTTAGTGGGAGCACATGTAATTAATTGAATTCTACAACATGAGATTGGAGAAAGTTTCTTTCATTCAGTTGAAGATGATCTCGACTTGACGGCAAATACACTCGCTCTATCTTAGTAAGATGTTATGCTAGGGCACCTTGGTGCTTTATCCTTCATGCTCAATAAATGCACTTTGAAAAGGGTATCCTAAAGGCTTATGCACATTTATTCGTATGTGGAAGTAGGAAGGGAAGAGGAGTGTACTCTACTATAGAGTCTGCTTGTGTGCTAGACTTCTGTCTAGCAGACTCCTAACCCTTACCCCATTCAAAAGGAAAGAAAATTTGAGTCCATACCTCGAGATGGGCCTCATTTTTTAGCATAGATCAAACCCTTTTCTATTGTTATTTTCATGCATGACCTGCACAAATTTGGAAGCTTAAACCTTTAGGTTTTCTAGTGACTTGAGAATCGATATGGAGCAACCAACATTCTCCTCTCTTCTACACATGAATCTAGCCAAAATCTTGAGGAGGAAGAATAATTTTCCACCATGCATGTATGGACTTGCTTTGTCCATCACCATCTCTTTCTTCATCTTTTCGAATGCGCAAGAGCTTTGGGCTCCGATACCAAATGTAAGATTAGAGGAGAAGGATGTACCTGAGACTCACCTCCTAACTAGTATATAGCCCGTGCGTACTCATCACCTATGGTCTACCATGTTGTCTCACTATTCATTTGGCCATCATTAATAGACAACCAACCATTGGACTCATGAATCTCGGGCTCGATATGCCCCAAGCAAGGAACTCCTCTTTCCTCCAACATGTACATCCTTGAAATATAATATTTTGAGTTGCTTCTACCTTGTGTTATTCTCCTTCAAGGGTAATTATCCCACATATGATCGACGTACTTTGGGAGCTTCCTCAAAATGCATATGAGGAATGGCTCTATCCCACTTTCTACTTGGTGAAAGCTCACTTCATGTTCTTGGAAAGCTCACTCTCATCCATAAGTGAGTTTTCCCATTTCATGGTCTAATGGGTCTCATACCGATTTCCATTTTGTGAGTATATTTCCTATTTCATTTAGCTTCTTCCTCTGTACTCTCTAAAGGTCCATCCCCATGACCTCCTTCACTTAGTAATTTAGTGATTTAGTAATCTTATTACACGAAAATCTCTTTCACTTATTCCACAATGTATAAGGATCTCATCATCTATTTGGATTTTCCCTTTCCTCTTGTACTTTAAGGATCTTCTAGCTCTCTCATGAATCTTTGATATTCCTTCTACTATATCGGTGTGTAATTGATCTCTTCCAATAGTTGGTGTGCGACCCGTTCACTATGCGGGTAGCAATCCCCATGTTCCATTATACAAGGGCGACCTTTTTTTGGTGCAGGAGATTAAGAATTATAGAAGTTTGCTGATCTCGACTTGGAGTGAGTAGAGGATTAAGATTAACGATACATAGTTGCATTAATGGAAGTGAACCAAAAAAAACTCAAACCAGCTACAATATTCTAATTGCAACCAAAGTGAGAAGTATAATTATATTGAAACAATGGTAAAAAAAGGTTAAATTAAATGCGAAGAGAGTGAGAGAGACATTATAAGATGTTCCGGCAGCATTGAATCCAAAGTGAAACGTATAAGTATAATATTGATCTAGATCGTCATGTAAGTGCTTCCTTATATATGATCTAGTATTACATAAAATATAATCTAATCTAGACTGACTCCTATATATTGAAAAGATTTAGATATTCTTGAAGATTAGAGTTCGTTAATGAATCAAATTGAATTAACGGAGTAGAAGCAATGGCAAAGAAAGAGTAAAAATGCGAAGAAATCAGACAATATTGAATCCTCGGCTTCATCGAATTGATGGTACAGGCACGGCACGACAGTAGAACGTCGGCATTACTGTGATTTGTTTTTCATATGTGTATCACATTACATTGGCCAGTTGCATCATCCTGTCTGTCTTAGACGCACATTTTGAACGAAGCTAATGAAGGATTTGCCTGGCAAGGAATTATGGCGCGTGGTTATATCAGGACTACTAGTCGTAATTGCAGCCTTTACATGTTTCAATGGCGACCTGTTTTCATTTCCTGCATATTTACGTTTTTCACATTGTTTGTGGGAAGCCGTGATCAGCACCTGGTCATCATCGCTGAGTACTCCATTCCTAGCGGGAGGCGCAGCTGCAACAACTCTGAATTTCTTGTCCTTTCCTCCTCCTCCATCTTCTTGTTTGAGCCACTGCATTATGCGACGCACATCTTTGTGCGGCGGAAGATTCAATGTTTCCATCTTGTCACTACTACCACCAGTTGTTGTTGTTATTCCTTTGTACTGGAAGAAGAAAGCGTCATGTATAGAAGTGAGGAAATTGAGGAGGCTCGCCAGCGGACCGCCGTTAGCCCTTTCTGGTTCTGGTATCTCCGAAAGATGGTGCAGGCATAGGGAATCTGAGTCTCCATTTCCATTTCCATCTCCAGAGGAAACATTTTGGAAGAAGTTGTATTTGCATATGGCAATTATGTTGTTCGTATCACGCGGCCAAACGGAAACGCTGTCGTCAACAATGAAGATCCGAGAGGCCGGAAACGGGATTAGAGTGAGATCTTTCAAGTAATGTGGAGGTCTCAGGCGATCCCGAGAGATAATCCGATTTCCAAAAAGCTTGTTGGTGGGGTCGAGGAGTTGGATGACCTGCTTTGCATAGTGAGGCTTGCTCCTTGTAAACGCATAGAGGATGAACATTCGGCTGGCGAACCGCAGAAACGAGTGGACAAAAGGGCGTAGCTTCACGCAACACAGAGCTCCACTATGGTCCCAGAGGGTATACATATCAGAGGGTAACTTGCTGCAGGTGTGGATATTAAGGGATCGTGAGTCATCATCTGCTCGCCCCATATCCCCGAAGGCGGCCGACTCCCGCAAGGTGTGATCGATATCCAAAACAAGGCACAGGTGCTGGTGGTGGGCTGTCTTCAGCTGGAGGGCATCTTCGCTGCTGCGTTGGTCGGTGGTGGTGCTTGACGTCCACATCCGGCGCTGATGTTGCTGCTGGCGGGCGATGGCGCTGAGGAATGCTGGGGGAGAATGTGGGTGCATACGGCGCGCTAGTATTTATATATAGTGGTAGCAACATACATGAGATACGAATTTATAATTGAAACTAATTGTTGTTGTTGTAAAGATGAATTCCATTCGACATACGAGACGTCGTGAAAAAGTGTAAAACATTCCTCGTAAAATTATGAACTATTTATGTAGGCACCAGTTTATATATATGCATGCATGGGGTGAATTTAATATGCGTCTCGTAGTAGTAAATTTGTAAACATCGTTGGCGGCCATCATGGAAACAATTGCACAAGCTATTCTCCACCATGTCTTCAAATTTATACAAAGGCATTTTCTGAAATGATGATGTGAGTAAGTTCATAGAGAGAAGTATTAGAAAGGAGCTCTGGTAAATAAAAAAAAAAAAAAAAAAAAAACAGGGAGAGGCTCGGTCCTCTTTAATGAAATGTATAAGATGGCCCAATACATGAGACCATCATGGAAATTGCACCCTCTTCAAAACGATGATGATGTGATTTAGTTCATAGAGAGAAGTATTGAAAAAGATTCATGCTCTTTAAACACTAAAAGTCATAACAAACGAGAACAAAGACATGTTCTCTTTTTTATTTGAGAAGCAATGCATAAAATGTTGAAAAAATAGCTCATTTTCCTATTCCACAGTGAAAAACATTATTTCATTTTCAATTAGTATCACGAAAAACCACCATTGAAGCATTAGATTCATGAAGAAGCTTACTAAATTATTTTCAATGCTAGAAAAGGCTCGGTCCTCTTTAATGCAATGTATAAGATGGCCCAATACATGAGACCATCATTGAAATTGCACCCTCTTCAAAATGACGATGATGTGATTTAGTTCATAGAGAGAAGTATTGGAAAAGATTCATGCTCTTTAAACACTAAGTCATAACAAATGAGAACAAAAACATGTTCTCTTTAATATTTGAGAAGCAATGCATAAAATATTGAAAAAATACACTACAACATATGAGGGGCATACTGACATTGCCCATACCGACGGTCACCCCTCGGCATCGGTATGACCGTTGAAAATGCTTGAAAAACCACGGATGCAATACTGACGGTCATTTAATCGTCAATATACACGGTGTCGTTATGAGCGCCGGTATAGGCGTCGGTACTTCACTATAAGTTACCAATGCTTATACCGATGCTTATACCAACGCTCATATCGACACTTATACCGAGGCAACTTTTAACCAGGCCCGAGAGCAAAAATTCGACATCTGCTTGCATTTTGAGCCAAAGTTTGCTACTGTCGAGTTTGCGCACGCGAACTACATTCTAAACCTATTGTGTACACACATCTCTCTCTTTCTCTCTCTTTCTCTCTCTTTCTCTCTCTTTCTCTCTCTCTCTGTGTCTCTCTCTCTTTCTCTACATCTCTGTGTCTCTAGATCTCAAATTTTGGTAAGAATTGCACATAGTATAGCACCCTTTCTCTTTCTTTGTGTTTTCCCTTTTCTAATTTCTCTTCTCTTTCGTTTTGCAGGAGCTTTTTGACATCAAATCTTTGGAATTCGATGAAGGGCAACATTAAGTGGACCTTGATGACAACACTCCAAACAATTACATCGATGTAAGTGATTGTTTTGTTTTTGATTGATATAGAGTGAGATAGAGAGAGAGATGAAAGAAAGAGAGAGATCTAGAGAAACATAGAGAAAGAAAGAGAGAGAGATGAAAGAGAAAGATAGAGAGAGAGTGAAAGAGAGAGAGATGAAATAGAAAGAAAATGAGATAAAGAGAGAGATGCATACATACATACACACATATGCATACACATACTCACATACATATTACATACACACATGCATATTACATACACACTCAAATACATATTACATACACACATACATATACATACACATACATATTACATACTCACATGCATACACACATATACATACATACATGCATATTACATACAAACATGCATATTACATACACACATGCATATTAGATACACACATGCATATACATACACACACATATTCATTCTCATACTCACATACATACATACATGTATACACACATATACATACACACATGTACACACACACATGTATACATACACACATGCATATGCATACATACATACACACATATTTGCATGTACACACACACATACATACATACACACATGCATATTACATACACACTCACATATGTATACACACACATATGTGCATACACACATGCATATGCATACATACACACACATATGCTTGTACACACACACATGCATATTACATACACACACACATATATATACACACTCACATATGCATACACACACATGCATACATGCACATACACATACACACACATCACATGTAGATACACACATACACACATATACATGTTTTGGGGTTAGGGTTTATGAATTTCTCTTTTCTTTTGTTTTGCAAGAGATTTTTGGCATCAGTTCTTTGGAATTCAACGAAGGAAAACATTAAGTGTACTGTGACGACAACGCTCCAAACAATTACATCGATGTAAGTGATTGTTTTGTTTTTTATTGATATAGAGTGAGATAGAGAGAGAGATGAAAGAAAGAGAGAGATACATACACACATATTTGAATGTACACACACATACATACATGCATACACACATGCATATTACATACACACACACATATAAATACACACCCACATATGTATACACACACATATGTGCATACACATGCATATGCATACATACATACACACACATATGCATGTACACACACACATACATACATACACACATGCATATTACATACACACTCACATATGTATACACACACATATGTGCATACACACATGCATATGCATACATACATACACACACATATGCATGTACACACACACATACATACATACACACATGCATATTACATACACACACACATATTAATACACACTCACATATGTATACACACTCACATATCTATACACACACATGCATACATGCACATACACATACACACACATCACATATACATACACACATATACATGTTTTAGGGTTAGGGTTTTTGAATTTCTCTTTTCTTTTGCTTTGCAGGAGATTTCTGGCATTGATTCTTTGGAATTTGACAAGAGACCATGTCAATTGGCCTTTGATGAGAGCGTTCAAAAGAATTACATCGATGTAAGTGATTGTTTTGTTCTTTATTATAAATAGAGATAGAGAGAGAGAGAAAGAGTGAGAGAGAGAGAGATGAAAGAGAGAGAGATAGAGAGAGATAGATATAGAGAAAGAAAGAGACATAGAGATACATACACACAGATGCATACATATTACATACACATATGCATATGCAAAGAGAGAGACATAGAGATACATACACACAGATGCATACATATTACATACACATATGCATATGCATATGCATATGCATATGCATATGCAGATGCATATGCATACATACACACACACATATACATGCACACAAACACACATATACATGTTTTAGGGTTAGGGTTTTAGGATTAGGGTTTTTTACTTTTACACATATACACACATAATACATACACACATGCACACATATACACATGCATACACACATACACATACACATACACATACACATACACATACACATACACATACACATACACATACACATACACATATACATACACATACACATACACATACACATACACATACACATACACATACACATACACATACACATACACATACACATACACATACACATATACATACACATACACATACATACATACACACACATGCATACATACATACAGACACACATACATACATACATACATACATACATACACACATACACATAGAGAGAGAGAGAGTCACACACACGCACATGCATACATACACACACGTGACATATACATACACACATATGCATGTTTTAGGGTTAGGGTTAGGGTTTTTGGCTTTTACATATATACACACATGCATACACACATGTACACATATGAACACATAATACATATGCACATACACATATATATACACGTGCATACACCCATACACAAATACACACACATACATTCATACAGAAACACACACACACACACACACACATATATATATATATATATATATATATATATATATATATATATATATATATATATATATATATATATATATATATATATATATATATATATATATATATATATATATATATATATATATATATATATATATATATATATATATATATATATATATATATATACACACACACATGCATACACACATATAAACACATAATACATATACACATACACATATATATACACACATACACACATATACATGTTTTAGGTCTAGGTCTTCAGAATTAGGGTTTTAGGATTTTTACATAGATACACATATGCATACACACACATACACATATATATATTCACCTACACATATATATACACAAGCATACACACATACACCTGTTTTAGGTCTAGGTCTTCAGAATTAGGGTTTTAGGATTTTTACATAGATACACATATACATACATACACATACATATATATATATATATATATTCACCTACACATATATACACAAGCATACACACATACACTTGTTTTAGGTCTAGGTCCACAGTAAAAAATATTATTTCATTTTCAATTAGTATCACGGAAAACCACCATTGAAGCATTAGATTCATGAAGAATCTTACTAAATTATTTTCAATGCTAGAAAAGGCCATCGAATGATCCAGCACCTCTTGTGAGAGTTTTCAATTTCAAGAAGTGGTGGCAATAATGTCAAAAACAGAGAAACTCAATCTCTTGATATAGCACTTGGCACTCTTGATGTGAGACTTATGTTCTCATTCTTATTGAGAATTTGAGTTTCAATGAGCAAGATTGCAATTACAAGTACATGTGCTAGAAAACAAGTCCAAGATCCAACCATCATCATTGGAGAACAATTGGATTAACCTCATTATAAGCTTTTGGGGCTTTTGATGAGGATTAGCCAATGTCTTTTCTCCTGCAACATGACGAAACTTCTTCGTAAGTGTAGGGAACATTAACACATTCAAAATTTTGTTCTCACTATAATGTTCCCTAACCCTTCTTTTACTAACTTCATCATAGTATCCAAATGTAAGGCACTTGGTAGCACAAACGGACCTATGTTCTGGTGTGTGATTTACATTTGTCTTTACCCTACAAATTTGTAATTATAAAAAACCGTATGTGCAATTTCTTAAAAGAGACAAAAACTAAGTATGTACCATGTAAGACACTCGATAGCATGACACCTTGACTTTGATGTTGTTGAGACAGAGAAGGATTAGTCCTTTCTATGAAAAATGACAATCCTTGAGAGTCACGACATGGTTAATTCAGCAAAATCTGTCACCATCTTTCGTATTTGTAGGTGCTTGAATGGCTCATCATCATTAATTGAACCATTCACTCTAAATCCATATGGCATGTGTGCTATTAAAAGGGAATAATGTCTCCTAGGTACTATTGTACAAATGTTATTTACATCATCACAATATATATTGTAGTACAATGGCCTTAGGGGTTCTATAGGGTTTGAAAAACACTTTAGTCAAGAGGACTCATCCTCGAACTCCATCTCCTTTTCCTTTGTTCTAGACTTCTCATGCCTTGCCCTTTGGATATGAGGAAGGAAGGTAGAAGGATAAGCTTCATTCAGCTCACCACTCTTCTTTCGAGGTTTCTACAAACAAAAGATGAGTTTGAACCCAAAGATTGTTTAGAAAGTGTAACATATATCAATGGTTATGATGCTTTGCATTGAATAAATCTTTGCTAGGAGACTTTAATGAATAGATAGTTAGAGGCCAACTACCATATAACTTGCATCAAGTCAATGATTGGCATCGACTAGTTGTGGCAAGCTACACCTAGAGTCACGTTTGTGCTACACTATGATGCCTAGCATCAGAATCCTAGTGAAGTTCTATGTGTGGCATCGAATTTTGACTAAAGGTTGTTGTTGCACATAGCATTCAATGCGAGGCATCGACTTCTAGCATATCTGTTCCTATAAATGGATGCCCCGCATCAAATAGCACCAAGTACTTGAGAAACTTGATCATATTATAATGTAATGAGCAAGAGAACTCACCCAATCGCGGAACAATATAAAGTATTCTGACAATGCTTTGTATGAGGAGGTGGTCAGGTACTCTACCTGGACTTCACTCCATGTGAAGCACCAAAACCTCCTCATCATCACCTCCTAAATATTCATATAAACCTTGTGACTGCATTGTGAGTTTTAAAACAGCATGATAAGTTACTAAAAGAGCGAGAAAAACCGATCAATGACAAGAGATTACTTACTCATTTAGCTCAATGACCATCTCCTCAAGGCTCAGGTCTTTGGAAATGACTGTTGACCATGTTGAAATTATGAAAGTGCCATCCTTAATGCCTTGCAATGCTCTCCAAGGTATCAACTTCATATCCTCAGGAGCGACCTCTTCAATGGAGAGATGAGCTTTCCTTCCCTTTCCTTTTACATCAACCTAAGAATCTATTTTTTTCTTTTTCTATTTCTATCCTTTGACCTCTTTGTTCTCACACTTAAGCATACATACGGTCAAGTGATCCTTGGTATGAGCGTTTTAAATGGATCATCAGGATGTCTTGCACTGGCTGATATAGGCATCTGTATAAGCATCTGTATATGCGTCGGTATGAGTGTTGCTAATTTACTAGAAATTACGTACGCCCATACCAATGCATATACCAAGGCCGTGTTTTAAACATACTAGGAACCCGAGAGCAAAACTCAACATTAATGTTTTACACTAAGTATTGCTTTCTTCTATCGAACTTGCACACGCAAACCAAATTATGACATGCATTTTCTTTTGCACACACACACACAGATCTCTCTGTCTACACACACACACACCCATATTCTCTCTCTTTAGATCTCACATCTTCATAAGTGGTGCACATACTGTTACCCTTTGTCTTTCTCTATGCTTTATGTTTTATAAATTTTCTTCTCTTTGATTTTGCAAAAGTTTTTTGGCGTCGATTCTTTGGAACTTGATGATACGACATACATTACGCTTTGATGACAACGATCCAAAATAGGGACATACCTGTAAGTGATTGTTTTATACTCTATTGATAGAGAGAGATAGAGATAGAGAGAGAAATAGAGAGAGAGAGAGAAAGAGAAAGAGAGACAGAGATGAGAGAGAGAAGGGAGAGAAAGAGAGAGATAGAAAGAGAGAGAGAGAGAGAGAGAGAGAGAGAGAAAGATAGAGATAGGAAGATAAAGCATACATACACACACATGTATACACATGCATACATACATACATACATACATATACACACATGCATTCATACATACACACACATATAGACACATGCATGCATACACACACATACACATATACACACATGCATACATACACACACATACATACACACATGCATGTACACACATGCATAGATACACACACATGTACACACATGCATACATACACACATATACACACATGCATGCATACATACACACACATATACACACATGCATGTATACACACACATACACATCTACACACATGCATACATACACACACACATACATACACACACACATGCATACACACACATATGTACACATGCATACATACACACATATAGACACATGCATGCATACATACACACGCATATACACACATGCATGCATACACACACATACACATATACACACATGCATGCATACATACACACAAATATACACACATGCATGCATACACACATGCATGCATACACACACATACATACACACACACATGTACACACATACACACACACATATACACACATGCATACATACACACACATACACATATACACACATGCATACATACACACACATACATACACACACATGCACACACATGCATACATACACACACATGTACACACATGCATACATACACACATATACACACATGCATACATACATGCACACACATATACTCACATGCATGCCTACACACACATGCATACATACAGACACACATACATACACACATGCATGCACACACACATACATACACACATGCATGCATACACACAAATGAATGCATACACACACATATACACACATGCATACATCCACACACATATACACACACATACATACACACACATATACACACATGCATATATACACACACATATACATATGCACACATGAATACATTCACACACACACATAGATACACACATGCACACATATACACACATATATACGATTTCAGTATAGATAAATAAATATGAAAATAGCTACTGTTTTAATCAAATATATGTAATTAAATATATAAAATTAGGATTTTAAGTTTTTTTTCACATCAAATATATAAAAATATGATTAGTATTTTTAGGCTATCTACACATGCATACACATATACTTATACACACATACACACACACACACACACACACACACACACACATATATATATATATATATATATATATATATATATATATATATATATATATATATATATATATATATATATATATATATATATATATATATATATATATATATATATATATATATATATATATATATATATATATATATATACATATATATACACATGCATACACATATATACATGTTTTAGGTGTAGGTCTTTACGGCTAGGGTTTTAGGATTTTTACACATGCATACCATATATACACATGTACACATGCACATATAATACATATACACATGTATATACACATGCATACACAAATATATATATTTCAGGTCTAGATCTTTAGGATTAGGGTTTTAGGTTTTTACATACATTAAAATTCAATTAAAATTATATAAGGAAAAAATATAGAAGAAATTAAGAAACAAATTTGAATATATAAATAAATATATATAAGAAATAGGATAATTGTATAGATAAATAAATATGAAAAGAGCTAGTGTTTTAAATAAATAAATTAAATATATATAATTAAACATATATAATTAAATATATAACAATAGGATTAATTTTAAGGTTTTTTATCATAGTAAATATATATACACATACACATAGAGACACACATACATACATACATACATACACACACACACACACACACACACACATATATATATATATATATATATATATATATATATATATATATATATATATATATATATATATATATATATATATATATATATATATATATATATATATATATATATATATATACATACACATACACATATATATACACATGCATACACAAATGTACATATTTTAGGTCTAGATCTTTATGATTAGGGTTTTAGGGTTTTAACATATCTTTAATTCAATTAAATTTATATAAAGAAAAAAAAAAGAAAAATTTAAGAAAAAAATCTGAATATATGAATAAATATATATAAAGAATAGGATAATTGTATAGATAAATAAATATGAAAAGAGATACTATTTTCAATTAATTAATTAAATATAATTTTAAGGTTTTTTAATAAAGTAAATATATATACACATACACACACACACACACACATATATATATATATATATATATATATATATATATATATATATATATATATATATATATATATATATACATACACATATATATACACATGCATACACACATATACATGTTTTAGGTCTAGATCTTTATGATTAGGGTTTTAGGGTTTTTACACATGCATAACATATATATACACACATACACACACATAATCCTACAGAATTTAGTATGTACTTGGATGAGGATAGGGCTCTTGTTGATATAGAAGAAGAAGAAGAGAGCTCTCAACAATCTTAGGCTGAATCAGATGCATCGGATGATGGGGGTGTAGACATACATCAAGAAAGCTACGAATTAATTTGAAAATCTTTGATATTTTTGGTTCTTTTACAACTCTTTGAAAGCACTTCACATAAAGAAACCATGTTCCGTAGCACTATTGAATCACTTTCAAAGATCCTCCATCAATACATGTTTAATCTTTATTGTTTATATAAGATTTTTTATCACTTTTTATATTTCCTCATATAGATTTAAAAGATATCAATGTTAAATAGGTCTAGATTCTAGGTGTGGCATACGGCGCGCTAGTATTTATATATAGTGGTAGCAACATACATGAGATACGAATTTATAATTGAAACTAATTGTTGTTGTTGTAAAGATGAATTCCATTCGACATACGAGACGTCGTGAAAAAGTGTAAAACATTCCTCGTAAAATTATGAACTATTTATGTAGGCACCAGTTTATATATATGCACGCATGGGGTGAATTTAATATGCGTCTCGTAGTAGTAAATTTGTAAACATCGTTGGCGGCCATCATGGAAACAATTGCACAAGCTATTCTCCACCATGTCTTCAAATTTATACAAAGGCATTTTCTGAAATGATGATGTGAGTAAGTTCGGAGAGAGAAGTATTAGAAAGGAGCTCTGGTAAAAAAAAAAAAGAAGGGAGAGGCTCGGTCCTCTTTAATGAAATGTATAAGATGGCCCAATACATGAGACCATCATGGAAATTGCACCCTCTTCAAAATGATGATGATGTGATTTAGTTCATAGAGAGAAGTATTGGAAAAGATTCATGCTCTTTAAACTCTAAAAGTCATAACAAACGAGAACAAAGACATGTTCTCTTTTTTACTTGAGAAGCAATGCATAAAATGTTGAAAAAATAGCTCATTTTCCTATTCCACAGTGAAAAACATTATTTCATTTTCAATTAGTATCACGAAAAACCACCATTGAAGCATTAGATTCATGAAGAAGCTTACTAAATTATTTTCAATGCTAGAAAAGGCTCGATCCTCTTTAATGCAATGTATAAGATGGCCCAATACATGAGACCATCATGGAAATTGCACCCTCTTCAAAATGACGATGATGTGATCTAGTTCCTAGAGAGAAGTATTGGAAAAGATTCATGCTCTTTAAACACTAAGTCATAACAAATGAGAACAAAGACATGTTCTCTTTTATATTTGAGAAGCAATGCATAAAATGTTGAAAAAAATACACTACAACATATGAGGGGCATACTGACGTTGCCCATACCGACGGTCACCCCTCGGCATCGGTATGACCGTTGAAAATGCTTGAAAAACCACGGATGCAATATTGACGGTCATTTAATCGTCGATATACACGGTGTCGTTATGAGCACCGGTATAGGCGTCGGTACTTCACTGTAAGTTATCGACGCTTATACTGACGCTTATACCGACGCTCATACCGACGCTTATACCGAGGCAACTTTTAACCGGGCCCAAGAGCAAAAATTCGACATCTGCTTGCATTTTGAACCAAAGTTTGCTACTGTCGAGTTTGCGCGCGTGAAGTACATTCTGAACCTATTGTGTACACACATCTCTCTCTTTCTCTCTCTTTCTCTCTCTCTCTCTCTCTCTCTCTTTCTCTACATCTCTGTTTCTCTAGATCTGAAATTTTGGTAAGAATTGCACATACTATAGCACCCTTTCTCTTTCTTTGTGTTTTCCCTTTTCTAATTTCTCTTCTCTTTCGTTTTGCAGGAGCTTTTTGGCATCAAATCTTTGGAATTCGACGAAGGGAACCATTAAGTGGACCTTGATGACAACGCTCCAAACAGTTACATCGATGTAAGTGATTGTTTTGTTTTTGATTGATATAGAGTGAGATAGAGGGAGAGATGAAAGAAAGAGAGAGATCTAGAGAAACATAGAGAAAGAAAGAGAGAGAGATGAAAGAGAAAGATAGAGAGAGAGTGAAAGAGAGAGAGATGAAATAGAAAGAGAATGAGATAAAGAGAGAGATACATACATACATAGTGAGGCTTGCTCCTTGTAACGCATAGAGGATGAACATTCGGCTGGCGAACTGCAGAAACGAGTGGACCAAAGGGCGTAGCTTCACGCAATACAGAGCTCCACTATAATCCGAGAGGGTATACATATCAGTGGTGGCAATAATGTCAAAAACAAAGAAACCCAATTTCTTGATATAGCACTTGGCACTGTTGATGTGAGATTTATGTTCTCATTCTTATTGAGAATTTGAGTTTCAATGAGCAAGATTGAAATTACAAGTACATGTGCTAGAAAACAAGTCCAAGATCCAATCATCATCATTGGAGAACAATTGGATTAACCTCATTATAAGCTTTTGGGGCTGTTGATAAGGATTAGCCAATGTCTTTTCTCCTGCAACATGATGAAGCTTCTTCGTAAGTGTAGGGAACATTAACACATTCGAAATTTTGTTCTCACTATAATGTTCCCTAACCCTTCTTTTACTAACTTCATCATAGTATCCAAATGTAAGGCACTTGGTAGCACGAATGGACCTATGTCCTGGCGTGTGATTTACATTTGTCTTTACCCTACAAATTTGTAATTATAAAAACATCTTTGTCATGTGCAATTTCTAGAAAGAGACAAAAAGCAAGTACGTACCATGTAAGACACTCGATAGCATGACACCTTGACTTTGATGTTGTTGAGACACAGAAGGATTAGTCCTTTCTATGAAAAATGACAATCCTCTAGAATGGCCACATGGTGAATTCAACAAACTCTATCACCATCTTTCGTATCTGTAGTTGCTTGAATGGCTCATCATCATTAATAGAACCACTCACTGTAAAGCCATGTGGCATGTCTGCTATTAAAAGGGAATAATGTCTCCTAGGTACTATTGTACAAATGTTATTTACATCGTCACAATATATATTGTAGTACAATGGCCTTAGAGGTTCTATGGGGTTTGAAAAACACTTTAGTCCAAAGCACTCATCCTCCAACTCCATTTCCTTTGCCTTTGTTCTAGACTTTTCATGCCTTGCCCTTTGGATATGAGCAAGGAAGGTAGAAGGAGAGTCTTCATTCAGCTCACCACTCTTCTTTCGAAGTTTCTACAAACAACGCACGAGTGTCAACTCAAAGATTGTTTCCAAAGTGTAATATATATCAATGGTTCTGATGCTTAGCATTGCATAAATCTTTGCTAGGAGACTTAAATGGATAGATAGTTAGATGTCAGCTGCCATATAACTTGCTTCAAGTTGATGCTTGGCATCGACTAGTCACGAAGTGGTGGCAATAATGTCAAAAACAAAGAACCCCAATCTCCTGATATAGCACTTGGCACTCTTGATGTGAGATTTATGTTCTCATTCTTATTGAGAATTTGAGTTAATCTACATGCAAAGATAAAATACACTTTTCAAGGGTCAGTATATATAACACACATCATTTGGCACTAGCATAAACATTGGAGGAGCTTTTCTGCATACTTTTATTTTAGCCAATCAAGTTGTTCAAATTACCACTTCAACACTATGACCTTAATCAACCATAAATGTAAAGCAAACCACATATCAATCCAACACAAATGCATATAATGTGAAATGGGCTAAGCACAAATAACAAAAACATTGATCCTTATATTCCAATAATCAAATCATTACAATATTACATGTTTAGAAAGTTCAACAGCCCTTTAACAATAGAACTTGATCATATAAATGCTCCACCTCTTGCATAGGAACATCTTCAAGGACTTGAGAAGGTTTTGAGGGCTTTTCTTGCTCTAGAACTAGCTCCTCAAGGTCAGCCATGTTGCTTGGCTCATCTGCCAATGGTGGCACAAGCTCCCATCATGCATGATGGAATTTCTATGTCACAGCTATATATATATATATATATATATATATATATATATATATATATATATATATATATATATATATATATATATATATATATATATATATATATATATATATATATATATATATATATATATATGTATATGTATATATATATATATATATATATATATATATATATATATATATATATATATATATATATATATATATATATATATATATGTATATATATATATATATATATATATATATATATATATAGATAGATAGATATATATGTATGTGTGTGTGTATGTGTATGTGTATATATATTTACTACGATAAGAAACCTTAAAAGCAATCCTATTGTTATATAATTAATTATATATATAATTTATTTATTTAATATACTAGCTCTTTTAATATTTATTTATCTATACAATTATCCTATTATTTATATATATATATATATATATATATATATATATGTATATATATATATATATATATATATATTTATATATTCAAAATTTTTTCTTAATTTTTTCCTTATATAGTTTAAATTGAATTATATGTATGTAAAAACCCTAAAACCTAATCCTAAAGATCTAGACCTAAAATATGTATATTTGTGTATGCATGTGTAAAAACATGTATATATGTATTATATGTGTATGTGTACATGTGTATATATGTTATGCATGTGTAAAAACCCTAAAACCCTAATCATAAAGACCTACACCTAAAACATGTATATATGTGTATGCATCTGTATATATATGTGTATATATATGTGTATATATATATGTGTATATATATATGTGTGTATAAGTATATGTGTATGCATGTGTAAATAGCCTAAAAACCCTAATCCTATTTTTATATATTTGATGTGAAAGAAACCTTAAATCCTAATTTTATATATTTAATTATATATATTTAATTAAAACACAAGCTATTTTCATATTTATTTATCTATACTGAAATTGTATATGTGTGTGTGTCTATGTGTGCATGTGTATATGTATTTATGTCTGTGTGTGAATGTATGCATGTGTGTATATGTGTATGTGTGTGTATGTATGCATGTGTATATATGTGTGTATGTATGTGTGTGTGTATATATGTGTGTGTATGTATGCATGTGTGTATATGTCTGTCTGTATGTATGCATGTGTGTATATGCATGCATGTGTGTATGTATGTGGGTGTGTGCATGCATATGTGTATGTATGTGTGTGTGTGTGTGGGTGTGTGTGTGTGTATGCATGCATGTGTGTATATTTGTGTGTATGTATGCATGCATGCGTGTATATGTGTGTATGTATGCATGTGTGTCCATGTGTGTGTGTATGTATGCATGTGTGTGTATGTATGTGTGTGTGTATGTATGCATGTGTGTATATGTGTATATGTGTATATGTGTATGTGCATGTATGTATGCATGTGTGTATATGTGTGTGTGTATGTGTGTGTGTATGTATGCATGTGTGTGTATGCATGCATGTGTGTATATGTCTATGTATGTATGCATGCATGTGTGTATATGTATGCATGTGTGTATATGTGTATGTATGTATATGCATGCATGTGTGTATATGTGTGTATATGTATGCATGCATGTGTGTATATGTGTGTATGTATGCATGTGTACATGTGTGTGTATGTATGCATGTGTGCACATGTGTGTGTATGTATGTGTGTGTGTGTATGTACGTATGTGTGTATATGTGTATGTGTGTGTATGCATGCATGTGTGTATATGTGTGTGTATGTATGCATGCATGTGTGTATGTGTGTATGTATGCATGTGTGTACATGTGTGTGTGTATGTATGCATGTGTGTACATGTGTGTGTCTATGTATGCATGTGTACATGTGTGTGTGTATGTATGTGTGTGTATATATGTGTATGTGTGTGTATATATGTGTATGTGTGTGTATGCATGCATGTGTGTGTATGTATGCATGCATGTGTGTATATTTGTGTATGTATGCATGTGTGTACATGTGTGTGTGTATGTATGCTTTATCTTCCTATCTCTATCTTCCTCTCTCTCGCTCGATCTCTCTTTTTCTCTCTCTTTCTTTCTGTATCTCTTTCTCATCTCTCTCTCTTTCTCTTACTCTCTCTCTCAATAGAGAATTAAACAGTCACTTATAGGTATGTCCCTCTTTTGGACCATTGTCATCAAAGCGTAATGTATGTCGTATTGTCGAATTCCAAAGAATCGACGCCAAAAAACTTCTGCAAAATCAAAGAGAAGAAAAATTATAAAATGTAAAGCATAGAGAAAGACAAAGGGTAAGAGTACATGCACCACTTACCAAGATATGAGACATAGAGAATGTGTGTGTGTGTGTAGATAGAGAGATGTGTGTGTGTGTGTGTGCACAAGACAATGCAAGTCACAATTCGGTTTGCGCACACAAGTTTGACAGAAGGAAGTAGTACTCAGTGTAAAACACATGCAAAATGTTGAGTTTTGCTCTCGGATTCCCACTATATTTAAAACAAGGCCTCGGTATATGCATTGGTATGGGCGTAGGTAATTTCCAGTAAATTACCAACACTCATACCAATGCATATATGGACGCTTATACCGATGCCTATACAAGCGGTCGTGAGACATCCCGATGATCCATTTTAAGCGCTCATACCAACGATCACTTGACCATGGGTATGCTTAAGTGGACTTTTCCAACATTTATACTGACGCCGAGAGTGACCGTCGGTATGCCCCTCATATGTTGTAGTGAGAACAAAGAGGTCAAAGGCCAAAATAGAAAAATAAAAAAATAGATTCTTAGGTGGATGTAAAAGGAAAGGAAAAGAAAGCTCATCTCTCCATTAAAGAGGTTGCTCCTAAGGATATGAAGCTGACACCTTGGAGAGCATTGCAAGGCATTAAGGATGACACTTTCATAATTTCAACATGATCAACGGTCATTTCCAAAGACCTAAGCCTTGAGGAGATGTTCATTGAGCTAAATGAGTAAGTAGAGTCTTGTCATTGATCGGTTTTTCTCGCTCTTTTAGTAACTTATCATGTTGTTTTTAAAACTCACAATGTAGTCACAAGGTTTATATGAAGATTTAGGCAGTGATGATGAGGAGGTTTGGGTGCTTCACATGGAGTGAAGTCTAGGCAGAGTACCCGACCACCTCCTCATACAAAGCATTGTCAGAATACTTTATATTGTTCCACGATTGGGTGAGTTCTCTTGCTCATTACAATATAATATGATCGAGTTTCTCAAGTACTTGGTGCTATTCCATGCGGGGCATCCAATTATAGGAACAGATATGCTAGAAGTCGATGCCTAGCATCGAATTTCAGAGAATTGCTATGTGCAACAACCTTTAGTCCAAATTGGATGCCACACATCAAACTTCACTAGGATTCTGATGGTAGGCATTGTATTGTAGCACAAACACGACTCTAGGTGTAGCTTGCCACAACTAGTCTACGACAAGAATCGACTTGAAGCAAGTTATATGGCAGTTGGCCTCTAACTATCTATTCATTTAAGTCTCCAAGCAAAGATTCATTCAATGCTAAGCATCAGAACCATTGATATATGTTACACTAATGTGTAAACAATCTTTGAGTTGACACTCATCCTTTGTTTGTAGAAACCTCGAAAGAAGAGTGGTGAGCTGAATGAAGACTCTCTTTCTACCTTCCTTGCTCATATCCAAAGGGCAAGGCATGAGAAGTCTAGAACAAAGGCAAAGGAGATGGAGTTCGAGGATGAGTCCTCCGGACTAAAGTGTTTTTCAAACCCCATAGAACCCCTAAGGTCATTCTACTACAATATATATTGTGATGATGTAAATAACATTTGTACAATAGTACCTAGGAGACATTATTCCCTTTTAATAGCAGACATGCCATATGTCTTTAGAGTGAGTGGTTCTATTAACGATGATGAGCCATTCAAGCAACTACATATATGAAAGATGGTGAGGGATTTGGCTTAATTGACCATGTCGCCACTCTAGAGGATTGTCATTTTTCATAGAAAGGACTAATCCTTCTCTGTCTCAACAACATCAAAGTCAAGGTGTCATGCTATCGAGTGTCTTACATGGTACGTACTTACTTTTTGTCTCTTTCTAGAAATTGCAGATGACATTGTTTTTATAATTACAAATTTGTAGGGTAAAGACAAATGTGAATCGTACGTCAGGACATAGGTTCGGTGGTGCTACCAAGTGCCTTACAGTTGGATACTATGATGAAGTTAGTAAAAGAAGGGTTAGGGAACATTATAGTGAGAACAAAATTTCGAATGTGCTAATGTTTCTTACAGTTACGAAGAAGCTTCGTCATGTGGCAGGAGAAAAGACATTGGCTAATCCTTATCAAAAGCCATAAAAGCTTATAATGAGGTTAATCAAATTGTTCTCCAATGATGATGATTGGATCTTGGACTTGTTTTCTAGCACATGTACTTCTAATTGCAATCTTCTCTCATTGACACTCTTTTGGCATCACGTGTAATTAATTTGTTTGTTTTCAGGGATGACACTCGCCTATGCCTTCAAAATGTTTAGGCATTGCATTGCCGTACAGAAAGATGAAGCCCAAGTCAGCTTCATTAGGATGCAGATTAATGGCTTGAATGAATGCCTAGATGAGGAGCAGGAGGTTGGGAAGAAACAAAAATATACATATTTTGGGTCTAGATCTTTAGGATTAGGGTTTTAGACTTTTTACATACATATAACTCAATTAAATTTATATAAAGAAAAAATTAAAAAAAAAAAGAAAAAATTAAGAAAAAAATCTGAATATATATATATATATATATATAGGATAATTGTATAGATAAATAAATATGAAAAGAGCTAGTGTTTTAAATTAATTAATTAATTATATATAATTCAATATATAAAAATAGGTTTTAAGGTTTTTTAATAAAGTAAATATATGTCCACATACACATAGACACATACATATATACACATATACACATACACATATATATACGCATACACATATATATACACATGCATAAACACATATACATGTTTTAGGTCTAGATCTTTATGATTAGGGTTTTAGGGTTTTCACACATGCATAACATATATACACACATACACATACACATATAATACATATATACATGTATATACACATGCATACACAAATATACATATTTGTGATTTTATGCACATTTTAACCTCCTAAATTTTCAAAAAATGACAAAAAATATCAAAAATTTGCATGTTTTCACTTGATTTTTGAAATGTATGTGTACTGATGTAAAGGATTTTCAAACATAAGATGTAATTTGCTTGATTTTGACAAGGGAGTTCTCTATTTACAGCATAGTTCTCGTTTGTTACAATTCGATGTTTTTAATGTAATGTATAGGATTCATGCTCTTAAATGTAATTTTCATTCTCCTTTGCTTTTGCTTCATTAGCTGCAAAATAGTCAAAATTTTGAACTGGAAATATCTGCTTTTTCTTTTGCCCCTCAAGCTGTCGAGTTTTGGGGTTGGCAACTTCTCCTTGGAAAGGCAACAGGTCCCAAAAAGTTAATAGATATCAAAGATTAATAATACGTTAAGATGATTTCTCATGTTCAAAATCAATACAAGACCTCAAGGAATCGTAGAAGTATAAAGACTTCTAGGGATATCACTAGGCTTGCAAGAGCATATTAATGAGGCAACCTTCCAAGACGAGTACAAAGCATTCATGAACGAGCAGGTTTACAACTAGTAGCAATAACATGAACTAGTAGGCTACAACTAGTAGCTTCCATATTCATTGATCTATGAAGAGAGACACTTCCACTAGCAAGAGGTAGCATCGTTTGTTGAAACAACTTTTTTCTTGTGCGAACATGAAACAAAGAAAAAAGGTAAATGAAACAAGAAAAAAGCCATTATGCTATTGTAGAACATGAAACAAGCGTAAATGGAAGGCTATGAAGCCTCGTTTCGTAGCGTTCAATAGCAAAGCAATTACTTCCATGTGCCTCGTTTCCCTCACAAATGTGGTAATTACACGAATGTTGTATTCTCTAAAGAGGAGGCAAAAAAGTAAAAACAAAAAAGGAAACGCTTTTCTTGAACCTTCACTATATTCAACATGATAGCATATAAACACGACGTACATGTGTCACTAACAGCAACGAAAAATACTACAACGTTGAAGAGAAACTTTCTTATTAGAATGTAGAGGAGTATTAGAAAGTTGCATGGTGATTTGTAGGGATTATACCATAACTACGGCATGAGTCACAAAAGGGAAAACGGATCGATTGTCTCCAAGCTAGGGAAGGATTGTTACCTTCAAGAGAGTGTCGCAAAGTGAATATGAAACTATGAGATATCACAAGATGTGGAAAAATTTAGTATGTGATAGAGCTTGAGTAAATTAGTGAGTCACTCTTAAAGAAAATATATACACCAATTAGAAAGGATCCTTACTATGGGTTTCATCAAGAGAAGGTCTTACCAGTCCCAAGTGATAGTCATGAAGGCCTTAGTATAGTATGAGAAAACTTCCCTAGCTATTATTTCATTTGTCATCACTTGGGTTACTTTTCCAAAGAGTTTCCCCTTCACGAGGAAGATAATGCACCTCGAGGAGATCCCTTGTATCCTTTATATGACATAGATAACTCCAAAGAAGGTTTCACAATGATGAGACAAAGATCGACTAGTTGTCACAAAGGTAAAAGTGATAATGCATAACCACCCCCTCCCTCCACATTAACCCTCTCAACTGTTCATAGTCCTTCAAAACAATGCTTACTCCAACCTTGATGAAGACTCAGAAGTATGGTTTGAGCGAGGGATCGAGTGTATGAGTGAGTAGAACACAATGGTTCTTCTCTATTTTCTTTTACAAGTCAAAGCTTAGGATCCTAGAATTGTTTGGAATCTCGATATTATTTCGAGCTCCCACCACTGGATCCTCACCAATCATCAACAAGGAAGTGGTTGTGTTGCTATCTATGAACTTTTCTTTGATCGCTATCGATGCCCCAAACATAGAACTTGATAGAGTGTCTATCTAGGACTCTCTTCCTCCTCTTCAAGATCTCGATGTTCATGGAAGAAGATCTAACATTGGCACTCTTCGTATTGATAGACAAGGTGAAGTGGGAATCCCTTTGTTTGTTCCTTGACCTACACAGCTCATCTTGACAAATTCTTTGCTTGCAGGTGTCTTCACCTCTCCCAATCCATCAAAACCAAGATCCTTAAAAGAATTATGGTACTTGGGCATAGTATGGTTTGAGTGAGGGATTGAGTGTATGAGTGAGCAGATCATTATGGTTCTTCTAAATTCGTCTTTTACAAATCAAAGCTTAGGATCCTAGAACTGGTTGGAATCTCGATATTATTTCGAGCTCAATGATCCAACAATCACATTGATGTAAGTGATTGTTAAGTTTTCGATTGACATAGAGAGAGAGAGATGAAAGAAAGAGAGAGATCTAGAGAAACATAAAGAGAGTGACAGAGAGAGACACAGAGAGAGAGAGAAAGAGAGAGATATGTATATACACACATATGTGCATACACACGTGCATATGCATACATATATACACACACATATGAATATACATACACACATGCATATACATACACACATATGTGCATACACACATACACATGCATATGCATACACAAATACATATACATACACACATACACAAATGCATATACATACACACATGCATATGCATACACACATGCATATGCATACACATATGCATATACATACACACATATGTGCATATGCACATACACATGCATATGCATACACACATACACATATGCATATACATATATACATACACACATATGCATATACATACACACATGCATATACATACACACATATATGCATACACACATACACATGCATATGCATACACACATGCATATGCTTACACGCATGCATATGCATGCACACATGCATATACACACACACATACACAAATGCATATGCATACACACATGCATATGCATATACATACACACATGCATATACATACACACATATGTGCATACACACATACACATGCATATGCATACAGACATACACACATGCATATGCATACACACATGCATATACATACACACATATGTGCATACACACATACACACATACACATGCATATGCATACACACATACACACATGCATATGCATACATACATACACACACAAATTGCATATACATACACACATGCATATACATACATACATACATACATACATACATACATACATACATACATACATACATACATACACACATGCATATGCATGTACATACATACATACACATGCATATGCATACAAAGATGCATATGCATACACACATGCATATGCATACACACATGCACATGCATACACACATGCATATGCATACACAAATGCATATGCATACACACATGCATATACATACACACATATGTGCATACACACATACACATATGTGCATACACACATACACACATATGTGCATATGCACATACACATGCAAATGCATACACACATGCATATGCATACATACATACACACCATATGCATTTACATACACACATGCATATACATACACACATACACATGGATATGCATACACACATACACACATGCATATGCATACACACATGCATATACATACACACATACACAAATGCATATACATACACACATGCATATGCATATACATACACACATGCATATACATACACAAATAAACATGCATATGCATACACACATACACACATGCATATGCATACACACATGCATATGCATACACACATGCATATGCATACACACATGCATATGCATACACACATGCATATGCATACACACATGCATATGCATACACACATGCATATGCATACACACATACATATATATACACACATACACAAATGCATATGCATACACACATGCATATTCATATACATACACACATGTATACATACACACATATGTGCATGCACACATACACATGCATATGCATACACACATACACACATGCATATGCATACATACATACACACACAAATTGCATATACATACACACATGCATATACATACACTCATACACACATGCATATACATACACACATACGTGCATGCACACATACACATGCATATGCATACACACATACACAAATTCATATTCATACACGCATGCATATGCATACACCCATGCATATGCAAACACACATGCATATGCATACACACATGCATATACATACACACATTTGTGCATACACACGTACACATGCATATGCATACATACATACACACATGCATATGCACACATACATACATACATACACACACATATGCATATACCTACACACATACGTGCATATACACATACACATGCATATGCATACACACATGCATATGCATATGCACATGCATATACATACACACATACACAAATGCATATGCATACACACATGCATATACATATGCATATACATACACACATGTTTATACATACACACATACACAAATGCATATGCATATACACATGCATATTCATTTATTCATTAGATATTCAACTCGATGATCAATTGGAGTAAAAGGAATTTCAATCTCCTCATGGAAGTCTTTCTACATGATGAAATGATGGTGTACCTCAATGTTTAGTTCTTGCATGAAAAATAGGGTTGGCTTCAAGATCTAGAAAGCTCATGTTATGTCCAAAGATCATTAGTACTCCTTGATAAATGTTCAAGATTTTAAAGAGTGTTTTCATCCATAAAACCTCTTTTGTTGCTTCTACTAAACCTTTAAATTCAGCTTCTATCAAAGAAAGTGCCACTTTAGTTTTTTTTTACTACTCCAAGAAAGTAGCTTTCCTCTTGCAAAACACATGTAGCCTGATGTTGATCTCTTGTCATCCTTGTCATCCTTGTTATCAGCATCTAAGAATACTCTTAAGCTCAAATCAGAGAAATAAGAGTAACAAATTTTTTCCTTTGTAGTCTCTTTCAAATATTTAAGTACTTGTTTGGTTGAATGCCAATGTGATACTTTGGGTCCCTCAATATATTGTGAGAGAACTCCAATCCAGCAACTCAAGTATGATCTTGTTAAAGTAGCATAAATTAGACTTCCAATACGACTTTGATATGTCTTCACATCATCAAACAATTCACCTTCATGAAAAAAGTTTGTGATTCAACACCAAAGAGTCCTTGCATGTTTGCAATTTGTAATCGAAAACTTCTTTAAGAGATCATTTATGTATTTCCTTTGAGTAATATACATACCATTTGTTGTATAAAGGATTTGCATGCCAAGAAAATAAGTTAACCTGCAAGGATCATAAATTTTGAATTCCTACTCTAACAAGTTTTTCACTCTCCTTATGCCTTCAAAGTAACCACCTGTAACAATGATATCATCCACATATATGAAAAGATAAATCAAGCCTTCATCTATACTTTTGATTAGCAAAGAAGGATCAGCTTTACTTACTTCAAAGCTTTTATCAATAAGATATTGAACCAACCTATAACTCCAAGCACTTGGTGGTTGTTTAAGACCATATGAACCTGTTCTCAACCTACACACATAATCTGGATATTTTCGATGTTTGAAACATGTACTTTGCTCCATGTACACCTCATCACTAATATAGGCATTCAAGAAAGAATTCTTGATGTCTAGTTAATACAAAGGCCAATTCTTTGAAGCAACAATAAGAAGTAAAGTTATTATGGTTGGCATCTTTGCTATTGGACTAAATGTTTCATTATAATTGATTCCATAAGTTTCATCATACACGTTTATAATCAGCCTCACTCTATATTTTGAAATCAATCCATTCACATGTCTTTTAATCTTGTGCACCCATTTGTTTCCTATAACCTTTTGTGTAGCATTCCTTGTTATAAGCTCCCACGTATGATTGTCCTCCACGGTTTCAAACTCTTCAAGCATGACATGTTCCCATTGTATCTTTCCTTTTTCTTCATCATAAGATTGAGGTTCTTCATGTTCATCTTCTTCCTTTGCTAAATATGCATAATGATTAATTGTTGTAGTAGGCGATGTATCATATCCATATCTCTTTTGCTTGTTTCTTTCTCTTTGAGATCTCCTTAATACCTGAGGTGAAGACTCAGCTATAGATTAATATTCGCAAGCTTTTTGATTAACTTTTTATTGAGGACCAATGTGCATGCTTATTGTTGAACCATGCTCTTCTTCAATACCACTATCTTGTTCTTGAATATGCACATTGCTTTTAGTCAAAAGAGGAAAATCAGATTCATAATCATATGAGAGAGGAACTTTACCTTTATCTTGACACCATGACCATTGTTCATCAAGTGTAACATCTCTTTACACTCTGAATAATTTTGTTGAAGGATTGTAAAATGTGTAACCTTTCTTATTCTAACCATATCCAATAAATACACACTTCTCTGCTTTTGGTTCTAATTTGCCTCTGAACTGTGATGGTATGTAAGCATAAGCAAGACAACCAAAGATTCCACAATGATCTAAATTTAGTCTGCCAACATGCCATATTTCATAAGGTGTTGCTTCCATGCAGAGATTTTGATGGTAACTTGTTTGTTAAGTATATAGATGTACTAACTGCTTCTACCAAAAGATAAAGTGGAAGACCCTTCTCATTGACAAGCTTCATATTTGAAAATCATATGTTGTTTTGAAAGATTTGGAACTCCCAAGACAGCTTGATGCCTTGTCATATCTTTTAAGATCTTTCCATTGATGTGTCCCAATCTCTTGTGTCGTAGATCAAGTTCTGAAAGTGTTTGAGCATAATAAGCAAAAAGAGTTGCCTCGTTGAGACCTGGAACTTCAAAAGTAAATAATCTTCCTTTCCTTTCTCCTTTAGAAAGTCTTCTAAACCCTTGAGTAGGATCGTCCACATAAGCTCCATACTTGTTGAATCTGACTTGAAGACCTCTCTTGAAAATTCTTCTAGCACTTATGAGGTTTTTTGTGATGGATGGAACATAAAGTACATTGCAAAGAAGGTTCTTACCACCATGAGGTGATTTCACGTTTCCAACTCGCTCAATAATATGCTTAATATCATCTCCTATCTGAAAAATATGCTTTTCTTTAGGTAAATCCAAATATGAAAGTAAAGATATATTAGATGAGATATGATTTGAGCATCTAGAGTCAATATAGAAAACAATGCTATTAGTACACGGATCACTTCTACTCAAGTTCATCAATAAAAGTGAATTTGGCTCTTCTTATTTATCTGTTGCATAGTTATTGAATTGTCATCTTCTTCCATAGTTTCTACTATAACCTCTTGCTCTTTGTCCTCTGTTAAATTTGCCTTTTCCTCAAGTATTTTGATAATTTTGGCAACCAAGTTGTGCAAAGTGATCAATTGATCCATATAAAACGTGGGTGGGTTAGAAAATCTACCTCTTCCTTGTCTTCCCTACCTCTACCTCATTGATTGCCTCTATTGAATGTGCTACCTCTTGTAGCAAAATTGGCTTTTGAATTTGAAGTGCCTTCTTTCTCCTTCTATTTTTGCCTTTGTGTACCTTGCCTTTAGACTTTGATGAGTAAATGGCTGAATATGTATTTCCTTTATCATTGTTAACTTCCTTCAAATCAATCTCAAAACTCAACATATTGTTGGAGTTTGAGGTCTGCTGAAGCACCTGAACAACACAAGGAAGAAGAAGAAGAAGAAACTTCGAGCACAACACACAATACTAAATGTATTTCCAAGAGAATGTACAAAGATAAGTGACCCATTAGGGTTATAGGAATATATACAAGCAAGGGGGAAAACCTCCTAAAGAGGGAAAAAGGTATCACAATAGTATTAGTGTGTTGACACACATAACTAGCAAAATATATCAACAAATCCCCCCTGGGAGTGATGCGGTGAACAAGGAGCTAGCACTCATGTATAAGGAAGTTCCAAGCTATGTGGAATCAATCCACAAATGGAAGTAAGCCCAAAGCTTTGCGGGAAGCTTCAAACTTCTCCCTAGGTAGAGCCTTTGTGAAAAGGTTTGCAAGGTTCTCCTGTGTGGGCACATATGCGAAACTGATCCCTCCAATAGAGAACCTCTCCCTAACATAACGATAGTGCACCTCAATGTGCTTAGTGCACCTCAATGTGCTTAGTGTGAGCATTTAACACAGGGTTCCTTGCAACTGCCAATACACTCCAATTGTCAGTAAAGATGGTGGGGGCAGAAGACTAACCAACACCCAAATCAACTATAAGGCATTTCAGCCACACAAACTCAAATGCACAAGTACAACAAATTGAATATCTAGCCAAGTAATGCATAAGTAAATCAAACATCCAACAACCTACTGATAGAGAACAACATCAAATGCATCTCCAACATCATGAAGACTCAATAGAAAACCTGTTTCCATAGGAGTGGCAATAGTTTGCAGTCTTCAAGGCCAAAAATCTACAATAAGGTGTCAATATTTTTTTCTTTTGATAAAAAACTATTCCTCCATCAACTTGCATAAACTAAATGCCCAAATAATGATGCAAATGCCCCAAATTTGACATCTCAAATGAGGAATGCAATATGACGGTCTATGCTTTGGTTGCTCAAAATCACTCTAGAAGGCTAAAAGTCATGAATCTCTAATCATGAGTTTACATGCACCCTCAAACCAACTTATACTTCATTTTTTAACAATTTTTCCTACTTTAAGTGCATTATAAACATAAGACAAGAGTTCTAAAATCTTCTGAAGTGATGGTCCACATACAAGACCATCCAAATAAACTTTAAACTCACTAATTCACATACAAGTTGTGTTTGCTTGTTCAATAGTAGTCACAACTCAAGTATTTGAAGAAATGACTTTTCCATAGTAATGGCAAAGAAGAGATTCTTCAAGTTAGCTAGATAGTATCAATATTCAATAGATTTTTAGCTTTGGAATTTGAAAATCATTAGAAAATTCTTTGAATTGAGTTGAGGGAAATATCTCTAAAAATCCCTAGGGTAAGTTAATGAGCCTTAGAAAATCAAAGAGATATCAATATAAAGAATGGTTCTTTATCATTGATGCATGGCCAACAAGAATTGATTAGGCTTGGTAAAGGTTGTGCAAGAAGTTGCAAGTGGAACTACTATAGATTTTTTCCCAGTACTAGAAATAGATGCATGAATGAGTCATGAGGGAAGTGAGTTATGTCTCATAGCATAAAAAGTATGACTGAATTTCGGAAGTATAATTTTTTTCCCAAATCAAGCCATAAAGAGATACAAGGTTTGAGAGACACTATATATTTGGTCTAAAAAGTTTCTTGCATGAACTAGCTTATGTGAAATAAGGACATAACACCATAGTCTCAACTCATAAATTTGGTGCCAACAAGGGTTAGATAAAGGATCATTAAAAATGATCAAGAGAGCATTGACAAGACATAAAAAAGGAAACTTGGATGTATTTCTGTGGCATGGAGAAAGTATCCACTAGTATGGAAAAGATCCTTTCAACCAAGGTTAGACATACTATGTTAAGCACCTAATCCATATTGTAACTTGGTGAGATTAATCACTCATAGGAGAGTACACTATGGTGCATCACATTCACACCATTTCACTGGTATTAGAGCTCTTTGAAGGAAAATGTATTTTGCTTTTGTGTGAGCAAAGCGAGCAACCATTGGCCCACACACAAGTTATGACTAAGGCAGGGACTAAGGCATAGAGATTGTCATACCTTGTCATTTGAGTCACGGAAGTCATAATTTGTTGCACGAGAGGGAGGACCTCAACGATCAAGGAAGACATAGGATCCCGATACTTCTTGAGAGGTCACCCATCCTAGTACCATGCTCCCCAAAGCTCACTTAATTGGCAATATCTTGCCACTAAGCTAGAATCTTGTGGCATTTGAGGATGAGAAATGTTCATATTACCTTGAACACATTTTAGCTCCTTAGAGCTTCATTCTTCACTTTGAAAGCCAATTTTGAAGCATTTTTTAGGTGATTCTTGGAGCCATCTTGGAGTACTTTCACATAGATTTCTCTATACAAAGGTTCAAGAACATCAAGAAGAGCATTCTTTGTGCTTCTTTAAAAATGAATATTGAGAGTTCACGTTGTGTTTTCAGCCACACTAGTGAATTTACAAGTTTCTTAGAAGGCTTTCAGTTGTGGTGGGAATGGCAACTCCAAGTTTATGCAAGTTTTTGGGGTCTAAAGAACAGAGTTGACAAACACTTGTAGATGTTTGACTAGAGGTTGGGCTATAAATTCAGCCTTTCAGTGCCATTTTAGTACATATATTGAGCACGTACATACTATATATGCTTCTATGGATACCATTCATGTACGTCCACGTGGTGATTGATATAGCGGTTATGTTCTGCATAAAGCCTTTGAAATTGATAAAGTGAGCCGTTGTGATGTTTTCTCAACTAGGAATCACCAAGGTGTCACATTCTCTTTGGTGATGCAAGTGGAAAACTTACCCAACCTTGCCATAAGAGATATTTGATAGTTGTTCACAAGTGCTCGATAAACCTAGTTGGATTCTTTTGGCTAAGTAGTGATATGTAATGGAGTCAGTGATTCACTATGTAGGTTCACATGCCAATAATCACCAGTTTATGTGTTTTTCTAGATCAGTCATATGCTCATTTTGTAGAGGAGACTCTAGAAATCTTTTTCTACATCTTAGATTTAAAACTATATAGTGGTTGACTTTAATCCTTGAGAAACTTATTGGTACGCGCACATACATTCTCACCTAGTTTCTTTGGTTGGTCATTTCTACTAATTGATCCATTTTGCTAGAGAGACTCTACCAAATTTTTCCCAAAATTTGATGGTCATCTTTTTTGAGCCTGAATGGTGTTTGGGATATTCTAGCTCCATTATCAATTTAGTCAATTCTCTATCATCATGCCATCAGAGATCTTAGACATGTCTGGCGGATTAGGGTCTAGTTCCGGTGTTCCCAAGGGGAGTTATAACTTTTAGAGAAAAGACCATTTCGAGATTCAAAAATTTGATGGTAAAAAATTTGCTCTTAAGATTTCTTGATTCAAAGGAGATAGTGGAAGCCAGCTAATGAAATCTCAAAGAAGCATGTTGATATGGATGATGATGATTTGGATGAGTTGGATAAAATGGTCAGGTCTACTATTCGATTTCACATGGCACATAATGTTTACTTTATAGTATTGGATTGTGAAAGTGTAGAGGAGCTTTGGAAGACATTATGCATTACATATGAAAAGGAAATGGCATAAAAAAAGTGTATCTGATGAGAAAGTTATATAAACTTCACATAAAGGACACAAATAGTGTTGCTAATCATCTAAAAGAGTTTGATGCTATATTGTCTCAGTTACAGGCTCAAAAAATGGAGATGGATAATGAGATGAAAGCACTCTTGTAGTTATGCACCTTGTTATCATCATGGGATACATTTGCATAGCAATAGTGCACCTAGTGGTAAACTAATCTATGAGGACATATATGGAGCTCTTGAGTGAGGAGATCCATAGAAATTCTATGATTGACACTTAGAGTGGGGATGCATATAATGATCATGATCCTTACCAATGAAAGAATCAGTAACGTGAGAAGAGCAAGAACAAGGAAAAAATGGTCAATGATATAAGAGTAGAAGTAAATCAAGGAAGATGGATATTGAGTGCCATTATTTTCATAAGAAAGGACGTATGAAAAAAGATTGCTATGTGTTAGAGAATGATAAAGGTAAAAGACAAAATGTTGATGGGTGTTTTCAACAATTACTTGACCATCTGCTTCAATTATGAAGATAGAAGAAATTGATGCTATTTATGATGATGCTGATGTGTTGACACTTGACATTACTATACCTAGTGAGGCTCTTATGGCTTCTTCTCTTTCCCACACATGGTTGCTAGATTCTAGTGCTTCTTTCCATGTGACACCACATAGAGAATGGTTCTCTACTTATGTAGCAAGGTCTCTTGGTACCATGAGACTTGGTGATTCTTACCAATGTGATGTTGTTGGGATAGGAGATGTGGTTGTGTAGTTCATTGATGGTTAAAAATTTACTAACATAATGCGTGCCATGTGCCTTAGCTAGCATGTAGTTTGATGTTAGTTGTGTTGGTGCAGCGCAATCAACAATTGAAGTTTTGATGAAGGATTGAAGTCAAGAACTGAAGAAAAGATCAAGTTATGAAGCATGAAGAAAGTGCATATCCAGAAGATAAAGATGTGTACACATATGTACATTAATTTAGAGTTAGCTCACTTATATTTTTTATTAGTTATGAGCTTGTAAATATTTGACTATATATACAAGGGAAAATGTCACGACAAACATGGGAGAGTGTAGAATACAAGAATTTAGAAGAATTAGAAGAGATTAGACACTTGAGAAGTGTGAAGATTAGCTCTCTCATCCCGATGTAAAGTTCTCTAGTAATGAAGAAAAATTGCGCTCGATGTTTCTGTGCATTCTCCTTCTGTGCTTGATCATTTCAAGAATCCTTTTGTAGACATCTAACTCCACATTTAATGAGTCTATGGTTAAAGTTTGAGAGCCTAATTGTAAACAGGATATGAGAATTATGAGTAGGAACATTCATATGTGAAGAAGTGTTAACTATCTTCTGAAATAGGTGCAATTTCGATGGTCAAAGATTTGATCATTTCTCAGTGCACAGTTTAAAGTTTTGTACAAGTGAGGAGTCAAAATCTAAGTTGGAAGGTAGGCCATCTATTGCTAAAAGCATTTGCATAAACAGGTTCTAGTTTGAGAGAAGCAAGTGTTAGAAGTTACAAGTGTCTGAATCGACTTCTCAAAAGAATAGTTTTAGACATAAGTGACTTCATGAGATCATTTCTCAAGATCTACTAATTCTTTTGAAATGATTTAACTTGGAGAAGGTGCGTAAACTATAGGAAACACCTTATGCAAAGTTTTATAAAAACTTTACAGATTTGATAAGTCAATGAGAGAGTTATGTGCTACAGACTTTCTGTGTAAGTCATCTTCTTCACAGTTTGTTCAAAATTTTGATAATTGAGTATTGATCCTCCAAATTGGTGAAGGTTTTGCGCTATTCTTGATATAGAGGTGCTCTAATTTCAAGAGTAGCTTGTTCTTTTGGAGATTAACACTCTCCATCAGTGGTATCAGAGCAGGAAGTATCAAATTTGAAGAAAGGAGGATCTCGACTGCTACAGTCATAAAGAATTCGACATTTGAAGACTCAAAAAGTGAAAGCTTGAGAGCAAAGCTTGAGAACGAGGCCATACGCCATCAAGGAAGAAAAAAGGAACTTCATTTGAAGTAAAGGTAACCTTATTCCTCATAAAGCTAGAAGGATTTAATACACAGGTGAAGAAAGGATGGGAGATTCTCTTTAGATAGAGAAACTAGATAGAGAGAACCATCCAGCATGGTCAATGAGGATGGAAGCTCACCTTATGAGCAAAGACTTGATAGGTTATATTACAGGTGAAGAAGAAAAGCCTAAGTTCATAGATCCTAGTGTTCCAACTAAGGAGGAATTATCAGATTTGAAGACTTGGATGAAGAGAGATGCTCAAGCTAGGAGCATTATCTATATGGCAGTTAATGACTACTTGCTACCTCACATTAGAGGTCTTGAAAGTGCAAGTGATATATGGAATGCTTTGGAGGAGCATTTCCAAAACACCACAAAGTCAAGGAAGGAATCCTTGTGGGCAAAGTTTACCACATTTAAGAAGAAGGCCTCTCAATCCATCTCAGATTATGTAACAAGAATGAAGGACATTGCAGATGCATTAGGAGCAGTTGATGAAGACATTGAAGAGGATAAATTGGTAAGGCAAATCCTTACAGGTTTAAGAGGAGATGATAAATGGAAGCCATTCATTTTGTTTACTGAATTATCACTTGATCATTTCACTCCTGATTTAAATCAGTTACTAGGACACATGTTAACCTTTGAGCAGGATGTCAAAGGTGAAAGTGATAAAAGTGCAGGTCAAGCAATGTATTCAAAGGATAAGAAGAAGAATAATAAAAGGAAGCAACAAGCAATTGAAGATGAAGGTACAACTAGCCAAGCTAACTTCCTAAGAGGAAGAGGAGCTGGCAAAGGTAGAGGAAGAGGCAGAAGTAATAAAGATGGAGGCAAAGCTTGCTGGATTTGTGGTAAGACAAATCACTTAGCTAATGATTGTTGGCATAATACTCAAAGTAATGGTGGATATAATCAGAAATTTAATTCAAGAGGAAGAGGTGACAGAAATCAAAGAGGTAATTTCAGAGGAAGAGTTAGTAGAGGTTACTTTGGAAGAAATGCAGGTAGAGGATTCCAAAGTCAACAATACAACAATACCTATCACAATTATGCTTTGGATCAGAAGGAGGATTCAACATTGATAATGAATGCAACTTGTGAAAGGCAAAGTGAAGATCAAAGAGTCTTCTACATTGACTCAGGGTGTAGCAATCACCTAAGTGGAACAAAGCTTTGATGACTGATTTGGAGAATAAGGTAACTAATCATGTAGTTCAAACAGGTGACAATACAAAGCACAATGTGAATTCAATTCGATCAGTGAAGGCCAAGGATGGAAGTACTCTCTTGAATAAGGTTTTTTATGTTCCTACAATTCCTAAGAATTTGATAAGTGTAGTACAAATTGTTGAAAAAGATTATGAAGTTAGGTTCACTAATGAAGGATTGTTTGTGGAAGACCCTAGAAATGGGTATAAACAAATTGTTTCAGGGAAGAAAGAAGGAAGATTGTTCACATTGAAGATTCAAGGTAACATTGGTCATGCCTTGTACACTTATGGAGGACTTAAGATTTCTGAGTTAGATGTTTGGCACAAAAGGCTTGGACATTTCAATGAAAGAGATATTAAAGATATGGTTAAAAATGGTTCAATGCTTGGATTGCCTAATGTTGCAGGTCAACATATGACATACAGATGTGAAGCATGTCATTTAGGTAAGGCTCATAAGCAATCTTATTCCAAGCATGGTTTTATGTATTCACAGAAGCTTGAGTTGGTGCACACAGATGTGTGGGGACCATCAAAAGATTTCAGTATCAATGGTTCAAGGTATTATGTGATTTATGTTGATGATGCTACCAGGTGGATCACTATTTATGTGATCAAAGATAAGTCAGAGGTATTCAATACATTCAAACATTATCATGTGTATGCAGAAAGAATTACAGGTCAAAAGTTGAAGAGACTAAAGTCAGATGGAGGGGGAGAGTATTTCTCTAATGATTTCAGTGGTTACTTGTGGAATGCAGGTATAAAGAGAGAGATTAATTGCAGGTATTCTCCTCAACAAAATGGTGTAGTAGAAAGGAGGAATAGAACTCTTGTTGAGTTTGCAAGATCGATGATGAAGGAGAAAAATTGCCCCAATTATTTTCGGATCGAGGTTGTAAATACAGCCACATATTTGGTTAATAGGTTACCATGTAAAGCTTTGTAGGGTATGATACCATATGAGGCATGGTGGGGTAAGAGACCTACTCTAGATCATTGCAAAGTATTTGGTTGTTTGGCATATGCATATGTGCCATCTCAATTAAGGCACAAATTGGAACCTAAAGCTGAAAAGTATGTGTTTATTGGATATGATGATAAGCAGATGGGATATAGGTTGTGGAGTCCATCCACAAAGCAATTCCTTGTGTCTAAGGATGTTACATTTGATGAGCAAGGTACTTGGTATGCAGGTACAATCAATATTTATGCAGGTGATGAAGAAGTTGTGAATCAAAAGAAAGGTAAATCAAAGGTTCAGATATTTGATGAAGAGGAGAACAATGAAGTACAGGTTGAAATTGAAGAAGTGCCAAGGTTTGATCCAGAATGTGATGAACCAGAAACCTCAAGAAGTGGAGAACTCAGAAGGTCATGAAGACACAAATGGCAACCTAAAAGGTATAGCTATGACACTTCTTTTTTGGCCACCAAAGATTATGCTTATATGATAAAAGCAGATGAAGACCCTTCTACATATGAAGAGGCAAAAGGTAAGGAAAATTGGCAAAAAGCTATGCAGGAAGAGTATGATGCATTGATGGAGAATCAGACATGGGATTTGGTTCCTAAACCAAATAGTCAGAAGATTATTGGATGCAAATGGGCCTACAAGACAAAGATTGAGAGCTATAGTCCTATGGCAAAGATGACAACCATCAGGACACTCATAGCTATTGCTGCATGTAAAGGTTGGAAATTATGTCAACTAGATGTGAAGAATGCTTTTTTAAATGGTTATAATTCAGATGATGTTTTCATGGAGCGACCACAAGGATTCAGAGATGAAAGGTATCCACATCATGTATGTAAGCTCAAGAGAGCTTTGTATGGCTTGAAGCAGGCCCCAAGGGCATGGAATTATAGACTTGTGAAGTTCTTGAAAGAACTTGGTTTCCAAGTATCTAAAGCAGATAGTAGCTTGCTTGTTAAAGCAAGTGATGATGGGTTCATTTACATATGCATATATGTTGATGATATAAGTCTTACAGGTACAGATGAGAAGGGCATTTAAAGCCTAAAGAAGAAAATGGAGAAAGAGTTCAAGATCAGTGGCTTGGGAAACTTGTCATATTTCTTGGGCATGGAGATCTCATACACTCAACATGGAGTGTATGTAACTCAAGAAAGGTATTTGAAAAACTTGTTGATCAAGTTTAAGATGAATGATTGCAGGCTAGCACCTACTCCAATGGAGGTGAATCACAAATTGAGCAGATATGGAGGAGAAGAGTTCAAGGACATGAAGCTATATCAAAGTTTGTTGATAGTCTGATTTATGCTACATTAAATAGGCCTGACTTGTCATATGCAGTTGGAGTATTATATCAATTCATGCATTGTCCTAGGAAAGAACATTGGATTGCAAGTCAAAGAGTGTTGAGGTACATCAAGGGTACACTCAAAGAGGGTTCATATTATGGTTTTACATCAGATACAAACATCAAGATTTATCGTGATACAGATTGGGCAGATAATCCTGATGATAGGAGATCAACATATGGATACTTTTGTTATGTGGGAGATAAGTTAATTTCTTGGTGTTCAAAGAAGCAACACACAGTTGCTTTATCATCCAGAGAGGCTGAATACAAAGGTATGGTGGAAGCTGCAAAGGAAGTGATATGGCTTAAGACTCTTATGGAGAGTTTTGATATCATTTAGAGTACACCCACTATTCATGGAGATAACATGAGTTCATTGTATTTAGTTGCTAACCCTGTTTTTCATGCCATGACTAAACATATTGAGATTCAGTATCATTTTCTAAGAGAGAAGCTGATGGGTAAAGAGATTGAAGTCATACATACTTCAACAAAAGATCAGATAGCTGATATGCTAACCAAAAGCTTGGATGGACCAAAGCTACAAAGATTCAAAGACATGGTAGGCATAAAGAAGATACAGAAAACCTCAATTGATGATTGAGGGGGAGCTGTTGGTGTAGGGCAATCAAGAATTGAAGTTTTGATGAAGAATTGAAGTCAAGAGCTGAAGAAAAGATGAAGTTATGAAGCATGAAGAAAGTGCATATCGAGAAGATGAAGATGTGTACAAATATGTACATTAATTTAGAGTTAGCTCACTTATATTTTTTATTAGTTATGAGCTTTTAAATATTTGACTATATATACAAGGGAAAATGTCGGGGCAAACATGGGAGAGTGTAGAATACAAGAATTTAGAAGAATTAGAAGAGATTAGACACTTGAGAAGTGTGAAGATTAGCTCTCTCATCTAGATGTAAAGTTCTCTAGTAATGAAGAAAAATTACACCCGATGTTTCTGTGCATTCTCCTTTTGTGCTTGATCATTTCAAGAATCCTTTTTTAGAAATCTAATTCCATAGTTAATGAGTCTATGTTAAATTTTGAGAGCCTAATTGTAAACAGGCTGTGAGAATTATGAGTAGGAACATTCATATGTGAAGAAGTGTTAACTCTCTTTTGAAGCAGGCGCAATTTCGATGGTCAAAGATTTGATCATTTCTCAGTGCACAGTTTAAAGTTTTGTACAAGTGAGGAGTCAAAATCTAAGTTGGAAGGTAAGCCACCTATGGCTAAAAGCATTTGCATAAATGGGTTCTAGTTTGAGAGAAGCAAGTGTTAGAAGTTACAGGTGTCTGAATCGACTTCTCAAAAGAACAGTTTTAGACATAAGTGACTGGATGAGATCATTTCTCAAGATCCACTGATTCTTTTGAAATGATTTAACTTGGAGAAGGTGCGCAAACTATAGGCGACACCTTATGCAAAGTTTTATAAAAAACTTTACACATTTGATAAGTCAATGAGAGAGTTATGTGCATGTGTAGTCATCTTCTTCACAGATTGTTCAAAATTTCGATAATTGAGTATTGATCATCCAAATTGGTGAAGGTTTTGAGTTACTCTTGATATAGAGGTGCTCTAATTTCAAGAGTAGCTTGTTCTTTTGGAGATTACCACTCTCCATCAAGTTGGTCAACTTGATGACCTTGGATACAAAGTGGTTTTCTATTCTCAATACTTTGGCACATCAAAGGGCAATATAGTTATCGCAAAAGGAAGTAGAGTTGGCTCAGTTTATCCTTTATTTGTATCACAAAAAGAGCACTTGTTAGTAGACTATTGCTAATGTTTGGCATGGTTGTTTGGGCAACATATGTTGTAGTGGAATGGAAAATCTTTCTCATGTCTACTTACTTGTGTTAAATTTCTCTAATTTTTCATTTTGTGAGTATTTTCATTATGGAAAGAATGCTTCACCATGTAAATGGGTATATAAGCTGAAATTTACATTAGAGAGTGGTTCTCCAAAGTATAAAGCATGACTAGTTGCGGGGTGTTTTTAGCAACAACATCGTGTTGATTTCAAGGAAATCTTCTCTCTTATAGTCAAGATGACTACACTGCACAAGTTGCTTGGATTCATTGCAAAGAAGGCCTTAGAGCTAGTTCAAATGGATGTGAAAACTACTTGCATGGAGATCTTACATATGAGATCTATATGGAACAACTTGAGGGTTATGTGTTTCCTAGTAAATAAAGTCCAGTTTGTAAGCAGAAGAGCTTATATGGACTTAAATAGTCACCTGGACAATGGTACCAAAAGTTTGATGCTTTTATGAAGTCTCAAGGCTATCCTTGAACCAATGAGGATCATTGTCTCTACACAAAGAGATTATTAGATCGTAGCTTGATATGCTTGATACTTTATGTCAACAATATGTTGATTGCTTGAAAGTCCTTTGATGACTTGTCATTCCTCAACAACAAGTTAACTAAGACATTTGATATGGTTAAGGATTTGGAGGATGGAAAACATATTCTTGGCATGCACACTACTTGTGATAGGAGTAAAATATGCATATACTTGTCTCAAAGTGAGTACATTTCCAAAGGAGTTCAAAGGTTTAATATCCAGGGTGGCAAGGCATTGAGTACACCTTTACCTACATATGGGAAATTGAGCAAGGATGATTTCCCCAAATCAGATGAGGAAAAGGAATTCATGACTAAAATTCCTTATCAATATGTTTTTGGTAGTCTCATGTATGCTATGGTAGCTACTAGACTACACGTTGCATTTTTAAGTGGCACTAAGGACAAGTGTGTATGCTTGGGTAGAGGAAAGTCATCCATGATTGGTTACACAGATTTTGATTATGTTGCTTGTGTAGACAATTGAGAGTCTACATCAGGGTGTAGTTTTTACTTTTTTGATGATTCTATCTCTTGGGGATGTCATCTTCAAGAATGTACAATTGTTTTGACTATAGAAGTAGAGTATGTTGTAGCTAGTGAGGCATGTAAGGAAGCATTATGGCTTTTTCGTCTTGCTTGTGATATGGGTCTACCTTAGCATGTACCTCATTTTCTTAGTGATAGTTAGAGTTCCATTTCTTTGGTTAAGAATTCGATCTATCATGCAAAGACCAAGCACGTCAAGGTGAGGTATCACTTCATTAGAGACTTCTTAGCCAGTGAGCACATTGTTCTTGAGAAGTTTCATACTCAAGATACTATTTTGTATGCTTTAACTAAAGCTCTACCACAGGATAACTTTTGACAGTTGTCACCTCATGAGGATCTTGCACAATTACTTGTTCACTGTGTAAGATACCCATCAAGTGGGAGGTATAGTTTGTATAATTACACTCGAGTATCCTATATCCCAATAGTATACATATTTTTAATCTCTTTTGTATGTGCTATTTGTAGGTGTTTGTTTCCTTATTAGACATTGCCTTTTCCTAAGATTGAAGTCACTTACCAAGTCATTATCTCTATTCTACACTATGTCTCTGTTGTTTTAACAAATCTAGGTATGAATGCCTTAATCTATGTTGTGCAATAGTTTGCAATAATTGGTTGTATATTGAAAGTTATAAGGTACCGAATCACAATACTCACATGATTTTATTGTGTAAACGTTGTCCTATCAATGTGCACAATATCTGGTTATCATGCCTGTAGAAGGGAGATTTTAGGGAAATAGGATCAAGATCACTTTTCACCTACATGACAATCTAGGTGCTGATATTCGATATTTGGTCCTATCGTTGTAGGAACTATTGTAGGTGTTTATAGCCTACAACACCTTGGGGATCCCACTAGGTCTTACTTAGCACAATGTAAAGAGATCAAAAATTAACCTCTAAGTTTAAATACGACAAATGTTTACAACAACATAGGTTACATGAAGCACTAGGGGCTAATCAAGAATTAACACTTGAACTGGTTAGAAATTTATGCTTTGCAAAACGTTTGTGCAATAGAAAAGATGAGGGTGCTAAAGGCAGACGTGCAATTGTGACATACGAGCAAGGATACTTGAGAGGAGGTAGCCTAGATGAGTTGACACAAAAGCAAGAAGAGTAAGGGGGGACCTTAGGAAGCCTAGTTAGAGTGACATAGGATAGAAGTGGGCCTACAACCTACTCAATAGTTTGTAAAAGCTAGTAGAGAATTGATCTCTACACAAATTCAATTCCCAATGGAAGAAGCACCCCTACAACCTACAAACCCTTGAGTGGGGGCAACAAAGTTTAGCAGATGATGAGGTGAGGATCTCGATAGTCATGTAGTTCCAAACTAGATGGATTCCAAGTGGAGATCACAACCTTGGAGATATCTTGAAGAAAGCACATTTGGTAGCAACACTAGAAGATAAATCTACCTTTTGGAAATAAAAGCTAAGGATCTCCATAAAAGTGCACAAGTTTCTACTCAAATGCCTTCTTTTCGAAGTGCCCTCATCGTAACTCTATATTTAGACTGTAGCTCAGTGATGAGTAACTGTTGGTGCATTTCAAGCCTTCACACATTGGCTTGGAACCTTGGAAGTTTAGCTTGGACGAATTTCATCAAGGCCTTACTTGAAGGAAAGGGCATAGGAACCCATACCTATGACTTATTATCTTTTACCCATTGTAAAAGTCTATATGACTTGGCATCTCATGTAACCACTTACCTAACTGATTAGTCGTGGAAAAGAGAATGGTTTAGTGGAGAGAATATCTCCCTACTTTTAGAGGAGAGATTCTAGGGAGCCTTAGTTTGAATTTGAAAATCAAATCAACTTCCAATTCATATAAAAGGTGAAGAAAAAACTCGCGGGTTAGTTAGTCTAATTGAGCTCACTCCCCGAGGCATTCTACTGTTCTAACTCAGTGTGTGATAGAGCTAATTCATAGCCTACACCACCACACCTCATTTAGCTATGCTTGTCAAGCTAATGAGATTGTACAAACACATTAATCAATAGAAGTATACACATTCACTATCTCTGTTGTCTCTGAGTCTTCTACTCCAAGTCTGTCAACTTCAAAGGAGCATATCTCAGGATCTACTGAACCAAATCAAGTGATTCAAAGCACATTGGAACCAGCTCCAAGTCTACTATACACCTACAAAGTTTCAAATCAATTGGATCAGCCATATCAGAGAAAGCTTGCTCAAAGTGCACACTGGTCTGTGTCTGCAGAGTTCCTAAAAAGTCGGGGGTACATATATTTTTGCTAAACATCTTTCTCTGAGTATAGTCCATCATTTTATCTCATTCCACTTGCAAAAGATAGCTTGTTAAGCTAATTTAATATATCCAGAAGGAATTAGATCAATTGTTAGTGTGCTGGTCACACTGAGTAAAGGACTGAGCAGGTATCAAGATCAAAATAGAAAGTTTTCTAGAATTTGTGAAGTGCAAAGTTGTCTGTTTTGATTTGATCATTTCACATATCACTTGCAAAGTACATATATACTTTCTTGGTATCATTTGGAAGCTAAGCAAGTGTACTAAGCATATCTGAAGCAAAGGAGGGCTGGAGCAAAGCAGGTTTAGCAGCTTCAACTCAATCTCTTGAGTGCATTCAACCATCACTCCCAAGAGTGGTATCAGAGCAAATAAGGTAAACATGGGAGATGGATTTCCTTCATTCATTGACAAATTGGACAGGAACAACTACCAAGCTTGGTCTCTAAGGATGAAGACCTATCTACAAGGAAGGAGCTTATTTGGATACATATCAGGAGATGAGGAACTGCCCTCATTTAAAACTAGAGGACTACCCACCAAGGATGAACATGAAAGACTCAACCAATGGTGTGCAAAGGATGCTTTGGCAAGGTCTTACCTTCTTAACTCTATATCTGACTTTCTTTTACCTCATGTAAGGAATTATAAGACTTCCCAAGAGACTTGGGAAACCTTGTCAACATACTTTTCTTCCAACACAAGGGCCAGGAAGAATCAACTGTGGATAGAATTCACAACCCTCAGGAAGCAGCCCAAGCAATTAGTCTTAGAGTATGTGACAAAGATTAAAGATGTGGCAGACCAATTAGCAAGTATTGGAGAGGAGATTGAAGAGGAGCAAATAGTCAGGCAAGTAACAAATGGACTCAAGGCAGATGATAAGTGGGAAAGTTTCACCACTGCAATGGACCTCTATATGGATATGCATACCCCAGATCTCACAACACTCATGGGCCAACTATTCACACATGAAGCAAAGTTTACAAAGGCAGGAGATCAATCAAAAGGTAACAACCCCTCTGCTCTCTATACTAATAAGAAAGTTAAGGATAAAGGTAAAGGGAAGAAACAGGATGAAGAAGGCTCTACCTCCCAAGCTAATTATGCAGGGAGAGGTAGATCATCAAGAGGAAGGGGCAGAGGAGGTAAGTCAGGTAGGGGGAGACCCTACAACTCATCACCATGCAACATTTGTGGATTGTCCAATCATACCACAGATGAATGCTACAAGAACTACAAGAATCAGAGAGGAAGAGGCTACTCAAGAGGTGGATACTCTCAAGGGAGAGGCAGATTCAACCAACATCAAAGCTACAATGGATACAACAATCAATACAACAACAATTACAACCACAATCACAATGGTAACTACCAAGGTGGATTCAGAAATAGAAGGGACTACAACAACTACACAGAGGAGCAAGATGACTCCCTATTGATCATGAATATGACCTCCAAGGCAGGTACAAATGATGATCATTTATTTTATATTGATTCAGGATGTTCTAACCATGTAGCTGGCAATGTGGCACTACTTTCTGATTTGGAAGAACCCAAGGGCAAACATAAGGTACAAACAGGTGATGATACTAAACATTTTGTTGTTAAGATTGGAAATGTGAAGACATGTGATGGTAACCGGAACCTATTAAGCAGGGTACTCTATGTACCAACCATCACCAAGAATCTAATGAGTGTTGGCCAGATTGTGGAGAAAGGTTTGCAGGTCAGATTCACACAACATGGAGCATATGTGGAGGACCCAAGACATGGATTCAGAAGGATAGCCAAGGGAGAAAAATCAGGTAGATTGTTTACTTTTGAGCTAGAAGACACCAAGAACATTGCTTTGTATAATTACAAGGATCAAACACTTTCAGAGTTAGAGATATGGCACAAGAGGTTAGGTCACATAGGTGAAAGAACCCTAAAGCAAATGTGCAAGGATCAATGTGTGCTTGGGATACCTAATGTGTCCATGCAACACATGATTTACAAGTGTCGAGCATGTCAGTTTGGTAAGTCTCACAGGTTGCCCTATTCAAGGAAAGGTTTCATGCATGAAGACTACCTAGACTTGGTACACACAGGTGTTTGGGGACCTAGCAAGGACCCTTCCATTTCAGGTTCAAGGTATTATGTGTCCTTCATTGATGATTATAGCAGATGGACCATCTTATACTTTATGAAGCATAAAGATGAAGTGTTTAATTGTTTCAAGAGGTATCTTGCACTTGTTGAAAATCAAACAGGAAGAAGCTTGAAGAGGCTAAGGTCAGATGGTGGAGGAGAATACTTCTCCAATGAGTTTGAAGATTTCTTGCAGGAAAGAGGCATCAAAAGGGAGATTACTACAAGGTACTCACCTGAACAAAATGGGGTAGCTGAAAGAAGGAATAGACTCATTGTAGAAACAGCTAGGTCTATGCTTAATGAAAAGAAATTGCCAAATTACCTTTGGGCAGAAAGTGTATCTACTGCCACCTATCTCATCAACAGGTTGCCATCCAAATCACTTGATGGCATGACACCATATGAAGCTTGGCATGGTAAGAGACCTTCTCTGGATCAGTGTAAAATCTTTGGTTGTGTAGCATATGTGCATATTCCCTCACAGGTTAGGGGAAAGCTAGACCCTAAAGCTGAAAAATGTATCTTCATTGGTTATGATTTGAACCAAAAGGGATACAGATTCTACAACCCAACAAACAAAGGCTTCAAGGTAAGCAGAGATGTCATCTTTGATGAGAATGACTCATGGTATGAGAATGAATGCAGGAAGGTTAGTCTACCCTATGATATGGAAGAAGATTTCCCAAAGCTCACTAAGGAGGAACCAATCCAAAAAGATGAATCAAGCTCAGATGATGATGATACAATAAATCTTGAAGAATTCAAGGCATGGAAGTCAAAAGGAAAGATGAAGATGAAGAAGCTAGAGGATACACCAGAATCCTCAACTCAAGCAATGAGGAGATCTCAGAGAGAAAAAAAGAAGCCTATCAGATTTGGGTATGACACATCACTTGTAACTAAACATTCTGTATATCTTGCAAAGGATTTGTTGAATGAAGAACCAGGTACCTATGAAGAAGCAATCACAAAACCAGAATGGAAAGGAGCTATGGATGAAGAAATGGAAGCTCTCAAGGAGAGTGATACTTGGGACTTGGTACCCAAGAAAGACTCTATGAAGGTGATAGGATCCAGATGGATCTACAAGCTAAAGAGAAATTCAGCTGGAACAATAAACAGGTACAAAGCTAGGTTGGTAGCCAAGGGTTTTGCACAAACCCAAGGCATTGATTATGAGGAGACATTTTCTCCTGTGGTTAAGATGCCAACTATCAGAATATTGGTGAGTGTAGCTGCATCCAAGAATTGGAACATGTACCAATTAGATGTCAAGAATGCCTTCTTGAATGGATGGATATCTGAAGAAGTCTACATGTCACAACCACCTGGCTATGAAGACCCCAAGAAGGTAAACTATGTTTGTAAATTGAAGAAGGCTCTATATGGTTTGAAGCAGGCACCTAGAGCATGGAATTACAGGTTGACAACCTACCTCCAAGACCAAGGATTTGTGATGAGCAAAGCTGATACTTCTCTATTCATAAAGAGAAGTAGTACAGAGGTAATCTACTTGTGTGTTTATGTTGATGATATCATCATTACAGGCAATGATGTCAATGGTATTAGACACATCAAAGGACAGATGATGAAGGAATTCAAGATCAATGATCTTGGATTATTGAAGTACTTCTTAGGTCTTGTGTTAGTCTACACCAACTCAGGTATATATATCACTCAAAAGAAGTATGTACAGGATATGGTCAAGAAGTTTGGCTTGCAGGATGCTAAAGTCACAACCACTCCAATGGAGGTCAACCTAAAGCTAAGTGCTCATGAAGGAGAAGAAGTCCAAGACGTTACAGGATATCAAAGTATGGTAGGTAGTTTGAATTATGCTACCTTGACAAGAATTGACATAGCATATGGAGTTAGTGTGCTAAGCCAATTCATGCACAAACCAAGGGTACCTCACCTAGAGGCAGCAAAGAAGATCTTGAAGTATTTGAAGGGAACTCAGAATCATGGTTTGTACTTTCCTTATACATCAGATATTGACATTAAAGTTTATTCAGATGCAGATTGGGCAGGATGCAAGGATGATAGGAGGAGCACATCAGGTTACATTTGTTTTGCAGGAGATAAGCCTATTTCTTGGTCAGCCAAGAAACAACCTACAGTGGCATTGTCATCCACTAAAGCAGAGTATAGAGGGCTTGCCAATGCCACTCAAGAAGCTATCTGGTTGAAGCTCTTATATACAGAATTAGGTCTATACACTAGACCTCCAATTATCCTTGGAGATAACACTAGCTCTCTTCACCTTGCAGCTAATCCAATATATCATGCCAGAACCAAACACATAGAGGTTCATTAACACTATGTGAGAGAAAAGTTGCTTAGTAAAGACATTCAATTGACATATGTGTCTACTAATATGCAATGTGCAGATTTGCTCACTAAAGCATTGGATGGAAACAAGTTATGAAGATTTAAATCCATGATTGGATTGCAGGATGTGATTGAAGACTAAAGATGAAGAAGATGAAGACTTAAGCCAAAGTGTTTGGCTTGAGGGGGAGCTGTTGGTGCATTTCAAGCCTTCACACATTGGCTTGGAACCTTGGAAGATTAGCTTGGATAAATTTCATCAAGGCCTTACTTGAAGGAAAGGGCATAGGAACCCATACCTATGACTTATTATCTTTTACCCATTGTAAAAGTCTATATGACTTGGCATCTCATGTAACCACTTACCTAACTGATTAGTCGTGGAAAAGAGAATGGTTTAGTGGAGAGAATATCTCCCTACTTTTAGAGGAGAGATTCTAGGGAGCCTTAGTTTGAATTTGAAAATCAAATCAACTTCCAATTCATATAAACGGTGAAGAAAAAACTCGCGGGTTAGTTAGTCTAATTGAGCTCACTCCCCGAGGCATTCTACTGTTGTAACTCAGTGTGTGATAGAGCTACTTCATAGCCTACACCACCACACCTCATTTAGCTATGCTTGTCAAGCTAATGAGATTGTACAAACACATTAATCAATAGAAGTATACACATTCACTATCTCTGTTGTCTCTGAGTCTTCTACTCCAAGTCTGTCAACGTCAAAGGAGCATATCTCAGGATCTACTGAACCAAATCAAGTGATTCAAAGCACATTGGAACCAGCTCCAAGTCTACTATACACCTACAAAGTTTCAAATCAATTGGATCAGCCATCTCAGAGAAATCTTGCTCGAAGTGCACACTGGTCTGTGTCTGCAGAGTTCCTAAAAAGTCGGGGGTACATATATTTTTGCTAAACATCTTTCTCTGAGTATAGTCCATCATTTTATCTCATTCCACTTGCAAAAGGAAGCTTGTTAAGCTAATTTAATATGTCCAGAAGGAATTAGATCAATTGTTAGTGTGCTGGTCACACTGAGTAAAGGACTGAGCAGGTATCAAGATCAAAATAGAAAGTTTTCTAGAATTTGTGAAGTGCAAAGTTGTCTGTTTTGATTTGATCATTTCACATATCACTTGCAAAGTACATATATACTTTCTTGGTATCATTTGGAAGCTAAGCAAGTGTACTAAGCATATCTGAAGCAAAGGAGGGCTGTAGCAAAGCAGGTTTAGCAGCTTCAACTCAATCTCTTGAGTGCATCCAACCATCACTCCCAACAGTAGCACCTCCTTTAATGTCAATCTGGGAAGATGTGAGGATGGTATGAAGACCTCGAACAAGTGATGGCACAAGTGTGTGAGTGAGAAGCACACTAACATGCACACACATACACACACGCGCGCACACAAGGCCAGAACAAAGAGAGAGAGACAATGGCATTCTTTTAGATTACTTAGAAGTGCTCTGACAAGTTCAAAACTACAACAATCTACCCCCAAAAAATGAGCTCTCTAGCTCTTTTTATAGTTTTTGACTGGCTTTGACCTTGTCCAGACCTAGTGTTTGGCCTAGTTAAAAATTAGGTTCTAGGGCCTATTTGGGGGCTCAAATAGAGTCTAAAAAATGTGAAAATTGATAGGTAGGTACTTCTAAAGCTCCTGAAGCTCAAGACTCCTTGGCTTGCACAAAATGGAGCTACAAAAATATGAAATGGTATTTACAATGGCTTTTAGTGATGAGATCACTATTTTTGTAGGGCTTTCTTCTAACAATTTGACATACACTTCCTGGAGCTCCCTACTTGCTCCTTCTTCTTGTGTGTCCACCTCTTTGATGTGCTCCTGTGATTTGTCCTTGACCTTCAGCTTCATGAAAATGATGGCCTACTTGCCCGATCTTCTTTGACTGCTTTGTCTGCTTGGCCCTTCACATTGGCTCCCTTGTTTGGTAAGTCCTTGACTACCCTGACCATGAGTCTAAAAAATGTGAAAATTGATAGGTAGGTACTTCTAAAGCTCCTCAAGCTGAAGAACTCCTTGGCTTGCACAAAATGGAGCTACAAAATTATGAAATGGTATTTACAATGGCTTTTAGTGATGAAAATCACTATTTTTGTAGGGATTTCTTCTAACAATTTGACATACACTTCCTGGAGCTCCCTACTTGCTCCTTCTTCTTGTGTGTCCACCTCTTTGATATGCTCCTCTGATTTTTCCTTGACCTTCAGCTTCATGAAAATGATGGCCTACTTGCTCAATCTTCTTTGACTGCTTTGCCTGCTTGGCCCTTCACGTTGGCTCCCTTGTCTGGTAAGTCCTTGACTGCCCTGACCACTGCCAACACTCCCCCCTCTCTCGCATCTGTCGTCTCTGACAGACCCTTGTTGTGTGGACCGTTGGATGTAATACTCCACAACATCTGTGGCTAAGTGATGTTCTGCTATTCTCAGCCCTTTGGCGAAATCAGTGAGTAGGGCATCCCAGTCTACTGGCCCGGGTACCTCCAGATGTGGCATGCATAGTTGTTCTGAGTGTAGAGCCTGTTCAACCGCAAACAACTGTAATAGGTGAGATGGTTTGGGTATGAATATCTCGAAATGATATTCCCAGAACCCTGTGATAAACATTTCCTCAAATGTTTGCTTGAAGCAGGCTGATAGATACTTGATACGAGCATGCCACACATAAACCACATTGATGGGTGGTGTTGTGCTCATATCGTAGGCGAGGTCCTGGTTGCCTTCATTGAATCCAAGAGCCAAAAGGTGAGGTTGTTTGACATTTCTAAAGGTCTTGAATATAATCAGCATTAACTCAAAGATTTTGAGGCACATTTGTGCCATGATATCTGGTACATTTTTGAACCTGATTGCCCAATGTCGGATAGTAGAAATCATGTAGCCGATGGTGGGTTGGCCTCGAGGGGGGGCTAATTATACGTAGTTGAGCCACTTTCACATCCTTTAACTGTCAAAACTGTTTTAGTGTATTCTGGCCATGATCTTTGTCGAAAGATAGGGCAGTAGCATGGGTTATACTTGATATATAGAGGCATGTTATTCCACGTGCGTACCATCTCAGGGTATGTTTCAAGCAGACGTATCCTCTAGGTAGGTTGAAATATGTTCCCGTGTGTGGCGCTTGCAGGAATGTCATGTGGTGCAAACTGGGTTGCCGAGGTTGGTTCTTTTGTTGTGCGCTACTTTATTTCAGCATTATAATCTGCCATTAGCACACAGAATTGAACATACAAATCATCGGACGTACCAATCCACTGATGATGTGAGAGATTTCTGAAGTAATCCGATTTTATGATGACTTCTTCCAATTGGGACATAGACTATATTTGTACGGCAACTCTCTCATCATGGGTTGCAGCAAGCTTCTCTAACCTTTGCATCCATTCAGGAGCTTCGATCTCAATTGTGTCCATTCCTTCTTCTGTTTGCTTACCCCTGAGTGCAGGCATGGGAACGTATGGGTCTTCAAAAGTCTCCTCCACTTCAATTGGCACTAAGTCTTCAGGCTTCGGTTCCATGAGGGGAGAGAGTTGACGCTCATATTGAAGAACTTTATTTTGTAGTTCTTCCAGTTGTGCTTCGAGTTCTTTGACCTCGTCAACTGTGTCTGTTGCGGCTGTGACTTCTTTTGGGGGCTCTTGCTAAGCTGCTAGTTGCTTTAGTAGGTCATCCTGCTCTTTTTCTAGGGCAGCGTGTGCTTCCAAAGATCGGCATGTGTTTCCAACACGATTTGCATATTTTCTTATGGAATGGCCTTGAAGTTCTCTAGGTCGATTTCTTGCGGTGATCCCTCCATTGTTGCTTCTAGGTTATCTTGATTCTGTTTCTGCAGCCTTTTATTTTATTCAAGTGCTGCGGACATATGTTTTCTGAGTAATGCGAGGTTACGTCGAAGTTTGAGGTTGTCGGTTATCTGGGCGTGTAGCATTTTGTCGAGTTGTTGTTTTTCTTCAGTATCTGACTGGGGTGGATTGGCAACTAACTGATTATGTTGTGCCTGCAAGGTGTCATACTACTATTGTAGTAGCCGCTTTTCCTTCTCCAAGTTTATGAATCTTTCTTTTAAGCTTTCATGGGTTCGGAACAGATTCGTATGCTGAGCATCTAGGTGCTGGTAATGTTGTTGTAATTGAGACATGCATTGGTACAAAGTATTAAATACATTATTAACAGGAGTGGATGTAGGGAGGGTGTTGAATGCAGGAGGGTAGGGAAATGGGAAGGGAAGTGTGTATGCTGTGCTAGAGAAAGGTGAAGTGGGTGGCGGGGGAATGGGAGATTGTGGGAATATAGGGGGAGGGAGAGGTGCGGAAGTGGGTGATATGTGAGGGCGGTATGTACTGTCTCAGGTACCCCTAATGCATCAGCAATCATGTCAAGGGTTGCTCTGTATTGCTCATCCACACCTTCCTCTTCAAGGATTTGGTTCATGAGGGCTTTTCTTGCTGCGAGGGATAGTTTGTGTTGTTCTTGAACTCCGTTGATGGTATCATACAGCTTTTTCAATTGCTTCGTATAAGCAGGGACACCTTCAAGTTCCTGTACAACTTCTTACTCATATTCATGCTCTTCTTTGTCTGATAGTCCTTCTTGTTCATCCTCTTGCTCCTCTTCTGTAGTCTCCTCTTCAACTTCATCTACTTCAACAACTTCTTGTTGGATTGGATGGGGTTGGTCCGTGACTATCTGTTGCTCGCTTGCTTGCTCTGCCTCAACTTCCAAATTAGTAGCATTAATTATTCTGGCTACTTTCTCATCAGTTAGATCTTCTAGTGTAAAGCCATGAGGGAACTCTAAGTTGGTGGGTATGCATGGAAACACCAGATTTGGTCCTTCTACGCTATGCCTTGGTAATCTGATAGTGAAGGGTTGCACTCGCCTTGGAAGTCGGGGAGTTGTGTCCGTGTCAGTGTAGCACCTCGGGCGTGTGCACAAGTCATCTGAACTGCTCCCCTCATTTTCTTGGATGGAGGCCCTGCGACCAATAGTCTGCGTTGAAATTCTTGCATCCTAGTCCAAACAAGTGCCCTTTGAATCGGCACATCATATGCCAAGCATCGGTAAACAATCCTTGTGAGAGCACAACATCCATAAAGTACTGACTTTTGCTTCTTATACCACCGTTGATGTGCCAAGTGTATTTGGTCAATAAGCTAATGAGGCATGTTGATTGTCAAATCAAAGGCGTTTGCTAAATATAGACTGAACCAGATCTTCTTGGGTGGCATCGTGAATCCCTCTTGAGTAGGGAACGCGAAATGTTGCATGCACATTCAGAGGTGAATGGCAATAGTTGGTGTCATTGCCACCATGTCCTTGAGTTTAGTCAGGTTCTTGTTTTTCATGTTGTCTGGGACCATTGACTCCTCTGTGGGGATATGCATGCCTTTCATGTCGAGAGCTTCCCTTACCAAATTGTTCGTCAATTTGAAGCGCTTCAGTTCATTACCTCTTGTAAGAGATGGTAGGACAAAGGTGCTATACCCCTTTTTTTCTTTATTGGGAGTGAGGGTGCTAATCAAGTATGAACACCTTAGAAAGTCGAGCTTCAGCAACTGGGTTTTGAAGTAATCATATAGTCCCACCTTCTTCCATATCGGTTTCAACCCTTCATTATTTTGAAGCCTCTCAAACTCTCTGGTCAAAAAATGATACCTGCCCCAACGTCCGTTGAACTCTATTTCTGCCTCCCACAAGTAAGTGCCTTCTCCAAGAGGTCCTGCCACATCACTGAACCAATGTGAGTTTTTGCTTACTGGCGATGTGTGCCCCTGGGGAGGATTCTGAACAGGTATGGCATGTAATGCTCTCAAAGCCAGTAGTCTTTCCTTCAACTCCTCCTCAATGGGGAGACTTTCAATGTCCACAATCTGAGGGTTGGTGCCTGCCTGGGAGCTAGTCCCTGCCTTGGCCATATTGAAGGAGCTGGTCACTGATTATGTGAGAATATACAAATGAATGTTAACATTGCAAATGGATACCAAGTGATCATGTGTCCCTCTTACAACATTAACATGAGTTTTTAGTGATAAGTTAGTTAGTTAGTGAGTACTCGGTGATTGTGAGTGTAGTTAGTGGATGAATTGTCCTAAGAGCTAAATGGAAAGATGCAATGTGAGAATGATGCAGTTTGTAGGTGGGGGTGAATTTACAAATGGGGGTCAGGGGGTTTATTACAAGCTTTGGGCTGCCAATCATAGTGAATGGCATTTGATTTTGTGGAGATTCTGGACGGCTTGTCTACTTAGAAATGAGGCTTTTTAGGGACCCATTTACAAGTGATTCTACTCGTGCTCTTGGGTGAATATGTGTTCATGCGTGATGAGTAAGAGTGGGCATCAGTTGTTCGAGTGATTGAACCATGTTGTACAGGGTGTGGTCTCTGTGTAGCTATTTGAGCCCACAAGCAAGCCTTGGGCACCCAAATTTGTCTTGATTGTGGGCCAGCCTTCATCGACTTCTTGAGTACCCAGATAGACCTCACTTTCCTAGAAGAATGTAAGACTTCTTATTAGTGTCATGTTGTCGATCACTAATATGAAGTTGAGCCAGTTGTTGTGGCTTGACCGCAATAGGATGCTCGCCTTTCCGCACCCACATTTGTTTTGGTAACTGGGACACCTTGCTTCGTACTTTCTTTTGGATTCGAGCATAAGTAGTCTACTTCTTCTGCATTTTATTTGCCTCTGGCTTCTGCATCCTGATGGCCTTTGGAAAAGAAGGGAGTTCCACGTTATCCTTGACTTCTTTGTCGAGATAATCATCCCTCTGCATCACATAGTTTTGGACAAGAATAGCATGGTCATCTTCATGTGTACTCCTGGAAGGACTAGGAGTGTGTTCATCTCCGTCATCCTCTTCATCCACTTCAACTGGTGTGACAGGTGCTTGGGAGGTTGTGGCCTGCGTTTGCACGTTTTTCGCTTGTTGTGCCTCTTCTGCCTCCAGCTCTACATCTTGTAATAATTGTTCGAAATCTTCATTAGGGAGTTCTTCCAAAGGTGCACCACTGGGAAATTCAAGATAGGTTGGGATAGGAGGGAATATCAAGGTGGAACCATCGGTGCTGCGTCTTGGAAGTCGGAGTGTGAATGGTCGGACTCTTCGGGGTGGAGGGGTGACATCTGGTGTTAGGGTGGCTTCACGTGGTTGAGCACATGGGACTTGGACAGTGCCTCTCATCTTCTTAGAAGGGAGTCCAATGGATGTCCTGCCTCTAAACTGCTCTACACGATTCCATATTAGGGCCCGTTGAATAGGAATGTCATAAGCCAAACACCTATAAATTATTCTCGTCAGAGCACAGCAACCATATAAAACCTGTTTCCACGGCCATCGTTTGTGAGCTAGGTGTATCTGATCAATTATCCAGTGGGGTAAGTTGATGGTGAGGCTCTGTGTCTCTGCCAGATACAAACTAAACCAAATCTTTTTGGGCGGCATGGTGAATCTATCTTGTGCAGGGAAAGCAAAGTGTTGCATGCACATGCGAAGGTGTATTGCAATATTAGGCGTCATGGACACCATGTCCTTGAGTTTGGTGAGACTTCGATTCTTCATGTAATCCGGTACTAGGGTTTCCTTCTCTGTAGGAATATGCATTCCGCGCATATCTAGAGCCTCTCTCACCAAGTTGTTTGATAGCCTGAACCTCTTGAGCTCATTCCCCTTTGTCAGAGATGGAATCACAAATGAGCTTGCACCTTTTGGGTTCTGGTTTGGAGTCAAGGTGTTGATGAGATAGTAGCATCGCATGAAGTCAGGCTTTGGGAGCCGTGCACTGAAATATGCATTCAATCCTACCTTTTCCCATATCGAACGTAGACCTTCTGCATTTTGTAATTTCTCGAATTCTCTTGTAAAGAAATGGTATCTGCCTTGCTTCCCATTGAAGTCCAACTCTGATTCCCATAAGTGCGTTCCCTCACCCAAGGGTCCTGCCACTTCAGTAAACCAGTGGGAAGTCTTTCCTACGGGCATGGTGAGGCCACGCGGAGGGTCCGCAATAGGTATGATTTTTATGGCCTGCAATTCTTCTGGTCTTTCATTTGTCTCAGGCAAAACGGGTAAACTGTCTAAGTCCACCACTTGTGGGCTTGTTTCTGTGTGAGAGCTGGTTCCTGCTGCCTCAGCCATGTTGAAAACTTCGCAGCTGGTTCTGTGAGAATATATGAATATATGTTAACATTGCAATGGACACAAAAATGACACGGTGTCCCCTGTTACAACATTAACTTAAAGTTCGGGAGAGGTTAGGGGTTAATAAGTGCTCGGTGCTAGTGTGTGTAGTTAGGAATTAGGTAGACCTAAGAGCTAAGCGAAATGATGTGATGTGAGAGTGAAGCGGTTAGTAGGTGGTCATGGATTTACAATTGGGGTCCGGGGGTTTGTTACAAGTCTTAGGTTGCCAAATGCAACGGATAGGTTCGGTCAACTTCATGTGCACCCCTGGAGGGACCAGGAGTCCGTGTCTTTCCTAGTTCCTTGAGTGCTCCATTATTTAACTCAATTGTAATTCTAGTCTGATTCACCCATACCTGAAGAATTCCACTTCTTAGGTTTAAGTTGACTGCTTGGTTATAGATCCAGTCTTGACCCAAGACAAGGGGTTCAGTGAGGTCCTCATCTTGACACACTAGTACTTTAACTGTCATTGCCTCATCATGAATATAGAGGGGAAGTTCCACCTCGCCCATGCAAGGGGTTTCCACGCCTCCCAATCCTATGAGATATGCTTCCACAGGATTGACAGTTAATTGCATCTCTTGACAGTAAGACAATTTAACAGCACTAGTGGCTGCACCTGAGTCAATCAAGGCTCTTACAGTCCTTGCACTCTTTCCTTGTCCTATATCTAAGGTTATGAAAGGACGTCGATCAGTTATCCTATGTGAGCTAACACCTGAAACTTCACACATAGCTATGTCATATCCTTGATCTGCATATGCGTCTTGCCTAGGGTGCTCTCTACCTTGTCTTCTTAATTTCAATCTCCGTATGTGCTCTAGGGCTTCTGCTTGAGCTTCTTCTCGAATTCGCTTTTCTTCCTCTTTGCGTTTCTTAGCAGTGTTGAGTCGACTTAGCATTTCCTCTGTGAGAGGTTCCTGATACAACTTGACTCTGCATCCGCTAATATAGTTTGGGAGAACATCACCCTCTAAAGTGGCTAGTTGTACTGCTCCACTCGTGGAGATCCTATTGATGATCATAGGTCCGTAGCCTCTCTTTTCTAGCTTCCTTGCGTGTTGTTTCAATGTGTAGACTAAAACTAGATCTCCTGCTTTCAAGCCCTTATCCTTCACATGGGCATCAAAGTATGCCTTCTGTCTCTTCTTAGCTGCATATATCCCTGGAGCTGCTCTCAGTCTTGTTTCTCCTAATTGTTCAAGGTCAAAAAGTCTAGAGGAGAGTTCATGACCCGTCCACTCGTGCTCTTGTGCTACTTTCAATGTAGGTATCAAGAAGTCCAAAGGTAGCACGGCGTTTTGGCCAAACACCATCTGAATGGGGGTGGCTTGGAGTACCGTTTTGTAGGCGACTCGGTATGCCCAAACAGCATGGTGTAGCTGTTTGTCCCAATCAGAGCGTTTAGTGTTCACTAATTTTGTCAGTACATTGCATAAGATCTTGTTGGTGCTTTCGGCTTGTCCATTAGCTTGAGGGTGATAGGGGGCAGACTTCTTATGAACTACTAAGAATTCTTGGAGTAGATTTTCAATCACTTCGTTCAAGAAGTGAGTGCCTCTATCACTTACTAGCTCTATAGGTAGCCCATATCTTGTGAATACATTTTCAAACAAGAATTTAGCAATTGTCTGAGCGTCGTTCTTTGTCGTAGCTTTTACCTCCACCCACTTGGTTAGATAGTCTGTTGCAACAATGATGTATTCTGCATGAGAACCCTTAGCTGGGGGATTAATAGGACCTACGAAGTCTATTCCCCACTTAGAGAATGCATGTCCACCCATCATGGGTTTCAGTGGCATCTCGTCTTTACGTATAGGATACTGAGTTCTCTGGCAAACGTCACACCGTGTCACATAGGTATGTGCATCCATGTGAAGGGTCGGCCACCAGAAGCCCGCAAATAGTATTGCCTTGATCACCCGATCTGGTCCAAAGTGTCCTCCTGCTACACCTTGGTGAGCAATTTCCAAGATCTTGAGATAGTCACTTTCATGGACACATAGTCTCAGGTAACCGTCTTTACCACGTTTGTATAGATTATCACCAATAAGTGAGTAATCCTGGGCTTCTTGTTCTAAACTCCTTTTCCTCGCCAGAGTCATGTCTGGAGGGAATGTTTTTTTCCTCAGGAAGGATACTAGTGGTTCACTCCAATCTGGCACAATTGACACTTAATAAAGAGTGGCATGTTCCACAGGTGGTTTAGTGCAGCAGATTGGGCATTCTTTGCACAACCTTTGGACATCCGCTTCCATAGTTGGCCAATGTACTCCTAGTCTCCTTAGGGTCTGTAAGGTTCGTTGCTTTGAGTAGTGTTGCTCCAGTGCACCTACATGTGCTAAATGCAACCATTTATTGTACTCGTCCTCTTCCACACAACAAGCCAAGATTCCTTGATCCATGTGCTTGTACATGCTTCCTGCCATGATGTGGTACTTTTGGGCTTTTACAACCTCTCTATTCCGTGTGTTTACTACTGGATGGTTAGGCCTGTATGTCAATACTGGTACCAATGGCTTAGCCCACTCCGGTACAACTTCCAAATTAAACAAGCATCAGGAAGGTCATCTGACACTCCTTGTGGGGCTTCTCCAGATGTGAGCCTAGAGAAATGATCTGCTCTCAAATGAGTCCTCCCTTTCCTTACCACAACCTCAAAATTATATTCCATTAGCAAGAGAAACCATCATACTAATGTTCCTGTATTGCATGGCTTGTTTACGAGATATAACAATGCTTGGTGGTCAGTAAAAAATTTAAACTTATTTTCAAGCAAATAATGTCTAAACTTTTTAACCGCATACACCATGCCTAAGCCTTCTCTCTCAGTAGTGGTGTAATTTCGTTCAGCTGCATTCAATTGTCTTCTAGTGTAGGCAATTGGAAGATCCATATTACCTTCACACGTAGGTTGTGCGAGTACACATCCAATAGCATAATTGGATGCATCCACGTGAACATGGAATGGCTTGTTCCAATCTGGTGTGGTCAAGATTGGTGCTGAACATAATCTTCGTTTAAGCTCCTGGAACGAGTTCTCACATTCATCAGTCCACTCAAAGTTAGTCAGAAGTCCGTACATGGGCTTTGCAATGACAGCATACATGTGAATGAACCGGCGGTAGTAACCACAATGTCCCATGAAAGCTTGTACTTCCTTGACATTCCTTGGCCTAGGTAGCTCTGCTATGGCTCTCACTTTCTCTTCATCGGTGGATATGCCATTTTTTGACACTGTGTCCTAGAATCTTGCCTTGCCTGACCATAAAAACGCACTTTTCTAGGTTTAGGCAGACTTGATATTCTCTACATTTGTCAAAGATTTGTCTGAGTTCAGGAATATGGGTTTGTCTAATGTTGGAATGAGCACAAAGATCATCAACATAGACCTGTAAATTCTTCCTCAGGAACTCTTTAAATACATGGCACATTAGTCTTTGGAAGGTCGCTGGTGCATTGGTAAGCCCAAATGGCATTACACGAAAGGCAAATATACCCCACTCTGTGGCAAAAGCCGTCTTATGCTGATCTTCTGGAGCTATGGCTACTTGATTGTAGCCCGAAAATCCATCAAGGAAGCTATACACTTCCTTGCCTGCCACTCTTTCTAAGAGATGTTCTATGATGGGAAGCGGATAGTTATCTCGAATCGTGGCTGCATTAACCTTCTTCAAGTTAATGCATACACGCAGCTTGCCATTCTTCTTGGGCACCACTACAATGGGGGATACCCACTCAGTTTGCTCAATTTCATAGATAAATCCAGCTTCGACCAGTCTATCTATCTCCTCTTTGATCTTAGCAGCGTAATTATCGTTATATGTATAGGGCTTTTACTTAGAGGGTTTAGCATCTGAGGTCATGGGGATAGTGTGTGAGCATATGTCAGGGTCAACACCTTTCAAATCCTTGTAACTCCAAGCGAATACATCTCTGTATTCTCTTAGCAAGGCTATTAACGCATGCTCTTCTTCCTCTGTTAGGTCATGGCCTATGTACGTGCATCTCTCCTCTCCTTCTTCTAGGGCCACTACTATTTTCTTGGTGGTTTCTTTTTTATCATAGGCCTCTCCTGATTGTGCCTCTCGTTTCGGCGTTCTGATCATGACTCTCCTGTCATCTATCTCATACTTCTTAAAATTTTCTGGGACCTCAAACAAAGATTCTTCCTCTTCTGGTGAGACTTCTCTCTTCTTTCGTTTCTTCCCTTCTTCCTTCGGGGTCACATGTGTTGCTAATCTTACATCATTTGTAAGCTCTCCATGCCTCTGGGGTTGAAATTCTACTTCATGGAAGTATTCTTCATCTGATGCAAATGGTGGGTCCATAATGATTGACTCTAGATCGGAGTCACTTGCATCCTCTAATGCATCAGGGCTAGGTTCGCATTCCTCTAGAACTGCCTCTCCCATGATTGGCTCTATGGAGAAGACTGAAATGTCATAGCCATCCTCATCATAGTGAGGTGTCCATTGTTCCTCATTGATAGCTACATCCATGGTTGCTAGAATTTCTGCCCAGCCGTGAGGTTCGAATTCTTCGTCTGGAAAAACTACAGGTGCATAGGCTGGGTCTTGGATTGATCTATGGGTTTCTTTTGCATCTATCTCCCTGGCTTTTTCTCTCTTCTCATCTTCTACTGCTACCTTACACATCCATAAGTGAGTGTCTTCATGCATCCATGAGGATCCTAATCCTAGGGAATGCACCGATTCTGTATCATCTTTGGCTCTATGGATAGGGTTCCATTGGATGGGAGGGACCTCTCTATGAGAGTAATCCTTGAGATTGACTTTGGTCGTAACACCTAAGTGCTGCAAATACAAGGAGTTGGTTCCCCAGTCCTGTACCACTTGCAACTGTCGCATAAATGGTCTTCCCAAAATCATCTCATAGGCATGATTTTTGCTGAAGTCACATATGGCAAAGGTATGCTCAAACTCGACACCACAAGTGGTGAGAGTTATTCCTTCTAGCAATCCTAAGGGTCTCTCAATATGACCATCGGCCATCTGCAATTTCATTATCGTTGGCCTGAGCGCTGGCTTTCCCCAACGCTTCCATAGGGAAGTGGTGGCAATTGCAACTCCTGCACCTGAGTCCAAAATTGCCTTGGTGGTGTACTCCTGGTAGGTAATGGGAAGATAGGTGTTCCCTTCTTCACCTTCACACATATCTCCTATCTTATCCAAGGGTATCTCTGGCACCGTCCTATATGATCCTACCTGGGAATGAGGTTTCACTATCGCTGGTACTTGTTTGGCGACATGTTTCCATAATTCAGGTCTAACCTTGAGTAGCTCTTCTAACTTGAGATTGCACTGCACTTTAGTGTTTTTCACTACTTCTGTGTTCCTAGGTAAGACTGAGTCCTCATTTCGTACCATGACCGTGGGTGCTCTCATACAAGTAGACTTAGCTTCCCATGGGCCTGTGAAGTGGGGTAATTCTTGTAGAGAGTTAGACTCAAAGTCTAGTCTGTCCTAAGAGTGGGTACTCTCCTGCTCCTCATAAATGGATGGGATGTCTTGTGGGAATTGGTCGCGTGCATCATCCACAAGTTCAATAGGAGGAGGGACTTCACTCTCTTTAGCCCATTTGTCTTCTTGAATCTCGCGTAGGAATTCTGGTGTGAACCTATTCATAGAAGATGATGTGTCTGGCTCCGTAGAGTTAGGCACAATAGGCTTCAGGCACATAGGCTTCCTGGGTAGGAATGCTTACTCTTTCACTTGCCTTGTCCTTGTGTTGTATGGCGGGTTCCTTTTCCGATTGTGCAATCAACTTCTCTATTCTTTCTAACAGTCCATCAAAGTGCAACTGTGTCTTCGCTGAACTAGAGATATTAAATAGGCGACTGGCCTCAAACATGGTCTGAGCCAATTCCACCATCTTGGCACAAATCTTGGTTCGTTCTAACTCTAGTTCTGCTCTAGGGTAACACTTTTCATGATCAGTTACATTTGGCCCTTCTTGGATTCTGGCCTGATATGCTTTAAGCATCATATTAAGGTCTTCGGGAGTGGGATCAGCTAATACTGATCCTGCTTGGGGTGGTGGGTGGGTTACGTGGGGTGTATTAGCGGGTGGAGGGATGGAGGGTGATGGGGATGGTAGCGATGGGAATGTGTGAGAGTGCGGTTGAGATGTGATCTCTATGATTTTGGCCTTAGTTTCTCGTAGACTTTCCTCAAGTTCACTCATCTTCTTTGCCCATTGCCTTTTCATACGTTCATGGCTATCTCTCCAAGCTCTTGTCCTCTTCTTTTTCATGCTCTCTGTTTCACTAACATCTGGGCTCTTCTCCTGGTCTACACCTTGGTTTTGCTGCAATGCTTGAGCTCTAGTGATCACTTGCACGGGTGTAGTGGAAGTGACACTTCCTGTGGAATCTACCACTAACCCAATAACGTTAATAGGAGTAATTTTTGCCATATTATTAGGATTCTTAGGGCAGTCTCGTAAGAGATGATCCTTTCCACACTCTTGGCAAAAGCCTTGGATCGTTATTGACTGGGGTTGTGTCGGTGGAGGCACAGGGCAATCACGAAAGAGATGATCTCCTTGACATCTGTAGCATGGTCCTCTAGGGAATGGGGGTCTTACCTGCCTAGATTGAGGCCTAGGATTGGGGTTTGTATACATGAGGTTTGTGTGATCTGACTCCCAACTAGGTTCACTCGGTTCTTCACTATAGTAGGACTCACCATGTTCAGGAGATTGCATGTAGTAAGCATGGGGACTATCGACATGTGTAGAATCAAAGCTATGGTCACTTGGGTCACTTTCAGAAAGCAGTGGTGTTACAAAGACTATAGCTCTATTCGGGTTTTCTTCTGCTGCTGCATATTTCACTGGGATCACATTAGCTGGGGTAGGGGGTTGTTGTGCTAACACAGGCTGAGGTCTTTGTTGGTTTTGATAGGGTTGGAAGGTTTGTTGAGGCCTAGCATACTGCTGAGGTGGGTACTGGTTCTGGTATCTTCCTTGTTGAGGGTATGGCTGTGGGTACGTCTGCCTAACGGTTTGCTTATTGTAGGGGCAATCTTGCACGATGTGATTGGTGTACCTTCGTTCTATAGTGCAGTACTGGCTACTAGGATTAACTTGGGGTTGGGTCATAATGGGACATACATTCGCCATGTGGTCGCCACCACAAGTATAGCACCTTTTCACAGGGGCGAACCTTGGGATTTGTTTGTTAGTGACACCTAATTTCTGAGCTACTTTCTCTGCAAGTTCCTCGATTGATGTGGATTGCGTGGAAGAGAGGTTAGAGGCACTATCCGAATCTTTGTATATCTTGGAAAGCTCTAACTCCTCCCCTAGGTTATCCTCGATGTCAATGCACATGCGCACACACTCTTCTATGGTCCTAGGGTCCTTCAAGTACACATAAGATCTCAATTTGGTACTTAGCAATCCATCCAAGAATAAAGCCACTTGCTTAGCTGGTGTGGGTAGCTCCGAAACAGGGCATCTTTCTAAGTATTGCCTAAATCTTCTTCCTGCAAGTCTCACGGTTTCTTGAGGGGTTTGCTTGAAGCTGTGAATCAGCGAGGAGGTATTATGCCTTATGCCACTCTTAGAGAATTCAATAATGAAAGCCTCTAGGAGTTGGTCTATGCTCCTGAACTGCCTCTCATTTAGTGGCTGAAACCATGTCAGGGCAGTGTTCCTAAGGGTCAGACCAAAGGCATTGTACTGCGTGAATAGATCCTCCACTTGTTCAGCTCTCAGGACTTGCCTAAACTCAGCCACATGATCGTATGGATCTCTAGTGCCATCGAAGTAGTTCTTCATGGACTTAACTAACTGAGTCGGTCTCAAAGTCCTTGTGTGCTCTCTAGGTCGTGGTAGAGGGAACTCATCGGCATTTCTTTGATTCCTGTGAGCTCTAAGTATCTCAAGTTCTACTCTATTTGTTCCCGTCCTCGTTCTTTCTCTGCCCACTGGGTTGGCAAAGCTTACTTCTGGTCTATCTCTACTTCTGTCTCTTTGCATTCCATGAGCTTGGGATGTTCCAGCTCCAGGGTGACCATAGGATACATTCGATCTTGGTTGGGGGAAAACAAATTCACCCTTTTAAGTGTAAGCATGCCTATCATTTTCTGTCACCACAAAGATCCTCTCTGAAGCGTGATCTAAGTAGGTCACTCTACCTGGGCTATCAGGATCCTTAAACTCATAGATCATGATTGTTCCTATATCAATTGGCCGATCAGGTTTGTACCTCCAAAAGGCTTCGTCAGTCTCTCGATTGAGGAGCAAATCTATGCTCTTATTATCCTGGGGAATCCACTCTGGTGTGATAATCCTAGTGAGAACCGATTTACCTCGAGGGGTTCTAGGTTCTGCACCCATGTTTCCTTGCTCCAGGTCACCTAAGTCTGCTTCGGGGATCACATTTCCAAATTTGTCCGTCCTATCTGGGTGACTGGTGACTACGTATATGGTTCCTTCTTTGTCCAAGTATGCTCCGTTTTCAAACTTGACAGCTGGGTGCTCTAATCCAATGGATTGATCAGGATTCTTAATCTGTACCACAGATCTTCCTAGGCCGTCCTCATAGATGCTGGCACCTAATCGGTTGGTCCTAAGGTATTCCAACTGCGTTTTGTAAGGGCCTTCTACCCTGTGCAAGTATGGCACTCCTGAACTTCCTGTAGGTCTCTCCATACCTTGAGACATCTCGGATTCACTAGTCTCAGAACTTGGGTAGTATGAGTGGTGGCTCAACTGCTAGGCCCACGACCTAGCAGTGTGGTTGACACTAGCCTCTGAAGACCTAAGGCTTTGTCTCTCCCTTACTAGATGTCGTCCTAATCTAAGGTTCATATGCCTATTTAAGTAGCCCAATTTTTTGCCCAGAGTACAACCTCGTTGCCGATCAATTGGTATCAGTCACTTGATTCTTTTTTAGTGTGTTATCATATTTATGATCTTGTCTGATATTGCGTCGTCAGGAATACTTGAGTAGTTTTCGTACTTGGATTTGATCGTTCCACGTTAGGTTTTTTTTCCTTTATGTTGTCGTTCACACACACAGGTTATCTCTTGACTTGAACTTGATTTCTTAGATAGTCTTTGATTTATCTCGTGCCTATCGTTGCCTGGAATTACTTCTAACACTACCCGCACTTAGCCTAAACTAAGAATTGACAGAGGGTGTTGCGGGTTTCCCAACCTTGAGTTCCTTTCCTTGTGTTGTTGCCCTGGTGTGTCCAGGACGCGCGTTCCCAAGCCTGCACTTACTCTTGCTTTGCGTACCCTTCGATGCTCTCAAAGGACCTGTAAAAGGCCCACTGTTAGCTCAAGACTTAAATTCAAAAGACAGAACCAATCACTTTCATTCATGTAACACTTCACCAATTTGCACTATGACTTTTTGGACACAACTCTAGAGATCTCTGAATTTTGTTCCCCCTAGGTATGGTCAACTTAAAAATACCCTATCTAATATTCCTGATCTTAATTTAACTGTAATCATTCGATGTTTTTGTTGTACTCCCCGCGAGCTTTCCAATAAAACAAAAATCACGGCAAACGGATTTCGTATGAGAAAGTTATGACCGTTCAGGGTTCTAGGGTTAAGACAGGGTTCAAACAGGATCACTGTGCAACAGGTTTTCCCCAAGTTGTTTTCCTAAGGCCTCCTTATGTGCTCTAGAGTAAAATGTTTATGCCCAAAATTAGCCCCACTCTTCAATTAAAAAACCCTAAAAAATTTGGCTAAAATTGGCTATCAATCGCGATGGACAAGGCTGTCAATCGCGATGGACAGGGTATCAATCGCGATGGACAGGGCATCAATCGCGATGGACAGGCAGGTCAGTCAATCGCGATGGACATGCAATCAATCGCGATGGATAGAGGTCAGTCAATCGTGATGGACAGGCAGGTCAGTCAATCGCGATGGACAGGCAATCAATCGCAATGGATAGGGCATCAATCGCGATGGACAGGCAGGTCAGTCAATCGCAATGGACAGGCAATCAATCGCGATGGACAGGCAGGTCAGTCAATCGCGATGGACAGTGGTCAGTCAATCGTGATGGACAGGCAATCAATCACGATGGACAGGCAGGTCAGTCAATCGCGATGGAAGGGTCAGTCAATCGCGATGGACAGGCAGGCCAGTCAATCGCGATGGACAGGCAATCAATCGCGATGGACAGAGCTGTCAATCGCGATGGACAGGCAATCAATCGCGATGGAGAGAGCTGTCAATCGTGATGGACAGAGCTGTCAATCGCGATGGACTGAAATTTTGCAAAATTTTCAAAAATTTTTGTGGAAATGTGGTGTGCAGGGTCTCTAGTCCACTGTGGTGCACTCAGATTTACCAAAAGGTGAAAATTTCTGTCAATCGCGATCGACAGGAGTCGGCGACTGCGAGACAGTTCTACACATTTCCGTACCTGCGCGACGTGTTGGAGGGGATGATGCTGCTGAAACCTGCAAGAAACTCCAAAAGCATGCAGAAAATAGCACACAACAGTTCGCTCTCTCGCTCTCTCTCACAAGTGAAATGAGGGAAATGAGGTGGAGAAGGTGATATAATAAAAAAACTGAAAATTTTCGCGATGATGGAAGTGGAGGTGGAAGATGGTGATGATGATGATGGTGATGATGGTGGTAAGGTAAGAAAGAGAAAATAGGAAAAGTAGAGAAATTACCTACAACGCCAACGTCTCCAATCTACGTCTTACCATCACACGCTCGTCCTCAAAGCTCGATCCCCGGCAACGGCGCCAAAATTTGGTGTAGCTCAGTGATGAGTAGCACCTCCTTTAATGTCAATCCGGGAAGACGTGAGGATGGTATGAAGACCTCGAGCAAGTGGAGGCACAAGTGCGTGAGTGAGAAGCACACAAACATGCACACACATACACGTACACGCGCACACACGGTAAGACAAAGAGTGAGAAGCAATGGAGTTCTTAGATTACTTTCAAAAAGCTCTTACAAGTTCATTTCAATTACAATCTAACCTCAAAAATGAGCTCTCTAGCTCTTTTTATAGTTTTTGACTAGGTTTTGGCCCTGTCCAGACCTAGTGTCCGGCCTAGTTAAAAATTAGGTTCTAGGGCCAATTTGAGGGCTTAAACGGAGTCTAAAAAATACGAAAATTGATATGTAGGTACTTCTAAGGCTCCTCAAGCTCAAGGACTCCTTGGCTTGCACAAAATGGAGCTACAAAAATATGAAATGGTATTTACAATTATTGTTAGTGATAAGAATCACTGTTATAAAGATATTGATTTGGAAAAATTTGAAGGGCCTATCTGCCACATTTGCGTCGACTGCTTTGTCTACTTACTCCTTCACCTCACTCTGACTCTCTCCACTGGCTTCCTTGTCTAGTCAGTCCTTGGGTGCCCATACTGCTCTCAACACTATACTTCCTGTGGAATCTCCTACTAACCCAATAACGTTGATAGGAGTGATTTTTGGCATGTTATTGGGGTTCTTTGGGCAATCTCGTAAGAGATGCTCTTTTTGGCAATCTTGACAAAAGCCTTGAATTGTCACCGATTGGGGTTGTGTAGAGGCAGGCATTGGGCAATCACAAATGAGGTGATCTCCCTGACATCTGTAGCATGGCCCTCTAGGGAATGGGGGTCTTACCTGCCTAGGTTGAGGTCTAGAGTTGGGGTTTGCGTACATGACATTTGCATACTCTGGCTCCCAACTAGGCTCACTCGGTTCTTCACTATAGTAGGACTCACCATGTTCAGGAGACTACAGTAAGCCTGGGGGCTATCAATATGTGTAGAGTCAAAGCTATGGTCACTAGGGTCACTTTCTGAAAGCAATGGTGTCACTGGCACTATGGCTCTATTCAGGTTCTCTTCTACAGTTGCATACTTTACTGGGATCACATTGGCTGGAGTAGGAGGTTGTTGGGCTAGCACTGGCTGGGGTCTCTACTGGGCTTGATATTGTGGTTGCTAGGTTTGTTTAGGCCTAACATACTGTTGTGGTGGATACTGGTTCTGATATCTTCCCTGTGGTGGATAAGGCTGAGGGTAGGTTTTCTTAACTGCTTGCTTATTGTATGGGCAGTCTTGTGCTGTGTGATTTGTGTATCTCCGTTCTATGGTGCAGTATTGGCTACTGGGATTCACTTGGGGTTGAGCCATGATGGGACATATGTTTGCCATATGGTTACCTCCACAAGTATAGCACTACTTAACTAGGGCAAATCTTGGGATTTGTTTGCTAGAGACACCCAGTTTTTGAGCTAGTTTCTCAGCGAGTTCCTTGATATATGTGGATTGCGAGGAAGAGAGGCTAGTAGAACTATCTGAATCCTTGTAGATTTTGGAAAGTTCTTATTCCTCCCCTAGGTTATCCTCGATGTGGATGCACATGCGTACACACTCTTCTATGGTCCTAGGGTCTTTCAAGTACACATATGATCTCAATTTGGTACTTAGCAATCCATCTAGGAATAAAGCCACTTGTTTGGCTGGTGTCGGTAACTCCGAAACAGGAAATCTCTCTAGGTATTGCCTAATCCTTCTTCCTACAAGTCTAACCGTCTCTTGAGGGGTTTGCTTGAAGTTGTGAATCAGTGAGGAAGTATTATGCCTTATGCCACTCTTAGAGAATTCAATAATGAATGCCTCCAGAAGTTGGTCTATGTTCCTGAAGTGTCTCTCATTTAGTGGTTGAAACCATGTAAGGGCTGTGCTCCTAAGGGTTAGACCAAAGGCATTGTATTGCGTGAATAGGTCCTCAACTTGTTCAGCTCTCAAGACTTGCCTAAACTCGGCCACATGATCGTAGGGGTCTCTGGTTCCATCGAAGTAATTCTTCATGGACTTAACTAGCTGTGTAGGTCTCAAGGTTTTGGTGTGTTCCCTCGGCCTTGGCAAAGGAAAATCATCAGCATTTCTTAGGTTCCTTGGAACTCTAGTTCTCTCTGTTTCTTTTCTATCTGTCTCTGCTCGCGTTCGTTCTCTTCCTATTGGGTTGGCAAAGCTTACCCCAGGTCTATCTCTACTTCTGTCCCTTTGGGCTCCATGAGCTTGGGATGTTCCCGCTCCTTGGTGGCCAAAAGGAACATTAGATCTTGGTTGGGGAAAAATAAATTCTCCCTTCCAAGTGTAGGCATGCCTACCATGCTCTGTGACCACAAATATTCTTTCTGAAGTGTTGTCTAAATAGGTCACTTTTCCTGGGCTATCAGGATCTTTGAATTCATAGATCGTGATCGTTCCTATCTCATTAGGCTAATCAGGCTTATACCTCCAAGAGGCTTCATTGGTCTCTCGGTTCAAGAGTAAATCTATGCTCTTGTTCTCCTAGGGAATCCACTCTGGTGTGATAATTCTAGTAAGAACGGATTTGCCTCGAGGTGTTTTAGGCTCTCCACCTATGTTCCATTGCTCTAGGTCTCCTAAGTCCATTTCCGAGACCACATTTCCGAATTCATCTATCCTATCTGGGTGAATGGTGACCACATATATGGTTCCTTCTTTGTCCAAGTATGCTGCATTTTCAAACTTGACTGCTGGACGTTCTAGTCCAATGGGTTGATCTGGGTTTTTGATCTGGACCATAGATCTTCCTAGGCCGTCCTCATAGATGTTAGCACCTAATCGGTTGGTCCTAAGGTATTCTAGCTGTGTCTTGTAGGGGCCTTCTACCCTATGTAAATATGGCACAACTGAACTTCGTGTAGGTCTCTCCATTCCGTGGGACATCTCAGACTCGCTAGTTTCCGAGCTAGGGTAGTGAGAATGATGGCTCAACTACTGGGCGCAAGACCTAGAAGTATTATTGGCACTAACCTCTGAAGATCTCAGACTTTGCCTATCTCTCCCTATGTGTCCTCCTGATCTAAGGTTCATATGCCTAATTGAATAGTCCCAATTTTCCCAAGTACAACCTCATTGCAGCGTTCTTTCGTATCAGTTACTTGGTTCTTTTTTAGTTGATTATCGTGTTTATGATCTTTTCTGATATCACACCATTAAGAATACTTGAGTTAATTTCCGTACTTTAAGTTGATCGTTCCACGTTAAGTTTTTTTCCTTTCAAGTTATCGGTCACACACAGGTTATCTCTTGACTTGAATTTGATTTCTTAGATAGTCTTTGACTTGTCTTGTGCCTATCGTTTCCCTGACTTACTTCTAGCACTACTCGCACTTAGCCTGAGCTAGGAATTGACAAAGGGAGTTGAGAATAATCCAACCTCACTTGTAGTACCCTTGCCCCTTTGATGCCCAAGAACCCGATTCTCAAGCTTTCAAAAAGCCCTTGCTTTGGATGCCCTCAAGTGCTCTCAATGAACCTCTAAAATTCCCAAGGTTAGATCAAGACTTAGATTCAAATGACATAATAAATCATTCCCATTCATGCAATTTAGATATCAGTTTGCCTTCTGTCTTTATGGCAAACAATTCTAGAGATCCCTTGGTTTTGTTCCCCCTAGATATGGTCACTTCAAAATAGTATATCTAATAATCCCCACGAGCTTTCCAACAAGCCCAAGATCACTCCAAACGGATTTCGTATGAGAAAGTTATGCCAGTTCAGGGTCCTAGGGCTAAAACAGGGTTCAAACAGGCTAATAGTTCACATGATTTCCCTCAAAACAAACGTGTAGGGACCTCACAAAATGCTAATTGATAGACAAATATGCCCAAAATTATCCCCCTCGGAATAACAAAACCCTAAAATTTAGCCGAAAAAGCCTGTCAATCGCGATCGACAGGTCTCTCAATCGTGATTGACAGAGGTGTTCGTCGAGCCTGTTGGTCGCCATCGACACATCAATCACGATTGATGGTGTCAATCCTGATCGACAGAATCGGTCGTGGCCCTGTCAATCGCGATCGATGGTGTCAATCGCAATCAACACTTTTTTCACAAATTTCACCGTGATTTCAGTCAATCGGGGACGTGTCCATCGCGATGGACACGTGGCAACGCGAGTCTTTCAGTCAATCATGGAATTTTAGTCGATTGCGATCGACGGTGTCAATCGCGATTGACTGAGTCCTACGTGGCAGTCTGTCGGGGTCTGTCAGTCGCGATTGACAGAGTCTATCGGTCGCAATTGAGAGATTCTATCGATCGCGATCGACAGTGTCGGTCGTGATTGACAGAGAAACACGGAATTTTTAAATTTTAAGTAGTGATTTGTAATGTGCTCCTCATGTGTGTCATTGTGGTGTGCTTTGTTTTACCAAACGAGCGATTTTTCTGTCGATCGCGATCGACAGAGGTCTGCGAAACAGAGACAGGGCCGAGCTTTTTCGTACCTGCGCAGCGTGCTGGAGAGGATGGTACAACAAAGACCTGCAAGGAAGCTCAGAAAACATGCAAAAGTAGCACACACAACTCGCTCTCTCTCACAAGTGAAATGAAGGAAATGGAAGGGGAAAGGAGATATGATCAAAAAACTGAAATTTTCGTGATGATCGAGATGGAGGTGGGATATGGTGAGGATGATGATGGTGATGATGATGGTGAATTAAGAAAGAGAAAAGAAACTAAAGAAATTACCTACTACGCCAACGTCACAACTCTACATCTTACCATCACACGCTCGTCCTGAAGGCTCGATCCCCGGCAACGACGCCAAAATTTGGTGTAGCTCAGTGATGAGTAGCACCTCCTTTAATGTCAATCCGGGAATATGTGAGGATGGTATGAAGACCTCGAACAAGTGATGGCACAAGTGTGTGAGTGAGAAGCACACTAACATGCACACACATACACACACACGCACACACAAGGTCAGAACAAAGAGAGAGACAATGGCATTCTTTTAGATTACTCAAAAGTGCTCTAACAAGTTCAAAACTACAACAATCAACCCCCAAAAAATGAGCTCTCTAGCTCTTTTTAGAGTTTTTGACTAGCTTTGGCCCTGTCCAGACCTAGTGTCCATCCTAGGGCCTATTTGGGGGTTCAAACAAATTAGGTTCTAGGGCCTATTTGGGGGCTCAAACAAAGTCTAAAAAATGTGAAAATTGATATGTAGGTACTTCTAAAGCTCCTCAAGCTCAGGGACTCCTTGGCTTGCACAAAATGGAGCTACAAAAATATGAAATGGTATTTACAATGGATTTTAATGATGAAAATCACTATTTTTGTAGGGATTTCTTCTAACAATTTGGCATACACTTCCTCGAGCTCCCTACTTGCTCCTTCTTCTTGTGTGTCCACCTCTTTGATGTGCTCCTGTGATTTGTCCTTGACCTTCAGCTTCATGAAAATGATGGCCTACTTGCCCGATCTTCTTTGTCTGCTTTGCCTGCTTGGCCCTTCACGTTGGCTCCCTTGTCTGGTAAGTCCTTGATTGCCCTGACCATGAGTCTAAAAAATGTGAAAATTGATAGGTAGGTACTTCTAAAGCTCCTCAAGCTCAAGGACTCCTTGGCTTGCACAAAATGGAGCTACAAAAATATGAAATGGTATTTACAATGGCTTTTAGTGATGAAAATCACTATTTTTGTAGGGATTTCTTCTAACAATTTGACATACACTTCCTAGAGCTCCCTACTTGCTCCTTCTTCTTGTGTGTCCACCTCTTTGATGTGATCTTGTGATTTGTCATTGACCTTCAGCTTCATGAAAATGATGGCCTACTTGCCCGATCTTCTTTGACTGCTTTGCCTGCTTGGCCCTTCACATTGGCTCCCTTGTCTGGTAAGTCCTTGACTGCCCTAACCACTGCCAACATGGACGTAGTAAAAACTATAAATGCATGTACTCTAGAGACCCATCCAATAGATTACATGGGGGGGAGATTACACCCAATATTGTATACTATCTCATCCACTGGGCATCTCTATTTTTGTGTGTTTTTTTAGATTGTCTACTCTTTGTCTATGTGTGTCCATAAGATCCTACAATAATAGCGATTCCAAAATTATCTAAGTTAGATTAAAAAAATGAAAGGATCATCCTATGAAAACATTGTGTTGACTAAGCACGTTGCAATTGAGGAAGTGTGAGTGGTAGGAAAACTCATAAAAGTTGATCATAAGATAAAGATTATTAAGGAAAAGATACAACATAATAATTTTGTAGCACACCCTAACAAGTGCAATCGTAACACTTGCATTGTGATTGAGGATGTTTTGGAAAATCTAGATGTTCAAACTTTGGTGTTGACTAAATCCAAAGCTAAAGATAAGGAGGAAAAATAGGACAAAGAAAGAAACAAAGCAAAAGATACAACCCAATTAGCAGTTTCAAGTTCAAGTAAGGATGGATAGCACTACAATGTGAAGAAAACTTATCCCAACAATAAGATAAAGAACATGTGCAAAAAGTGGCTAAGAAATTTGCTATTGGTGTACTACTGGATGAACTATATGAAGCTTTAATGCATGCTCCTATCTCCCTAAAGGTGGGAGAACTGTTATAGCTAGTCCCCTGAACTTGTTAGAATATCAAGCTTATAGCATGCTTGAAAATAAACAAATTCTATCATAATCCAAGTTAATTCCTCAATTGAACCATAGTTTCATGATGAGTTATATGTTTTTCTATTCTTGTAAGAAGCCATAAGTATTTATAAATCCTAGATCTTTATTTTTTTAAAGGAGAAATATGGAAGACCTAAAAGCCATGACTTATAAGGTTCGTATTCAACCAACTACCAAAATCAATTTTGAACTCGATTCCTTATCTCTGAGATTATATGAAAAAACAAGGAATCACATCAAACTCACCTTGTTTGAGATTTGAATTCAAATATGGGTGTGAGAGTTCCTGGGAAATCATGAGTAGAACTTCAAGACATGTATATAACCACTCCATATACTTGTAGTTGATGATAGATGAATATACAATCAATTTTCTTCATCTTCTTGCTTGCTACTTATTTATTTGAGGCATCTCTTTCTAGTCATTAGACTTGCAAAAGCTGGTTGTCACAGCTCAGATGTCCATTCTTCATTATTAATGGCTTATTGCAAAGATATTACTGTCTATTTGTTTGATGCAGAGTTTCATAGCATTTGGATTCACGTATTGTGTGCTTTTGGGCTCTCTGCCTCAAAGTCTATGTCTACTACTCCCTGAAAAGTCGGGGTGACCCCCTGTTGATTTAAACTTGTAATGAGAGCATGTATTGTTTATAAATCTAATTCTTCTACATAATAACTACTTAACCCTATAAGTCACCATCCCCTAAGAGGAATTCATCCAATTCTAATTAGGTTGGGAGCACTGATAATTGAAGGTGCATGTTCCAACCATAAATAGAAAGTTTCATGAACGAGCTCATGTGCAAAGTAATTTTTTTTTGGACGAGTGGTTTATCTATGATGTTTCAAAGTATCTAGGGTGTTTTATTGCATCAACTTGGAGTTTATGAGGTGAATGGAAGTTTTCAATAGTAAAAGGGAAGGTTCTATGTTGGTTAGCTGAGCCAAATTTCTACATATTCATCATTAGATTTCTACTCATCTCTCTTCTTTAGAGAACTTTCAGTGGTATCAAAGCTACATCAAGTTGGGTAATGGTTTTCCTTCCATGATTGAAAAGCTTGATAAGAACAACTATGCTAGTTGGCAATTCAGAAATGGAAGCTTACTTACAAGGTATAAATCCTTATGGAATTGTCACAAGTGATGAAGATATGCCTACTCTAAGATCCAAAGGAGGACCTATACAAGAAGAGACTCAAAAGCTCACATTATCATGTGCAAGAGATGCTCCAATCAAGTCTTATATCTTAAAATCTATCTTTGATTTCTTGCTTCCACACATTAGAAGTTGCAAAACATGACAAGAAACTTGCGATGAACTTGAGACATTCTTCTTTGCTAGCACCAAGCTAGGAAGAATCGCTTATGGAATGAGTTCAACCAAATGAAGAAGAAATCAAAGCAAACAATCACAGATTTTGGTCCCTAAAGTCAAGGAGGTTACAAATCAATTAGCCTCAATTAGAGAATCCATTGAAGAAGAAGCCATCATGAGGAAGATCCTAAATCATATTAGGACAAACAAGCAATGACAATCATTTACACCTCCTTATGAAATTAGCATGGATGTGCAGACACTTGAATTCAACATATTTCTTGGGCAACTCTTCAACCAAGAGGACAACAACAATGCAAACGAAGGTAACTCTTATAGGGTTAACACAACAAGTGCTCTTTATGTAGATAAGAAGGATACGGATAAGAAAGGAATGCAAAAGGAGGATGATGATGCAGAAATTTCCCAAGAAAACTATGCAGGCAAGAGCAACTGGAAAGGGAAGAAGAAAGGAGAAAAGCAAGACAAAACAAAAGGAAAAGAAACTCAACCTTGTGCCATGTGTAACAAGATCTATTTGATTTGCTTCTACTCTACATCAGCTAGGATAACCTCACCTTCCTCAACTTCTTTCTAGAAACAACCTTTTTTCTTTTTACCCAAAACAATCCACAATGATGACTATACCACTGACAGGAAGGTTGCGATAAGCTCAACCTGGCAAAAGCTCCACTAGCCCCTTGTGCCAATTGCATTGATATGGACAAGAGAGACAAGGAATGATTGTCTCTGATGATGACAATGAGTCGATGAGAGAGAAAGGCAGATTGAGAGAGGCAATACGCTAAGAATGCATGCACCACGATCATCAACATGCACAATATTCTAATAGAGAGAGAGAGAAAGAGCTCTCTATGTACTAGAGAAAGAGAGAGAAAGAGAGAGAAAGAGACAATTACTTTGCCTATTCATGCTTGCTTCTGAGAACTCTTAAGATCTCTAATATGGAGATTGTGCACAAAGTGGATATGCACCGTTGTTGAGGAATGGATATAAAGAGTGAAGCCATAGCCAAACCTCGAGTCTTTCAATTTACAAGTGCAACTACCAATCAAATTTTGACACAGTGATTAGCTATCTGATTACTACGTCCAAGATCAAAAAGTGACAAAGATGTACGTTGCTATGAGGACACCATAACGACAGCCGGGGATGGATTGGAGGATGAAGCAAAGATCTTTGATGTCGCCTAGAATTCGATTTTACCTTTGTTCTTTTGATTCATAATCGTGCTTCACTAGTCCACTCCCATGTCTGTAATAGAGAGAGACCCGTTCTACACACAGAGAGAATGATCTCGCATCTCTATGTCACCTAAGGAGAGAGAATGCGAGAGTCTTATAGTTCTCCGAGCCACATGTCTAAAATTCACTTTTGCACTTTGAAAAATCATAAAATACATCGATATTGACATCGTTGATGATGTCAGTCCTTGCCTACCTTAACCATTCATTTTGAATGCAGATACCAAAAAATTCTAGTGGGATGTAGACTATTGAACAAGGTCAAGGCATTCACTTTATTTGGATGATTTTTTCCTCCCCTTCACCTTTTCTATTTGATTAATGCAGTGATGATCTTAAGCATCTTTTGTATCTAAGGGGATTCCAAAAATTGTATCTTCACTTTCATAAACTAGGTTTTAGTGTCTAAAATATCTTGATTGTAACTCTCTCTCATACCCACTTGATATTTGGCAAGAACTCTCTCCACTACCCTCTAATTTTTGCATATATTTTGGCATTACCTTTGTATTTTCCAAGGGTATTCATTACTTGAGGAGTCTTCAAAGGGTTACTTTTCCAAGAGTTCAACCCTTAGTTTGCCCAACCATTAGGCTCACTTTGGCACTAAGTGCCCCATTATTATGCATTTGTGGGTTGGCCACTAATCTAAGCCCACACACAAACTCTCTCAAATACCTAAGCCTATTCGAAGGCTACCTTGGTATGCATTCGGCGACTCTAAGCCCTCTCTCTGCATTGACTTGTGTCGCTTTTGGTGCCAAGGCTACTCTAAGCCTTCAAATTTTTCCAAATTTGTGGATATTTTCAAGTGGTCTTTTTGCACAAAATGTGTCTTAGGTGTGTGTGTTGATATATTTAGGTAGTGATGTGTGTGAACACACTAGGACCGCCGGGGAACTTTTTTCCCTCTTTAGGAGGTTTTTTTCCCCCGGCTTGTATATACGCCTATTGCCCTAATGGGCTACTGATCTTTGTACATTCTCTAGTAATACATTCAGTATTGTGTGTTGTGCTCCAAGCTTCTTCTTCTTCCTTGTGCTGTTCGCGTGCTTCCGCAGACGTCTAACTCCAACAATTGGTATCAGAGCAAGTCGTCGCTTCATCTAGGGCGCCATCGACACTCCTCCGTTTGCAATCTCAGAAATGCACTATCGTAGTGCTTGTGCAGGCTATTTTGTCTTTTTGTGCCAAAAGGTATATACCAGTTTCTGTTCGCCAGTTTAAGCGTCTCGAAGTCTGCTACAGGTCTAGCAGAACTCGTCTGGGCAGTTCAGTTCAACTTTTTGAGATACAGTCAATTTTCTGCATCCACGTATTTTAGTCACCGGCCATGGCTGAAAGCAGTGATGTATTCCGTATGTTGGCTGTTGAGGATAAGTTGGATGGTACCAACTACCCCTTATGGGCTTATATGATGCGACATGTTTTGGTTGCAAAAGGATTGTGGAACATTGTGGAGGGTGTTGAAAGACGTCCTGTTACACCTGTAACGACAGGTACTACAAATACAGGTGCTGGAGCTGATGAAGATGGTGTCGAAGATGATATTGTGCAGATTCCTGTTCGTGCTGCTGTTTCTATTGCACCTACTATAGAGCAGATTTGTTGGGATGGCAGAGATGCCCAGGCACATGCATTGATAGCTTTGTTTGTCAAACGTGCCATTATTCCTCATATTCGCTCTTGCAGAACAGCTAGGGATGCTTGGGATACACTTACCACATTGTACCAAGCTAGGAATGAGGCTCGTGTTGCTTACCTCCGAAAACAGTTGGAGAGTGAGCACATGAATGAAGGTGATTCTATGGACAGTTTCCTAACGAAGTCAAAGATTTGAAGGAATAGTTGATTTCTGCTGATGAGGTTATAGCAGATAGCTCACTTGTGCAGACCGTTCTGAATGGTCTTCCTGATTCATATCAGAGTTTTGCTTCTACTCTTTGATTGATGATGAAAGGCAATCTGAATGCCTTATCATTTGAGGAGTTAGTCTCTGTTCCGTTGCAGGAAGATCAGTCCAGGCAGAACAGGTCCATTATGCGTGTTGCAGATCAAGCTTTCCTGGCTAGTCAGAAGGGCAAAGGAAAATGGAGCTCTTCTACTAGTAAGCAGAAATCTGCAAATGCTGCACATTTGAAGAACCAGGATAGAGATGAGAAGAAATAAAAAAAGCAGAATTTGTTTTGCAAGTACTATAAAGGGAATGATCATATCATAAAGAACTGTCCAAAACTAGCTGCAAAAGAGGCAAAGAAAAAGGAGGCTGGAATGGTTGTTGCAGAAGCCTCTACACCAAAAACAAAGTCTGCTAATCTTGTGCAGGAAGAAGAATGGGCGTTTACTACTGTTTTCAGTTTTGACCCATCTTCTCATGAGCAGTGCATGTCTGCAGTGGACTCAAATGTTTGGTACTTTGACAGTGGGGCGACCAAACATATTACCTCGCAGCGCAGTTTCTTCTCTTCACTCGAGCCTGCCCCTATAGGGAATACTATCACATGCGCCAACAACTCCTCTTATCCTGTTATGGGAGTTGGTAAGATCATTCTGACTACTGCTGATGGTAGTTCTTTCACCTTGTCAGATGCTTTATTTGTGCCAGGGATCAAGAAGAATCTGTTATCAGTTTCTGCATTAGCCAAGATTGGCTTGGTTGTGAAATTTGTTGATGACAGATGTACAGTTCATGATCTGTCAAATGGCGATGTTATTATTGCTTCTTGCATTTTATGTCGTGGGCTGTATAAGCTCATAGACTATGAAAGATCTGTGAATGATTCGGCATGTGCAGTTCATGATTCTCAGGCTATGTTAAATGCAAAGCTTTGGCATGCACGCTTTGGTCATCTGAATTTTGCTAGTTTGCTACACCTGCAGAAATCTGATATGGTGTCTTCTTTGCCCAAGCTTGAGGCACCTCGAAAACATGTATGTGAAGGCTATATTTTGGGCAAAATGCAGCCTTCCTCCTTTCCAAAAGATGGTTCAGTTCGGGCTACGTAGAAATTGCAGCTTGTACATAGTGATGTCTGTGGTCCTATGCAGACACCCTTTTTTGGGAATTACCTTTACTTCGTGACTTTCATTGATGATTTTTCTAGGCATGCATGGGTATATCCACTCAAAGCAAAGTCCGAAGTGTTCATGTGCTTTAAACAGTTTTTGGTTTTGGCTGAAAATCTATCAGCATGTAAAATGGGTACCCTCTGTTCTGATCGAGGGGGGGAATATATGTCTTCTGATTTTAATGCATTTCTGGCTGAACGTGGGATAAAACACCAGTGTACAGTGCCGTATACACCTTAATAGAATGGAGTTGCTGAACGGAAGAATAGGTCACTCATGGAGATGGCGAGGTGTATGATCAAGAGTCAGGCTTTACCACATAGTTTCTGGCTTGAAGCTGTCATGTGTGCAGCATATGTACTTAACAGGTGTCCCACTAAAGCGCTGTAGTCTATCACTCCAGATGAGGCTTGGCATGACCGCAAGCCATTTGTTGCTCATCTGCCTGTTTTTGGTTGTTTGGCATATGCATTAGTGCCGGAACAACATCGCAGAAAATTGGATGATAAGGCAGTAAAATGTATTTTTGTTGGGTACAGTTCTGAAAGTAAAGGCTATCGTCTGTATCATCCACAAACTAAACGCATTCTGGTTAGCCGTGATGTTGTCTTTGTGAAAGATGCTATTCAGCCATTGCTTTCATGTACTAAGGAGACATCTGTTAGCTCCAAAGACATGTATGATACCTTGATGCCTCTTTTTACAGGTGGACAGTCTAGTGCTAGTCCTAATGAGGCAACTTCTCAGCCTTTGCAGGTTTCATATGATGATGCAGATCATTCTATTTCTGATGCAAATTTACATGATGCACTTGTTGATGAGAGAGCTCATATTGAGTAGGCAAAAACTATGCCAAAATGGCTGGTGCAGACTTTGCGTGACAACAAATTAGATGCACCTTTGTCATATCGTACTCGTTCAGGCTCTCATAGTGCCTCCTTTGCATCAGATTGCTATGCTATGGGTGTGTCTCGTCTCTGTGATGAGAATGAGCCTGTTTTTTTTGATGAAGCACAGAATTCAGAAAATTGGATGGCTGCCATGCAATCTGAATATGATGCTATAATGAAGAATGGTACATGGTCTTTATGTGACTTGCCTCTTGGCAAGAAGGCCATTGGCACTAAGTGGGTATACAAGTTAAAGCGTAAACCTGATGGTACAGTTGACAGGTATAAGGCTAGGCTTGTTGCAAAGGGTTATGCGCAGGAAAGAGGCATTGATTTTGATGAGACCTTTGCACCTACATGCCGTATGACTATTGTTCGGAGCATTTGTGCACTTGCAGCCCATCATGGTTGGAATGTACATCAGTTGGACATCAAAAAAGCATTTTTGAATGGTGACTTGCATGAAGAAGTGTATGTTTTTCAGCCCCGAGGCTTTGTGCAGAAAAGGCAGGAAAACCAGGTGTGCAGGTTAAAGAAGGCATTATATGGTTTAAAGCAAGCACCACGTGCTTGGTATGAGAAGATACATGCCTATCTGGTTGCACATGGTTTTGTGAACAGTCCAACTGAAAGCACCTTATATGTTAAGCGTGCTCATGATGTGCTTCTGATCATTGTTGTCTATGTTGATGACATGCTGCTCACTGGTCCTATTGAGAAGCATATTGCTGATTTCAAGGCTGATTTGCATGCCTCATTTGAGATGTTTGATTTGGGGCATTTGCATCACTATTTGGGCATTTAGTTTATGCAAGTTGATGGTGGAATGGCTTTGTGTCAAACCAAATATATTGACACATTATTGCAGCGTTTTGGCCTTGAAGACTATAAGCCTATTGCCACTCCTATGGAGACAGGTTTACGATTGAGTCTTCATGATGCTGTAGATGCTTTTGATGTTGTTCTCTATCAGCAGGCTGTTGGATGCTTGATTTACTTATGCATTACTCGGCCAAATATTCAGTTTGTTGTCTCACAGATGAGCAGGTTTATGCATTGCCCAGGAGTCACGCATTGGAAGGCGGTTAAGCGCATCTTTCGCTACTTGAGTGGTACTCGGCTACTTGGGTTGTTTTATCCCAAGGGGGGATCACTACCGCCAGATTTGCATGCTTTTTCTGACACTGATTGGGCTAGTTGCTATGACACTCGTGTGTCCACCATTGGTTTTTGCTTCATGCTTGGTAGCTCATGTATATCTTGGTTGAGCAAGAAGCAGCCTACTGTGGCCACTTCCAGTTGTGAGGCTGAGTATAGGGCAGCTTTCACAGCGATTGTTGAGTGTGTGTGGCTGGCTCAGACACCTTATGGCTGATTTGGGTGTTGGCCAGTCTTCTACCACCACCATCTTCACTGACAGTCAGAGTGCATTCGCAGTTGTGAGGAACCCTGTGTTCCATGCTCGCACTAAGCACATTGAGGTGCATTATCACTATGTCAGGGAGAGGTTCTCTGCTGGGTAGATCAGCTTGGCATATGTGCCCACGCAGGAGAACATTGCAGACCTTTTCAGGAAGGCTCTGCCTAGGGAGAAGTTTGAAGCTTTCCGCAAAGCTTTGGGCTTACTTCCTTTTGTGGAGTGATTTCCACATAGCTTGGCACTTCCTTATACATGAGTGCCAGCTCCTTGTTCATCGCATCACTCCTAGGGGGGATTTGTTGATATATTTAGGTAGTGATGTGTGTGAACACACTAGGACCGCCGGGGCACTTTTTTCCCTCTTTAGGAGGTTTTTGTCCCCCGGCTTGTATATACGCCTATTGCCCTAATGGGCTATTGATCTTTGTACATTCTCTAGTAATACATTCAGTATTGTGTGTTGTGCTCCAAGCTTCTTCTTCTTCCTTGTGTTGTTCGCGTGCTTCCACAGACATCTAACTCCAATAGTGTGTTATTAAACAGTTTCAAAATGCCATTTTCCCACTTGAAGGCATAGGTGAACATGCTTTTTAGCACTTGTTTGCATCCTCTCTTTTCAAGAAAGTGTTATTCAACACTTGAAACTTATTTTTGTCGATTTCAAGCACAATTTCAATTGTCCAAGCTCTCAAGATCATCACCAAATTTTATAATGTCAAAGAAAGAAGCAAGTTCTTCATCCATGGTAAGTTATTTACCTTCCTTTATGGCCATGTTTATGCCTCAGGAAGAATGCTTAGATGACCAAAATTGTAACCTACAGAAAGATATCATGCATGCATACTTGTACAAAAAAATTCTCCATGAAGTTGTAGATGGTTCAAAACCCGTACCAAATAGGCTCAACGATGTAGAGTCTTGGAATATTTGCATTGTTAAGGACAAAAGAGCTTTAGGTCAAATTCTTCTAGCTTGTGACAAAGGGTAACATCATTGCCTCCAAGACTTCCAAAGAAACTTGGGATGCACTAGAAAGCCTATATGAAGATAAAAATCCTTCAAAGATTTATGCTTTAGAGACTTTCACAATCTCATTATTCATCCCCAAGACACCACCAGATTCATGGGTCCTATGAAACATTTGTGACCACTCCTTACAATAGAGGTCAAGAAATTACTTGAGAAGAAGTCAAAAGAATTTTACTTCTCCATTGTTGGTGCAATTCACAATCCTACACATTTGGCTTGAAGGATACCTTGAAGTCCATACACATATGGAGAAGCATAGGAACAAATGCTAGTGATTAATTACCACTTTACTCTTTTGTAAAAGTCACTTTTGAATTTGGAATCTTTGTATATGGAATATCTCCTAGGATGTAGGAGCTTGATTAAAGAGAGCCAAAGTTTGAATTCAAATTCAAACTTTGAACTAAATCACTATAAAAGGTCAACTCAAAAAGTCACAAGTAGGAAGACTCATATTCCGAGCTCATCTCTATCATTTCTGAGTGTGTGTGAGGCCTACACTCTAGCCCACACCTATCTACACCATTAGGCAATGATCTTCATGCCAATGGCATTGTATACAAGTGTTCATTAATACATATATCTAGATTGTTCATTTCTTAGTTCTCTATCATAGTACTTAAAAGTGTATCAACTTATGGAGACCATATCTCCATCATTTCTTCAAGATCTATAGCTTTTTGAAACCGGCTCAACGTTTTCTACATGCTATCAAAATTTGAAGAGATTCTATTTAGCCATTTCAGAGAAAAGCTTGTCGAGGTGATCACTGGTCAAAGTCTACAACAGTCCTAAAAAATCGGGGGTAAAGGTTTACTTGTTAAATTGATTTCTTTGAGCATAGTTAATCTTTTTATATCATTCCACTTGGAATAGTTAGCTTGCTAAGCTAATTAGATACCCCTAAAAGGAATTTTTCCAATTCATACTGTGCTGGTCATACTAAGAAAAAGATCCAGCAGGTGCCAAGTCAAAAATAGAAGGTTTTCTTAAGATCTTGAAGTCCAAAGTTATCTGTTTTGTTTAAATCTTTACACACGTCATTTCCAAAGTACATAGGGGACATGCAGATTCCAGACCTTACCACTCTCATGGGACAATTATTCACTCATGAAGCCAAGCTCAACAAGAATGGAGATACATCCAAAGGTAATAGCTCTTCTCCCCTATACACTGATAAAGGTAAAGCTAAAGATAAAGGCAAGAACAAGAAAGGAGAAGATGAAGGCACTACCTCCCAAGCCAACTATGCAGGGAGAGGTAGATCATCAAGAGGAAGGGGTAGAGGAGGTAAGCAAGGTAGGGGGAGATCCTATAACTTCTCACCATGCAACATTTGTGGTTTATCAAATCATACTACAGATGAGTGTTTCAGGAACTACAAGAATCAGAGAGGAATAGGATATCAAAGAGGTGAATACTCACAGTCAAGAGGTAGATTCAACCATCACCAAGGGTACAACAACAATTACAACAACAACTACAATGGCAACTACCAAGGAGGATTCAAATCCAGAAAGGACTACAACAACTATACAGAAGAGCAAGATGACTCTCTTCTAATCATGAACATGACTTCAAAACCAGGTATAAATGCTGACCACCTATTCTACATTGACTCAGGATGCTCAAATCATGTGGCTGGCAATGTAGCACTACTCTCTGATCTTGAGGAACCAAAAGGTCAGCATCAAGTACAAACAGGTGATGACACCAAGCACTCAGTAGTTAAAGTTGGAAATGTTAAGACTTGTGATGGAAATCAGAACTTGTTGAGTAGGGTACTCTATGTACCAACCATTACCAAAAATTTGATGAGTGTTGGACAGATTGTGGAGAAAGGCTTGCAGGTTAGATTCAACCAATTTGGAGCATTTGTGGAGGATCCAAGGCATGGGTTCAAGAGAATAGCAAAAGGAGAAAAATCAGGTAGACTTTTTACTTTTGAGCTAGAAGACATAAAGAATATTGCACTATACAATTATAAAGATCAAACACTTTCAGAACTTGAGATTTGGCACAAAAGATTAGGGCATGTAGGAGAAAGAACCTTGAAGCAGATATGCAGGGATCAATGTGTAATTGGAATATCCAATGTTTCCAAACAACACATGATATATAAATGTAGTGCTTGTCAATTTGGGAAGTCTCACAGGTTACCCTTCTCAAGGAAAGGTTACATGCATGAGGACTACCTAGAACTTGTCCACACAGATGTATGCGGACCAAGCTAAGACCCCTCAATCTCAAGATCAAGGTACTATGTATCTTTTATTGATGATTATAGTAGGTGGACTGTATTGTACTTCATGAAGCACAAGGATGAAGTGTTTAATTGCTTTAAAAAATATCTTGCACTTGTTGAGAATCAGACAAGAAAGAATCTAAAGAGACTAAGGTCAGATGGAGGAGGTGAGTACTTCTCCAATGAGTTTGAAGATTTCTTGCAAGACAAAGGCATTAAAAGAGAAATCACCACATATACTCCTGAACAGAATGGTGCAACTGAGAGAAGAAATAGGTTGATTGTTGAAACATCTAGGTCAATGTTGAATGAAAAAAAGTTACCTAACTACCTATGGGTAGAGAGTGTTTCTATTGCCACTTATCTCATAAACATGTTACCATCAAAATCCCTTGATGGGATGACACCCTATGAAGCATGGCATGGTAAGAGACCCTCACTAGACCATTGCAGGATATTTGGATGTGTAGCATATGTACACATTCCTTCTCAGATAAGAGGTAAGCTAGACCCTAAGGATGAGAAGTGCATCTTTATTGGATATGATCTAAATCAAAAAGGGTATAGGTTTTACAACCCTTCCAATAAGGGATTCATGGTTAGTAGAGATGTTGTCTTTGATGAAAATGATTCTTGGTATGAGAATGAATGCAGGAAGTTTAAACTACCCTATGACTTGGAAGAGGAGTTTCCAAGTCTTGCTAAGGAGGAACCTATTCAGAATGAAGACTCAAATTCAGATGATGAAGACATTATCAATCTTGAAGAGTTCAAGGCATGGAAGTCCAAGGGCAAAGTCAAAATGAAGAAGCTTGAAGATATACCTGAATCTTCAAATCAGTCAATCAGAAGACCACAAAGAGAGAGCAAGAAACCTATCAGATATGGGTATGCTACATCTCTTGTTACTAAACACTCTGTTTATCTTGCCAAAGATTTGTCAATTGAAGAACCAGGATCATATGAAGAAGCCATAACCAAGAGAGAATGGAAAGAAGCTATGGATGAAGAGATTGAAGCACTCAAGGAAAGTGACACATGGGAACTAGTACCAAAGAAGGAATCCATGAAGGTAATAGGATCCAGATGGATCTATAAACTTAAAAGAAATTCTGATGGGTTAATTAACAGGTACAAAGCCAGATTGGTAGCCAAGGGTTTTGCACAAACCCAAGGCATTGACTATGAAGAGACATTCTCACCTGTGGCCAAGATGCCAACGATCAGAGTGTTGGTAAGTGTGGCTGCATCAAAAAATTGGAACATGTACCAATTGGATGTCAAAAATGCTTTCTTGAATGGATGTATTTCAGAGGAGGTATATATGTCACAACCTCTTAGCTATGAGGACCCTAATAAGGTAACATATGTATGCAAATTGAATAAGGCTCTTTATGGATTAAAGCAGGCACCTAGGGCATGGAATCACAGGTTGACCACTTACCTTCAAGACCAAGGTTTTGTCATGAGCAAGGCATACACTTCTCTATTCATCAAGAGAAGTAATTCAGAGGTAATATACCTATGTGTTTATGTTGATGACATCATACTTACAGGTAATGATGTCAATGGAATTAGACAAATCCAGAGCAAGATGATGGAGTTCAAGATCAATGATCTTGGTCTACTAAATTATTTTCTTGGACTTGAGTTAGTCTATACTAACTGTGGAATATACATTACTCAGAAAAAATACATACAGGATATGTTGAAGAAATTTGCAGGATGCCAAAGTTGCAAGTACTCCAATGGAGGTAAACCGAAAACTAAGTGCCCATGAAGGTGATGAAATTAATGACATTACAGGTTATCAAAGCATGGTGGGTAGCTTGAACTATGCTACCTTAACAAGGATAGATATTGCATATGGAGTTAGTGTGCTAAGTCAGTTTATGCACAAGCCAAGGGTACCTCACCTAGAAGCTGCCAAAAGAATTATGAAGTACCTCAAAGGCACTCAACATCATGGTTTGTATTTTCCTTACACTTGAGACATTGATATCAAGATCTATTCAGATGGAGATTGGGCAGGATGCAAGGATGATAGGAGGAGCACTTATGGATACATTTCATTTGCAGGTGATAAACCAATATCATGGTCTTCAAAGAAGCAACCTACTGTTGCTTTGTCTTCTACAGAAGCAGAGTATAGAGGATTGGCTAATGCCACCCAAGAAGCCATATGCATCAAGCTATTGTATACAGAATTGGGTTTATATACTAGGTCACCAATAATCTTTGGAGACAATACAAACTCACTGCACATTGCAACTAATCTAATCTATCATGCTAGGACCAAACATATAGAAGTTCATTACCATTATGTGAGAGAGAAGTTATTAAGCAAGGAAATTCAACTAACCTATGTATCAACCAACATGCAGTGTGCATATTTGTTAACTAAAGCTTTGGATGGAACCAAACTTTGCAGGTTCAAAGCAATGATTGGATTGCAGGATATACATCAAGATTGAAGATGAAGCCCAAGCCAAAATGTTTGGCTTGAGGGGGAGCTGTTGGTGCAATTCACAAACCTACACATTTGGCTTGATGGATACCTTGAAGTCCATACACATATGGAGAAGCATAGGAACAAATGCTAGTGATTAATTACCACTTTACTCTTTTGTAAAAGTCACTTTTGACTTTGGAATCTTTGTAAACAACTACCAAAGAAATCTCGTGAACTTTATTAGTTGTAAAGCATCAATCACATAGATGGAATATCTCCTAGGATGTAGGAGCTTGATTAAAGAGAGCCAAAGTTTGAATTCAAATTCAAACTTTGAACTAAATCACTATAAAAGGTCAACTCAAAAAGTCGCGGGTAGGAAGACTCATATTCCGAGCTCATATCTATCATTTCTGAGTGTGTGAGGCCTACACTCTAGCCCACACCTATCTACACCATTATCCAATGATCTTCATGCCAATGGCATTGTATACAAGTGTTCATTAATACATATATCTACATTGTTCATTTCTGAGTTCTCTGTCATAGTACTTAAAAGTATGTCAACTTGTGGAGACCATATCTCAGTAATTTCTTCACCAAATTCAAAGATCTATAGCTTGTTCCAACCCTCTCAAAGTGTTATACATGCTATAAAAATTTGAAGAGATTATATTCAGCCATTTTAGAGAAACGCTCCTCGAGGTGATCACTGGTCAAAGTCTGCAACAGTCCTAAAAAATTGGGGGTAAAGGTTTACTTGCTAAATTGATTTCTTTGAGCATAGTTAATCTTTTTATATCATTCCACTAGGAATAGTTATCTTGCTAAGTCAATTAGATACCCCTAAAAGGAATTTTTCCAATTCCTACTGTGCTGGTCATACTGAGCAAAAGATCCAGTAGGTGCCAAGTCAAAAATAGAAGGTTTTCTTGAGATCTTGAAGTCCAAAGTAATCTGTTTTGTTTCAATCTTTACACACATCATTTCCAAAGTACATAGGCCATTTTATGGTGTCATTGGAAAGCTAAGGAGGTCCACTTATCAACTCTGAAGCATCAAAGGGCTGGTACAAAGCAAGATTTGGCAGTACCTACTCATTCTCTTGGAGTGTCCATCCATCATTCCCAACATCCATGATTCTAGGCAAAAGACTCAAGCTACACAAGAAACAACTATGAAGGCAAAAGCTACTTTCCACAAGACTAACAACACTCAAGAGTCTAAGGACAAGGGCAAGCATAATTTTACTTGCAAATTTTGTGGAAAGGTTGGACACGTGGAGAAGTATCACTTTAAGAAGAACAACAAGGAAAAGTCCAAGTCTACTCCAAAAACAAAGCATCAAATGCACTCCACAAGTGAAAACCTATTTCCTACAACTAAACACAAGGCACATATCACATCCACTCATAAAAAAGAATGGATTTTTTATAGTGGGGCTTCATCACACATGTGTAATGAAAAATAATATTTTCATGAGTTTCAAGAACACAAAGGTCAAGTTTATCTTAGGGATAACAAGTGCAACTCATAAAGTTATCTTTACACACTCCTTTCCTTACATTATTACTTGGTATTCCCAAAATTGTGCTCCATCCTTTTTGAACTATACTTCAAGTCCATGATCTTTATGGTAGAAATTGATAATACGTTGCTTTTTAGTATAGGCACATTCAAAACATCACAGATATTTCTCTCAACACTAGTGGAAGCAACAAAAGAGATGGTTTTTATCCCTTCAATTGGACATTTGGAGTCATTTCCAACAACTACATTGATGGTTTTCTATAAACACATTCAGGAGTTCTACCAATCCTTCTAGTTGGTCATCTCGCAAGATTCTCCAATGTCTAATATCCTAGGTTCACCCACATGAGTTTGCATAGATGTACATGCATCCTCTATGACAACCCATAGTAAAAGTTTTGTTTTATTCAAAACTTTCCTATTCTTTCATGTGGATTTGTGAGTATCGTTTCTCTCTTCAGCTTGCATCTTCCTCCAATCCTTAATGGAATGGACCTTTTTTTGCAATAAAAGAAATTTCTAGTGAAATTGTTCTTCTTTGGATTTTTCTCTGAATTATGAGGAGAATCTTTGTGATTTGCATTTATTGAAAAATGAGGCATCATTTGAGCCTTGCATATTCTTCAAGCACATTTCCAAAAGCCTCATAAAAAAACCTTCAAAGGTAAGAGGTAGTCTACCCTGAGTGTTAAATTACTAGCCTTTTATATTTTGTAGGAAGAATTTGAACACACTTGCAAGCCAACTCTTCATGTTAATTAGAAGACCAAGAGTAACAATTTGATCTAGTAAATGTTTGATTTACTTGATGAAATCTTGCACCTTGTTTGACTCAAAGTGCTTCTCATTTGTTAATTTATTCTCAAGATTTTGAATGTGAGTGTGATTCTTAGACTCATATTGGCAAGCCAATATACCCCATGCCTCATGTGCTTTAGTGGTATGTTGGACTACAGTAAACACTATCACTTACACTCTTAATAATGGTACACAACACATCTACATTTCCTCTCTTCAAAAATGGAAGAAGATTTGGATCATGATAGATTGTCACTTGGGGATTTGATGGATCTTCCATTGCAATGAGCTCTAGATCAGCCCCTGGTGGGCCCATGACCTTATCAAGAAACTCATAAGAGTACAAAATTATATAAATTTTGAACTTCAAGAGTGTGTTATTTCTTCCATCAAGCTTCCCTTGAGTGAATGTGTGTGGAAGAATGTGAATTTGTGCAGCAATAACATTAGGAGATGAACAAACACAAGAAGATGAAGCCATCACTTACACACTATGTAATATGAAAAATTTACTCGTAGGTTCATAAAGTAATCCTCTCTACTAATAGATACCTAAAAGCTTTGATACCATATCAGAATTTAGTTACCCAAGAAAACATAGGAGCAATAGGAGAGAACAGAGCAGATATAGTATAAATTCAAAAAAGCTGCTTTGTTCTAGATATCTTCTATTGCTTCATATCCATTGCTACAACCAGATATCATTGCTTCATATAATCCTAGTTTTGGTGCCTCGTCTACTCCAACCTTTGGCTCATCCTCTACTCTTGCTTTTGGTACACCATCAATTTCCCTATCTGGCAATACGATGTCTGCATTTAGGCAGTCAACCTCCACATTGGGCAGTAGTATGGAAAAGTTAGCTTAGCAAGTACATGTTTTCTTTCCTTCTTCTCTACATCACCTAGAACAACCTCACCTTCCTCGGCTTCCTTCTTTCTAGAAACAACCTTTTTCTTTTTACAAGGTCAATCCAAGATGATGATTGTCCCACTGGTGGAAAGGCTACAGTAAGCTCAACCTGGTGAAAGCTTTGCCACCCTCTTGTGCCAGTTGCACTAATATGACCAAGAGAGAGAATGAGCAATTGTCTCTAATGATGGTTGTGAGTCGATGAGGGAGAAAGGAAGATCGAGAGAGGCAATAGACTAAGTGTGCATGCACCAAGATCATTAGCTTGCACCATATTCAGACACAGAGAGAGGGGGGAGAGAGAGAAAGAGACAGAAAGAGAGAGAGAAAGAGAGCATTGATCTGCCTGTTCCTGCTTGCTTCTGAGAACTCTTGAGATCTCTAATCTAGAGATTGTGCACAAAGCATATATGCACCCTTGTTGATGAATGGATATAAAGAGTGGGTCCATTGCCAAACCTCGAGTCTTTCCATGTATAGATGCAACTCTCAATCAAATTTCAACATGGTGATTAGCTATCTGATTAGTATGTCCAAGATTAAAAAGTGACAAAGATGTATGCTACTGTGAGGACACCATAACAGAAGCTGAGGATGGATTGGAGGATGAAGTGGAGATTTTTTTTGTCATCTTGAATTCAATTTTACCTCTATTGTTTTGATCCATAACATCACTACAGTAGTCCACTCCTGTGTTTGTAATTGAGAGAGATCCGCTCTACACATAGAGAGAGAATGATCTCACATTTGTGTGTCACCCCCCCCCCACACACACACATAAAGACACACACACACACACAGAGTGAGAGGGCCTTAATTTCCTCTGAGGAACGTGTTTGAAATACTTCTTCAATTTGAAAAATCATAAAATCACTCCGGATTGACATCATTGATAATATCAATCCTAGCCTACCTTAACCATTCATTTTGAGTATAGATACTCAAAGTTTTTGGTGGGATATAGACTACTAAACAAGCTCAATGCATCCACTTTATTTGGATGGTTTTTTTTCTCTCCTTCACCTTATATATTTGATTAACATAGTGATGATGTTATGCATGTCTTATATCTAAGGGGATTACAAAAATTGTATCTTCATTTCCATAACTCAGGTTTTAGTATCTGAAATATCTTGATTGTAATTCTCTCTCATACCCACTTGATATTTGGCAAGAACTGTCTCCAATACCCTCTAATTTTTGCATATATTTTGGCATAAGCTTTGTATTTTCCAAGGGTTTTCATCACTTGAGGACTCTTTGAAGGGTTAACTTTCCATCAATCATCCAAGATTTCAAGATCAGCCCCAAGTTTTATAATCTCAAAGAAAGAAGCAAGTTTATCATACATGGAAAGGTACTTACTTTCCTTTACGCCCATGTTTATGCCTAAGGAAGAGCACTTAGATGCCCAAAATTATAACCTATGGAAGATATCATGCATGCATACTTGTACATAAATCTCCTCCATGGAGTTATAGATTGGTTAGAACCCAAAACAGATAGAGTCAAAGATGTAGAGTTTTGGAGTATTTGGAATGTTAAGGACAAAAGAGTTTTAGGCCAAATTCTCCTAGCTTGTGATGAATTGACAAAAGGTAACATCATTGCCTCTAAGACTTCCAAAGAAGGTTGGGACACGCTAGCAAGCCTATACAAAGATAAAAATCCTTCAAATATTTATACTTTAGAGGCCGAGTTTCTCAATCTCACTATTCATCCTCAAGACACCATCACCAAAGTAATAGCACAACAAGATTATCAAAGAAAGTTAGCACGTTTTAGGTGAAAGATCTCAAGTGAAGACATGGTAATTGGATTACTTAACAAGATTCCTAGGTCCTATGAAACATTTGTGACCACTCTTTACAACATAGGTCAAGAACTTACTTAGGAAGAAGTTAGAAAACTTTGACTTCTCCATGACTCTAGGCAAAAGACTCAAGCTACACAACAAACAACTATGAAGGCCAAAGCTACTTTCCACAAGATTAAAGGTCAAAAAGCACTCAAGAGTCTAAGGACAAGGGAAAGAAGAATTTTACTTGCAACTTTTGTGGCAATCCTAGACACATAGAAAATTATTGCTTTAAGAAGAAGAACAAGGAAAATCCCAAGTCTACTCCAGAAATAGTCCATCAAACTCATTGCACAAGTGAAGACCTGTTTCTTAAAACTGAACACAATGCACTTGTCACATCCACTCCTAACAAATAATGGATTTTTAAAAATGAGGCTTCATCATATGTGCAATGACAATGAAGGCTTTCATAAGTTTCAAGAACACAAAGGCCAAGCTTATCTTGGAGATGACAAGTGCAAGTCATACAAGTTATCTTTCCACACTCGTTGCCTTACATTATTACTTGTTTGGTCCAAAATTTTTTCACAATCATCCACATCATAACATTTGAATTCAAAAAGACCATATCATAGCATTACACATTTGAACTTTTGACATCCACATCATCATTACTATATCAATGCATATCATAATATTTTAATTGAAATTCATTCAACATCATCCACATTATAACATTCAAGTTAAAATCAACATCATATCACTGCATATGTTAACTTTTGAAATCCACATCTTCACTAGACATTAAAATCCAAATTATCACCACACATATCAATATACCAACTCAACTAAAAGTAAAAACTATTTAACATTAACACAAAATTTAAATTTGTAACCATAACAAAAAAAAGATGTTCATTTATCAAATATATTCAATTACAGCAATCCACTTCAAAATGTTCACATGCCATCACTCTTGGATACTTTCAAAACCGTACCTGGAGAGATTTCTAAAAATTCTAAGTCATTTATGTACAACTACTCTTTTTGTTATATTCTGATCTGTAATAAGTTATAATAGATACTTGAAATTTAATGGATGGAAGCTTCATCTAAATGTAGAAACTTCAATGAAGTCCAAAATCAACATTGCAATCGATTATTCTTCTTGTGCTTTGGTATATGTCAGGGGACCTATTGAAATACACTTTGCGTGATGGGTTTAGGATTTATGGCTTGAAGTTTAGGATTTAGGGTTTAGCATTTAAGGTCTAGATTTTAGGATTAAGGGTTGATGGTTTAGGTTTTAGGATTTAGGTTTAAAGGTTAGGAATTTGGGTTTTAAGGTTTAAAATTTAGGTTTTATAATTTAAGTTTTAGGGTTTAGGACCTTGGAATTACAATTTAGGGTGCACAATTTAGTGTTTAGAGTTTGAATGTTTATGATTTAGGATTTAGAATTCAGTCTTTATGATTTAGAGCTTAGTGTTTAGGTTTTAAGGTTTAGGATTTAGATTTTAGCGCCTATCATTTAGGGCCTATGTTTTAGGGTTTTGGTTAAGGCTTTAAGATTTAGGGTTCAGGTTCTAGGGTTTTGGATTTAGGGATGAGGTTTTAGGGTTTAGGATTTATGGTATAGTGCTTAGGATATATTGTTAAAGATTTAGGGTTTAGTGTTTAGCATGTAAGGTTGAGGGCTTAGGTTTTAGTATCTAGCATTTAGGATTTATAATTTAGGGTTAGATCCAATGCTTAGGTTTCGAGTTTAGGGTTAAGGGCTTAGGGTTTAGGGTTTCTGGTTTACGGTTTAGGGTTTAGGAAAGATTCTTTAGGATTTAGGGCTTATGATTTTTGTTTAGGGTGGAGGTTTTAGGATTTAGGGTTTATGGTTTAGTGTTTAGGGTTAAGAGTTTAGGTTTAGGGTTTAGGATATGTGACTAACAGTTTTGGGTATAAGGTATAGTTTAGCGTTTTACTGTTTATGGTTTAGGATTTAGGATTAAGAGCTTAGGGTTTAAGATTTAGGGTCTAAGGTTTATGGTTTAGGGGTTACGGGTTAGGGTTTATGGTTTAGGGTTTGTGGTTCAGGGTTTAGGGTTTTGTTTTAAGGTTAGGGTTTAATTTTTAGTTCGAAACCCCTCCTCAAAACGAACCTAGCTCAAAATGAACCCCTCCTCATTTCCTAGGTTTTGAACTCAAATCTTCAATGATTTTTCTCTTTGCACCCAAGAAAATATTCCTTCAATCAAGATTTTAATTGCCTTGAATTGTTTAAAGAAGAAAGAAAATCAATATAAAGATGAGTTCCTTTACCAAATTTTAGAAACAAATCTATCAGAAAGGCCTAAAGCCTATAGAAGAATCCAATGGATTCTTGAAACTTGGTTTCAACTTCAGGAACTCTTCAAAAATGGGTTCTTACTTGAAAATGAGGAGGAGAGAAATTGGGCCAAGATTTGAACCTGAGGAGTGGGAAAAATTAGGGGGAGAAATCTTTGCTTCAAGTGCTTATCATAGGACACATGAGTAAAAACTGTACCACTAGGATATACAAAAATCCACCCATGAGGAAAAGGGAAGGAAGAAAACTACAATCCACCTAAACTTGAACATAGAAAAAAATAATGTTCCGAAAATTTAAAGGTGGAAGTGTTGTACATAGATAATACACATCAATGTTGTTTATCTCATTCAATGTGGGTCCCAAAACATTTTCATCCACATGAATTAGTCAAATTACATGCTTTTGTAAAATAGGAAATGGAAAGAGACATGGTAGATGACTCTTCTACTCACAATTTCCTTAGTTACTATCTAGTGAAGAAGCTTAAGTTATCCTAACAACAGTCACCACATGAGTACATGGTTTCCATGATGCAAGGACAAGAATGAAAGATTTGGGATACTATGATATGCAATATTGATAGTGAGCTTCAAACAGGATTTCTAGATCATGCACATGGAAAGGAGTTATATAGTATTGGGAAGGTAATGGATTTGTGGCTTATGGACATGATTGAAACATAATTACTCATGGACATGATTCTAAAAACTTGGTACCCAACCATTGATTCAAGGGGATCATGATGTAGCTAGTTCCTCCGTGATATCAAGTATGGAGATGATGAAACTTGTACCTTAAAAGAAAATGGAAGCTTACATGGTGGTTCCTATGTATGCAAATTTTTAGATCGAGGTCATCCTTTTCTATGATCGACAACTCTAGCTATGTACGGTGCACATAGAGATGTTGTGTTCTCCTCCCAGCCATGCCTCATTTTGCTGCTATGTTCTTGTAAGAGAGAGACTACTGAGTGTAGTGTTAATAATCTCTCTAATTGTAGAGATTGCTCTCTCCCCCCTTCTACCAAATGAGCATAATGCCCCTAGTGATGCCATGTGGCATCTATGCCACCTCAATCAAGAGAGTGTGCATCCATAATGTGTCATTTCCTTCCCCTTGAAAGCATTTTCATCCTCAAAATTGTATATAAAATGTTTATAATGGTAGAAGAAAGTGCTCGAACTCCCATGAACCCCATGTACTCTATGTACATGGTCATCTCTGTGTGTTGTTTCCCCGTATCCTTCTCCTTAAGAAGCCTCATATGAGATCATCTTAAAGGTGGAAAACCATCTGTGTGGTGCCTATTACCTCCCATATACACTAAACTTCCAAACTATCACTCCCATGACATATAACATCATCAAAATGATCTAAGTCTGTATGATGCATCCTCTGTAGAGTAAAAGTATGCAAAGCAAGGGTAAAGTGTCAAGCTTATAAGCTTGAACATACCATAATATAGATAATAAACCATAGAATCCTATGAATTATAGAACAATATGTATGTCAGAAGTGACTTTTTTTTATTTTAGTTTTTAATTTTCCTTTTGAAAAAGTAATATTTTTAAAATCCCTCCAAAATTAGAGTGCCACATCATCAAATCCGTAACTACTCTTCACCAAAAAAATGACTTTTTTCAAAATTTCATCATTTTGGCTATTCTCAATGGAAAAACACACTGTGACCCATCCACATCCAAGAAGACAAAATTTTCCTGAGAAAATCATGCTCTAGCATCTCTTCCAAACAAACTTTTGGTCTCTTTCTCAGTATTGTTTAATTGTTGGAAAAGATGGTGTTCACACCTATTACAAACCTCACATTAGGATGTCCTCATGCCCCAGCTTCAACAAGTATCCATGTTTGTGTGCCCAGACAGTTTGCTCCAAATACAGAATGCAACAATGATGTGAACTCTCAAAATGAGCGTCGTGAAGCTGGAGAAAAGAATATTGATCTTTGGACTCATGGTTCATTATACCCTCCTGATCCAATGTCTTCTTACCATCCAACATTCCATAACCTCTCAACTTTACTTCAGTTCATCGATGCCGGTAAAGCTGGGCTCTTAGGTTATTGTCAACGATTATCTACACATTCAATTGTCATTACAAAGTATTGGATTCAACAGTATCAACTAAATCATACAAGGTTGGTCACTTTTGAAATCACAATCATATCTTTACAAGAAAAGCTTGCAGAGCTTGAAAAGCATATGCCTTGAAATATGAAAACAAAGCAATGGATTGGTAGAGTCCAATGAAGACCTATTGATCTAGACACTCGTGTGAATTTCAAAGAGTTATGTATGTCCATCACCATCTTACGCTTGAAAGATGATATGGACCAAAAATCAGGTTTTGGCCACTCTAAACTAAGAAGAGAATCAACTTTGATAATCTCCAACCTTCCATATTCACCATCTCTGGAAGGAACAATGTACTTGTGAGTGTAAAAGAAGATCCTTTCACAAATAAGTTTAGCAGGAGGTACATCTGGAAACACTAATGCCCCAATGTCTGCATGTAATGCTTTGAAAGTTCTTGTAAGACTATGAAGTGGTTGCTCTTCCACTAAACTAGAAGGAAATATGATTGTGGCAATGAAAAACATATAAGATGAGTAATTAAGACATTTAACACCATGAAGCATTGAAAAAATAGAAATACTCACAATGGATTGGATATCTAATTCTATTGGAGTTTTCTAACTTCATGGTTGAAACTATGAAGACATGTTGTACAATAGCAACCATCCCACCATGTGTTTGCTGTTTGAAGCCTAAGAGCTTACCTTTCCAATGAAGATCCAAATTTCCACGATCTCGAACACGATGAGGACCAAGTCCAGATGGCTGCATGTACACCCATGCACCTTTGCAAAACATTGTGGTAGCCAACTTCCTTCCATTGTTTTGATGTTGTGGCACGTCATTGTGTGAACTTCATCTTTTGGTCTCCTACGAGCTCTGGAGCTTTCGATGGGAGTAAGAGTTGTTGTCATTGCTGCAGAAGTTGGGAGAATGGTAGGAGGAGAAACAACGCTTTTGTTGTATGGTATGGAGGGAATAAGGTGAAAAATATGACTTTCTGGGTTTCGGGTATGAAAATGGGAGTTTGAAGAGGGAAAATAGAGTTTTTTGAGTTATTTTGAAAAAAGTCACTTTTTTAGTTTAGAAACCTGCATGGATTTTGAATCAGAAGTCAAAAATAGCACTTTTGACCCTGAAAAGTGATATGGAGATCATTTAATGGTATTATGATGAGTTTTACAAGTTTTAGAAAATTTTGAATTTTTGGGCCTAGCCTGATTACGATATTTCTTCTCTCTCTAGAAGACAACCATGAACATAGAGGAATCTTGTCCCCTCTTCCCCCTTTAGCCTAGTATTTTATAGGGTATAGACTGTGGCCACCACCCTCTTCTGATTGGTCCATCACTAATCACTCCTTAAGCTAAAAGGCCCATCCAGGGTTCACCTTTTTTCCTAATGGTTAGATATTTCCTTATCTCCTAGAAAACCTAAAGAGAAGAGTCATAATTGTACTCCCAATCTTAGTAATTTCAATAACTAGATTATCTCATCTAGTCAAGGACCATCACTGAAAATAAACATAACTACTTTTCTCTAGAGTCTCCATGTGAGACTCAATCTAACCATCATGATTATCTGATCTCCTTCTTGTATTCGATAGAAGAGTTCCACTCCTATTTAGACAATCTAAACGTGAGAAAGTGAAAGTGTCTCTCTCTTGCTCTCTAATCTCATCAGAGGAAAAGAGCTTTCATAGTGGAATCTATTCCACTTTCCCTTTCCCTTCGAAAGAGATTCTATTCAATCCAATTGCTCTACTCATCCATAATTGAGAACATGCACATGAGTTCTCCATATTTTTCCTTCCAAAATAATGGAGAATCAAACTCCCAAGTGAAAGAAAATTATAGTGAAAAGTAGAATAAATGAATACCTTCTAAAATATAGACTAAGAGTTGTTTTCTGAAACCTCTTCTCTCTAAAGGAAAACATTCTCTGTTCTTCTCCTATGAAGATATTATGTTTTCCTTTCCTTTTTCTCTTTCCAAGAACATGAGCTAAAGTGAGACCATTAAGCTAAAATGAGATCTCTCATCGATCTCTAAGATAACTCCCACTTTCTCCTTTCCTTAAAAGAGAAACTTATGAATTCATTTTCTCCTCTCCTCCATAACTAATACATAATTCCTCAGTATCTAAAATGCTATAAAGATGGAGACCAAATCTCCCATAACTAATGAAGGTATATGTAGTGAAGAGTGGAGAAAATAAAATCCTTATAAGGTTCAAAGCCCTCTACTAAAAGGGTCAAGAATGATATGACATGATACCATAAACACATGTGTATCTATACTAAAGATCTATCTTTGCCAACCATCCTGTATGCATGGATCTATACAATCCAATTAAACTAATGGAATTATCCTTCATGAAGACCTCAAAATGAATATGTGATACCAATGGTGATAAAATCACCTATCACATTCTCTACTGGAAGAACAAATATTCCCTAAACTAGGAAGGATAACTCCCAATCCTATGGAGATGTCTATTAAGAGCTCTCCTATGGTGTAGTGAGATATGCCGCCATGAATGATGAGTCCTTTTCTCCCTGGCCATAGAAGAAGAGTGCTCAAAGGGAAGTCGTTTCCACCGTTCCATAGCAGGGGAACCTTTTTGCGATTCATGGTGTCATAACTACACTAAACCAAATATGTAGGTGGACTCTAATGAATCCCATTGTAAGATAATCCTGGTAGGAGATGGTTGAACTACACCCTAAGAGAGAGGATTAGGAAGTAATCCTCAACCATGGCTTTTGGGGCAAGTGGTTAGCCCATCACATTCCTAACCAAGAGGCTCTGATACATTGGTATCAGAGCCTAGGAAGTAGGCTTGGGCAAGGTGGAATGATCCAATGGCCTCTAAAAAAGGCGCTTGGGCATCCTCTATGTGAAAGGGTAGGAATTGTGGAAGGCGCGCGCGTCGGTTTCAAGGATGGACCCAACAAAGAATCAAGTGTATCTCTCAATCCGTAGGTCGGATTGAGGCGTGTAATATACCGTTGGAAAGCTCTCGGAACGAACTTTCCAATGAGTTAGCTTGGAAGTGTGAATACCTTGGGAATACTTGGGTGGCATTTGATTGAGTGTTCAAGATACCAAGCATGGGTGAGAACAAGGTTCAAGACTGAGGTTGAGAACAAGGGCTCGAGACACCAAGGTTGCGAACAAGAAGGTTCAAGACACCAAGGTTGAGAGCAAGGGTTCAAGAGACCAAGGTTGCGAACAAGGTTCAAGAAACTATGCGAGGTTGAGGTACATCAATTCAAGGGCACCTAGGGATTTCAAGGGACTGATCATGGAGGCTAGAGGGATACAAGAGTAAATCATTGAGGACAATGATCAACCAAGGGGGGAAGAATGTAAGATAATCCTGGTAGGAGATGGTTGAACTACACCCTAAGAGAGAGGATTAGGAAGTAATCCTCAACCATGGCTTTTGGGGCAAGTGGTTAGCCCATCACATTCCTAACCAAGAGGTTGTGAGTTCAATTCCTTACACCCATATCCTAAAATCATGTCACTGGACTCAAATGAGTCCCATGTCCTCAAACTAGTTAGTTTGGTTCTAGTAAATACATGACAATGGATATCCCTTTCTATTCCAAACCAACTTGCTTGTAGGAACCAAGATTATGTCTAAGTAGCTCTCAGTAGATCCCAACATGCATATATGTATTGGGTACCCCAACTATTTCTAACTAAGGGATCTATGCTCTAAGTCATAGAGCTAGTGCCATGCCTCTGGCCTTCCTAACCATCACCCGAATCACATAAGCACCCACTGATGCTTTCTCATGAAACTCATCTCTATGATCCCATCTAATTGGTTTCCTCTGTAGTGTAGCTAAAATGCTTCACTGCTTTCTCAAGTGATGTGCATAAGTGAAACTAGTCACTCTTTGGGTATTCATCATTATACCCCATAGTCTCTTCATCATACTATGAGACTCGTGAAGATAAGTAAATCTTCACTACCTTAGAGATTATCATAAATGTATCGTTTGTGCCTCTATGCAACTTCCTATAACCTATAGCATTGCCTGTGCACATTCCTAATGGTGAAGGTATAGCTCCTTCCCCGTAGCAATCCTATGGTCTAAAATCCATAAGGATTATGTGTAGGGATCCTATTGCTAATGAATTTGCCTTATCGATAATATTGTGATGGTTCTAAGTCCATCAAATACATGCTTACAAGCATGCGAACACCTTCCTGATGTTTGCAGAAAAGGAATGTTATCATGCAATAGGTTCTTCAAAATTGATTTTTGGAGTGCCCCAAAGCATTCAGGCCAATTTTCACCTTTCCAAATCCTCCCTTCATGCATGCTAATTTGCTCCCCAAAAGAGACCTAAAATCAAGTTTTTTACTTTCATGCAAGAAGTTAAATGGGAGATTTTAGCAAGCTTCTAATCCACTCCTAATGTGGATTTTTCTTTAATTTTCTCATTCTCCATGGTATGAGATACATCATACTTCATGTATGTATGCACTAATCCATGGGAAGCCTCTTAAATAGTATCCTTTTTTTACTCCCAAAAGTTGAGTTTAACAAAAATTAACATCTGAATTATTTCCAAAAAGTGTGGGAAGGGGGTTTTTGAGGAAGTAAAATTCCTCCTTAACTTATCATTTTAATGCGTTCTATGATTCCTTTGTGAATTCCATTAACATAATCTCAGCACATATATTTTTCCCATCTGTCCATACCTGACGCACCTCTTTTTCCCTCCTCCAAAATGGGAATTTATCACATCTAGGTGCTGAAATTTTTTCTCAAACAATGATGGAAGGGGGTGTTATGGAGCTTCAAACTCCCATCATACTGAGCCAATCTTTGAATCTCTTGGTTGTATATGAAATTCCATACAATATATTATATATGTGCATGATTTTTTTCATAAACCTATGAAAATCACCTCATCTTTTTCCTTTCTCAGAATCGCTATTTATCAAAACAGCTCCTCAAATTTATATAAAAATCATGTAAATAGGTTATTTTAGAGATACCCAAAGCTTGTGTTTTCTTGTATTTTGAGGGAATCCTTGACTCTAGATGAGAGTATACATCTCATACTCTCCATACACATAAATTTCCCTCAAAGGGCTTGATACTCAAACCCTTCCTTGCCCTTCTCAGATCAAATCTTTCTTTTTTTTTTTTAATTCTTGAAAATAACAAAAATGTTCATACTTGTGATAAAGATGAAACTCCATCCTCTTTCACTTTGGAATTGTGATACTGGGAAGCTCATGGAAGAGATGTTCTTCATTCATGTTGTTTAGTTCCTATACCCCACGGAAATAGCCTTACACACGCTTGGGTTCACTCTTTTTCCTTGAATTATACCACTTTCTTTTCCTCTAGGTCATTCAATAATGCTCAAATGTAGACATGGAGACTTGAATCCGACCACAACCTAAAACCACACTCCCAATGACTGCTTCTCGTGATCGCAGCCTTTTCTCACCCACACTTCCTTATTTCATTTACTCTATCCCTCTTCCTTTCATGCACTCTTTCTCACTCCCTCACACCCGTTTTGTGCACATACATGCATTTCCACCCACGCTTTTACTCTCTTTCACCTTTCTCTCTCTCTTTCTCTTTCCCAATCACTTACTCCCCATTCAAACATCTTTTCCTATCCTCGCACACCCATGCTCACACACACTTTTGTACACACATCCACTCTCCTATCCCTCTACCCACACACACACACACATATTCGCACACACCACATCCACATGTGCACTTGCCCCCTTGTATATACACACACACTCCCTTCCTCTCTTATTTTTCACTACTTTTCTTTCTCACCCAATCATCCAAACAATTTCACACCCTTCTTCGTCCTCCATCTTGAATACCGTCTCCCTATGTCTCTATTTATGTTGTCACAGGAATCAAAGCCTACACACCGAGGGTAGTCTGTGCATGCCAAAAAATGGCCACAAGGGTTTGCGTTCAAGCCCTTAGGTTCACCTACAGAGTGATCATGAAATGTGTGAAATGCGATGTTGTGTGAGTTAGGTCAAATTACCAAACTTCTACTTCAAAGCCGGGTTGCACTTGGAATGTCCAATGGACTTATGAAGAAAACAACGATCCCAGAGACTAGAGAGTTCCATGATGACTGATGCAATTCCACGGGGAGATTCCTTCCATGATAATGACGTGAGATTGTCAATCTCATCTCGAGATGCATGCCTAGAAAAAGTGCAATCTAGAAAAAATACTTTGAGCCGGAATTACATGTTTTCCTATATCGTTTTTGGAAAGAGAATCTCAGAGCCAAAAGTAAATTCGAAACTAAACTAATTAAGGTCCATCCAGCTCAACTGATTCCCTTCCAATCGCTGCTCCACGAGTTTATTTCGAGACAATGGTATGACACCAAACCGAACTACACTACATCAACATCTTGAAGTTTCCCATATGTTCAATCAAAATCAATCGTTTGTTTACCTCTCTCAAACGTAGAAATTAGCTCATACAAATGAGCAAATTGGTTCACAACCCTCCGCATCCAAACCCTCAGACCATAGAAAATCAATGAGTTATTCAGTCAATTATCTCAACATATCAACGAGTTCAAGCATGTAAACAACACCACCCTTATGAACTCTCAAGGGAACAACACAGAAAATCCTCCATACACTGGAACCAACCAAGAAAATTAATTGCTTAGTGTATCATACATACTTAAGTTCACAACACAGTCCAGTCGTATCAATTCATGAAGTGATCGCTTGGTCCATTGGCGTGGCTTCGTTGTATGGCTCAAGAATATGGAGGGAACAAGTAAGACACAAAGTGTTTTAAAGCAAATAGAGCTCTGTTTCTACAATTGCCAGGTGCAGCCATTTATCACAGTAGTCATGGAAAACTCAACTTTTGGTGAGACAAAAAACATAGAAAGAAGCACAACAGATTATTGCATCAATTCGATTTCTTCTGTAGTAGAACAACGTTAAACATCACACTGATGCGTTCAGTTTACCGAATCGTTCACTATCTACTCTCGGACAGAACTCTGTTTCTGAGGCTTATAAGATCTCATATATGAGAGAACACAAGTATGGCCGGACTTTTAAATCTCATTATCCTCAGTTGAAGTAGCAGAAACAATGAATGCAGCAGCTATAGAAAGATTGAAGAGACCATACCGCATTGGCTTGTGTGCGAGCTTGTAGACTTCAGTCCTGGTGGGTGAATAGAGGTGACAACCAGTAAGGAAGCCCAACCGTGCTGGGAAAACGGAAGCCTTCAGCCAATATCGATATCAAAAACCCTGGATTGTCTCAAAGAGCTGCACGAATCAACTCGATCAGCAAGAAAGGGAGCATCATTTTTTTAACGCTGTGGGCGTATGCCTTCCTTTGGCGAGCAGACCACCTTTCCTGCCTATACAAGAAACTTCAGGCACGACGCTATTTGCAAAATCCTTTCCACTACAGCGATGCACTACATATCAAGCTTCCTCTTCCTACAACACACACCACACTGGTACATTGTGCTGCACTTTAGCATGTGCTCGTCGAAGATTTTGTTCAAGTACATACACTCTCGACGCAGAAACCTCAAGGGCCATGCGATTTCTCCTACCCTGTGTCTGTATGTGACTGCATGAAAGCAAGCCTTCCACTGTCACTTTTCTTGTACTCTCAGATTCTTCATCGTACCAGAGAGCAGTCCACAAAGTTTTGGAAACTGGGAGCTTTCGAAAACAAACGGCAGAGAAATCGCCTATGGTGGGGAGGTGAATTCAATAGTAGTAACCGTGCGAATTCCCTGAATTGATACACTAATCCGGCATCTGTCAAGCTTGCAAGGAGAGAAACAAGAAGAGGCTATACAAAAATCCTTCTTTGGCATGAGGTCCTGGGTGTAACCGGATGCAAACACAACATCAACCGCATCCTCACAACCAAATGAAGCCTGAGAAGCTTCCGCTCAACATACTTAAGTTGATGTATCCGCAGAAAAGCTCATCTTTGCAATAGATAAGTGTAAGCATTGAGTCAATTCACAAGCCGTCGACCTTGAAAGAGCCTGCCAGTGCGAGAGAGTTGGACTCTGAGTGTCTGAGATTGGCTATGGCGGAGATAAAACTCCAAATTATGTAGAAAGGCAGCTCTCTTCAATGCGTGGTTAACTGGACGCTTTCCCCGTTCTGCTGTTGTATCTCGCTGGGCCGAATCCCCAGCAGCTCCCTCCTACTACTCGGATTGGTACCCCTTCCTCTTCCACGCTCTGCGAGAACACCGGCTGAAACTCTTCTACTCCTCCGCAAGAGAGCGCACAACCCTCCTGATGGATGCCCTCCAGCATGACCAACAATGAGCCACCTTCAATGCATTGTGAGCCCTCCTTTTTGGTTCTCTCCGGCACACCCGACTACTCAGAGAGAGAGCAAAAACGCCTGCCCTCATCCCCTTTTCTGGCAAAAAAACGGAAAGGAGGGGGGGAAGTCTCCTGACAAAAATGACCTTCCCGTCAGAACTAAAAAAAACGGCCTGCCAGCAAATTTCTTTCAAGTCTGATCCACTATAATTATCACACAGAGCAGGTACATCCAATCAGAATTGGGGCTGTATCCACCCACATTTGGGGCTTGCTTTAATGTTGTACAAGTCTACAAACATATGTCACAAATCCATAAATGAATCCTGGGACCACCCTATTCAAAAGACCCAGAAACGAGGATTTTCAATGACCTTGAGAAGGAACAAGATGACACTGCACGTGCTCATTTCATCCATGAATCTTGCCCCAAAAAACATTAGAGCGTTTTGAAGCTCTATACAGTTAAATACTATTCATGCAGCTCCTTGATACTCCTATGCTGAACCCAAAAAATTGTAATGGAACTCAGTGCAAGCCATGTTCGCAGCAATCATACATACATAATGACTATTTTCAACCCAATGGAACAGCCCAGTATCAAGACAAACTCATTCTATAAATAGAAATCATTGATGTCGTGGCTTTTAAGTCCTCGATAATACTTGACTCACTGCCTTGTATAGTTGCTCTTCTTCAAATGGTTTTGATACATAACCATCCATTTTGCACCGCACACACTCATCATATGTGGCTTGAATGACATCAGCTGTCATCGCTAATATTGGGACCTGCCAAATTTTCCAGACTCCTTTGCTATTTCTTCTAGCTTCCTTATATTGTGGGTTGCTTCAAATCCATCCATTTCAGGCATCTGTATGTCCATGAAGCATGCATCAAATGTATGAGGTGGCTCAAGCTTGGCAATGGCTGCCTTTCCACTATCAGCACATTTAACATGAGCACCATACTTTTTTAGTGCACCAGCTGCAACAATGCGATTAACCCTATTGTCATCCACCACAAGTATTTTCTTCCCACACAACAAGTTCTGAAGGTTGCCAGTCTCTTCTCTACCTGGTTGGCTCTCATCCCCCATCCCTATCACCTGCTGTAAGCAAGCTGCAATCATGCTTGCTCTGAGGGGCTTCATGATGATAGTATCTGCATAGCCCATGAGCTTAGCAATCTCACACTCAGCGGAAGTCATAGAGGTGGCTATGAGTATCAATTTTGGGCATATGATACTTTTGCCACCATGTCTTTCTGTTCTTAAGAAGGAAGGAAAGTTCAGGCTAGATGAATATCCCCAAGCATCTTTCTCCACAAGCACAAGGTCAAATTTTCCATTCAGAATGGAAGTATCGTCAGCTTCCTTGTGTAAACATGCGAGTTAGGGATCAAATACTCCAATGCAACATCCAAGTCAGAAACAATTCTAACCTGTGAACCAAGTCTTTGTAGGTGGTACCGTGTAACTTCTGACCTTACAAGTGCTCCATCAACAATGAGAGCACTCATGTCCTTGAATTTGGATAGAAGCACTCTGTCACTGAGAGTGTGTTTATCCTCCCCTAGGCTTGCATCATCCCCTCTTCTCAGCACAAGGCTACATGAAAAAGTAGAGCCCACCCCCTCTTGGCTCTCAAAATGCATCTTGCCCTTCATTAGCTCAACCAAACACCTGCTAATACTTAATCCTATACCAGTGCCTCCATAAGTACGTGAAGTTGAGCTATCAGCCTGCATGAAGGGCATAAAAATTCTCTGTTGTGCTTGTGAGGGAATCCCGACCCCTGTATCCTCTACACTGATGAAAAGTTTTATTTCTTCAGATAACTCTGAGCGTGTGGATCTCTCCCTTTCCTTGGCAAGCAAGGGATCCCAACAGCTCCACTGGTTTGCAACAGCATAACCACTCAAAGTATTGTTGTGCTTAAATGACCTCGTACACTGCTTTGGTATTGTCTCTGGGCTCAACTGTAGTACTGCATCCATGTCTTCCCACAGATGAACACACACAAATATGTGACCTTTCTCTGTAAACTTCACTGAATTTCCAACAAGATTGGTGATTATCTGCCTTATCCTTCCTGGATCTCCAATGAGAGTGAATGGTACTCTCTCTGAAACATATGCAGCTAGCTCAATGCCCTCCCCTTATTGCTTCAATGTTTTTTTTTTCTTTGCAATTCTGCCGATCCTTCCATAATAGGAGTAAGAAAAAAAATTGCAGTCCGCATTCACTCCCATGTAATATAGCTTACATTTGTGTGAAGCACAAAATTTAAATCACATTTGGTGTGCTGCACCAGATTGTCTCTCCTAATAATCCTGGTTGTCTTGGAATCCCAAGAAGAGGTTAATTTTCATTCCCATCCAACCACATAATCCAAAATTGCAATCAGCCCAAGAGATATTGGGTATAGAATCAAAGCGATCCCAGCCATCTAAGTTGGGAATATCCTTCTAAATGATGCTAGGAGACCCATTACACTGACCACCAAGCATACGATGACAACCTCAGAAGAGAAGTCCCATACAAGCCCTCGGAAATAAACCATTGCAGTTGAAGGCACCGCGAGCTTGAAAACACCTCTCTCTAAAGTGACTCTCTATCCCCATCCACTGAAAACCATGCATAGCTTCACCCTACTACTCTTGATCCTTGTGTCCACATTTGAGTCGATCTTATCATCACTGGCCACCTATTCTCATTGCAAAACACCTATGTCCAAACAAATATTCTCCAAAAATGGAAGCATGTTAGTGCACCAAAACCAACCATTTATTGAGCTAACACATGTACTCTTCAAATGCAGTAGGTGCATCCAATTTGCATCTCTCATGTATGTTCTCGATCCTTATTTAAAGATGCCTTTCTAGGACTTAACTCCTTAGAACTTTGATGTAGTGCAAATTAACCTTCCTTCTACACCAATAGGTATGTCTTTGATATTGTTGTCCAATGGGGAAGTATCTCCTTGCCTCCCTTCACGTAGACGACACTATCTTTATCTTCAATGCATGTGGACTTCCAAAGGAGAACATTCATAGACCCAAGCACATCTTTGAATCTAGTATCACAAAACTTAAACACCTTTTTCCTAGTTCCTTAAGGAAGTCCCATTGAGGTCCCTATCTCATTAGCCTTAAACTCACAACCTCCCATAAAGAACACATGCAGCCGAGAACAAGCATTTGGCATGTTCCATTTGTTATCTGTGAAATTAGAGATCATCAACTTAAAAAGAAATGACTTTTACAATGGTAAAGAGGTAACTCTCCAGTAGCAATGGTTTCCATGGAACTTCATATGTGTATGAGCTACAAGCCAAATTTGTAGGCTTGTGATTTACACCAACAGCTCCCCCTCAAGCCAAACATTTTGGCTTGGTCTTCATCTTTAATCTTCATGAATATCCTACAATCCAATCATTGATTTGAACCTGCAAAGTTTTGTGCTATCTAATGCTTTGGTCAACAAATCTGCACATTGCATATTGGTTGATACATATGCCATCTAAACATCCTTGCTTAATAGCTTCTCTCTCGCATAATGATAGTGGACCTCTATATGCTTGGTCCTAGCATGATAGATAGGACTAGATGCAAGGTGTAATGAACTTGTATTATCCCCAAAAATCATTAGAGATGTAATATGCAAACCCAATTTTGTATACAACAATCTGATCCATATGGCCTCTAGAGTAGCATTGGCCAATCCTCTATACTCTGCCTCTATAGAAGATAAAGCAACAGTAGGTTGCTTCTTTGAAGACCATGATATTGGCTTATCACCTACAAATGAAAGGTATCATGAGGTACTCCTCCTATCATCTTTGCAACCAGCCCAATTTGCATCTAAATAAATTTTAATGTCCAAGTCTGATATATAACAAAAATACAAACCATGATGTTGAGTACCCTTAAGGTACTTCAAGATCCTTGTGGCAGCCTCCAAGTGAGGTTCCCTAGGCTTGTGCATAAAGTGACTTAGCACACTTACCCCATAAGCAATGTCTATCCTTGTCAAGGTAGCATAATTCAAACTAGCCGCTATGCTTTGATAACTTGCAATGTCCTCAAGTACATCACCTTCATGAGCACTTAACTTTAGGTTTACCTCCATTGGAGTACTTGCAACTTTCGCTTCCTACAAATGAAATTTCTTCAACATATCCTGTATATACTTTCTCTGAGTAATGTAGATTCTAGAGTTAGTATAGACTAACTTAAGTCCAAGAAAATATTTTAGTGATCCAAGGTCACTAATTTTGAACTCCTTCATCATCTGATTCTTGATCTGTTTGATGCCATTAGCATCATTACCTATGAGTATGATATCATCAACATATACACATAGGTATATTACCTCTGAATTACTTCTCTTGATGAATAGAAAAGTATCTGCTTTACTCATGACAAAACCTTGGTTCTGAAGATATGTGGTCAACCTATGGTTCCATGCCCTAGGTGCCTGCTTCAATCCATAAAGAGCTTTATTCAATTTGCATACATATGTTACCTTGTTTGAATCCTCATAGTGAGGAGGTTGTGACATGTATACCTCCTCTGAAATCTAGCCATGTAGGAATGCATTTTTTACATCCAACTCATACATATTCCAATTCTTTGATGCAGCCACACTTACCAATATCCTAATGATTGGCATTTAGGCCACAGGTGACAAAGTTTCCTCATAGTCAATGCTTTGGGTTTGTGCAAAACCCTTAGCCACAAGTCTAGCTTTGTACGTGCTTATTGACCCATCCGAATTTCTTTTTATCTTATAGATCCATCTAGAACCAATTACCTTCATAGAATCCTTTTTTGGTACTAGTTCCCAAGTATCACTCTCCTTGAGTGCTTCAATCTCCTCATCCATAGCTTCCTTCCATTATGCCTTGGTCTTAGCTTCTTCAAATGATGTTGGTTCTTCAATTGATAAATCTTTTGCAATATAAATTGAGTGCTTAGTAACAAGAGAAGTGTCATACTCATATCTGATTGGTTTCTTACTCTCCCTTTGTGATCTTTTGATTGCTTGATTAGATGATTCAGGTATATCTTCCAATTTCTTCATCTTGAGTTTACCTTTGAACGTCCATGAATTGAACTCTTCAAGGTTGATGATGTCCTTATCATTTGAATTGGTGTCTTCATTCTCAGTAGGCTCCTCCTTAGTAAGGCTTGGAAACTCCTCTTCCAAGTCATAAGGTAGCTTTACCTTCTTGCATTCACTATCAAACCAAGAGTCATTTTCATCAAAGACAACATCTCTATTGACCATGAATCCCTTGTTTGAAGGATTGTAGAACATGTAACCTTTCTAATTTAGATCATATCCAATGAAGATGCACTTCTCTACCTTAGGGTCTAGCTTACCTCTTATCGGAGAGGGGATATGCACATATGCTACACATCCAAAGATCCTACAATGATCAAGTGAAGGTCTTCTACCATGCCATGCTTCATAACAGGTCATCCTATCAAGAGATTTGGATGGCAACCTATTTACCAAAGAAGTGGGAGTAGATACACTCTCTGCCCACAAATAGTTAGGTAACATTTTCTCATTTAGCATTGAACTAGTTGTTTCAACAATCAATCTTTTTCTCATTTCTACTACCCCATTCTGCTCAGGAGTATACCTTGTGGTAATTTCTCTCTTAATTCCTCTGTCATGCAAGAATGCATCAAACTCATTTGAGAAGTACTCACCTCCTCCATCAGATCTTAGCCTTTTTAGATTTCTCCCTGTTTGATTTTCAACAAGTGCAAGATACTTTTTAAAGCAACTCAATACTTCATCTTTGTGCTTCACAAAGTACAATATAGTCAACCTACTATAACCATCAATGAAAGATAAATAATACCTTGATCCAGATATTGAGGGATCCTTCCTTGGTCCCCATACATCTGTATGAACAAGTTCTAGGTAGTCCTCATGCATGTAGCCTTTCCTTGAGAAGGGTAACCTGTGAGACTTTCCAAACTGACAAGCATGTTTGTGCCAGATTTCAAGCTCTCATAATGTTTGATCTTTATAATTATAAAGTTCAATGTTCCTTGTATCCTCAAGCTCAAAAGTGAAAAGTCTACCTGCCTTTTCTCCTTTGGCAATTCTATTGAGCCCATGCTTGGGATCCTCCACAAATGCTCCATATTGGTTGAAACTAACCTGCATACCCTTTTCCACAATCTGTCCAACAGTCTTCAAATTCTTGGTAATAGTTGGTACATATAGAACCCTACTCAACAGAATTTTGTTCCCATCAGAGGTTATAACATTTCCAACTTTAATCACTGAGTGCTTGGTGTCATCACATGTTTGTACTTGATGCTTACCCTTTGGTTCCTCAAGATCAGAGAGAAGAGCTACATTGCCTACCACATGATTTGAGCATCCTGAATCAATGTAGAAGAGATGATCATCATTTATACCTAGTTTTGAAGTCATGTTCATAATCAGAAGAGAATCTTCTTGCTCCTGTGTAGTTGTTGTAATTCTTTCTGGATTTGTATCCTCCTTGGTAGTTGTTGTTCTAGTTGTTGTTGTATCCTTGGTGATGATTGAATCTACCTCTTGATTGTGTGTATCCACCTCTTTGATAACCTCTACCTCTCTGGTTCTTGAGGTTCCTGAAACACTCATCTGTAGTATGATTTGATAAACGACAAATATTGCATGGTGAGGAGTTATAAGGTATCCCCCTACCTTGCTTACCTCCTCTGCCCCTTCCTCTTGATGATCTACCTCTCCCTGCATAGTTGGCTTGGGAGGTAGTTCCTTCATCTTCTACCTTTTTGTTCTTGCCTTTCTCTTTAGACTTATTCGTATCACTGTATAGGGCAGAAGAGCTATTACCTCTTAGTGAGTTTCCATTCTTGTTGAGCTTGGCTTCATGGGTGAATAATTGCCCCATGAGTGTGGTAAGGTTTGGAATCTGCATGTCCATGTACAAGTCCATGGCAGTTGTGAAGCTCCCCCACTTGTCATCTGCTTTAATACCATTGATAACTTGCCTTACAATGTGCTCCTCTTCAATTTCTTCTCATATACTTGCCAACTGATTTGCTACATCTTTAACTTTGGTCACATACTCTGAGATAGCTTGCTTAGGTTGCTTCCTTTGAGTTGTGAATTCAATCCACAACTGATTCTTCTTGGCCCTTATGTTGGAAGAGAAATAAGAAGACAATGTTTCCCAAGTCTCTTGGGATGCCTTACAGTTCCTAATATGTGGAAGAAGAAAATCAGAGATTGAGTTGAGTAAATAAGACCTTGCTAGTGCATCCTTGGCACACCATGTGTTGAGTCTTTCATGCTCTTCCCTTGTAGGTTGTCCTTTGCTTCTAAATATGGAAATCTCTTCATCTCCTGAGATGTATCCATAGAGGCTCCTTCCTTGTAGGTATGTCTTCATCCTTGGAGACCATGCTTGATAGTTGTTCCTGTCCAATTTATCAATGAAAGAAAGAAAACCATCTCCCATTTTACCTTAGATTTGCTCTGATACCACTGTTGGGAAAGATGGATGGACACTCCAAGTGATGAATAGGTACTACCAAATCCTGTACCAGCCCCTTCTAGCTTCAGAGTACTAAATAGAAGAATCCAAGAAAACCTTCTATTTTGGATCATACACCTGTTGCTTGTAATGTTTAGTGCAACTAGTATAGTAGGAATTGGACAAATTCCTTTTAGGAGTACCCAATTAGCTTAGTAAGCTAAAGCTTCCAAGTTGAATCACTTGAAATGATCAACTATGCACAGAGAAATCAATTTAGCAAATCAATCATTACCCCCGATTTTTTAGGACCTCTACAGAGTTTGACCAGTGAATGCTTCAACGAGCTTTTCTCCCAATTGGCTGAATGATTTTGCTTCAAATTTTGATAGCATGTATGTAACCTTGAGCTGATTCCAACAAGCTATAGATAATGGAATTTACTACAGAAATGAGTAAGATATGAGTAGCACAAGTTGATAGTAGAAAATGACTATAACAGAGATGTCATAGATGAACAATGTAAGTATAATGTATTAATGAAAAATGTTGTACAAGATCATAGGCTTGGTAATCATAGCCTTATGATAGTGATTAGTGTAGGCCACAATATAGGCCTTACACATAAACAAAATGGCAATGGAGAGCTCAGGAGATGATCACTCTCTTTTCTATGACCTTTTCAAGAGAGTCTATATAAGTGTTTCATCCAAATTTGAATTTGAATTCAAATTTTGGCTCTCTCTAAAAGTGAACCTTCATTCTAGGAGATATTCTCTCAATGTAGTTGTTACTTTCCAACTAATCAAGTCCACGACTTTTTGATATGTGATTACAAATATTCTCAAGTCAAAAGAAATGACTTTTACAAAGGTAAAGAGGTAACTGTCCACTAGCAATGGTTTCCTTGGAACTTCATATGTGTGTGAGCTACAAGCCAAATGTGTAGGCTTGTGATTTGCACCAATAAATATGAGACAGAGAGAATGTGTGTGTGTGTGTGTGTGTAGACAGAGAGATTTGTGTGTGTGTGTGTGTGCACAAGACAATGCAGGTCACAACTCGGTTTGTGCGCACAAGTTCGACAGAAGAAAGCAGTACTCAGTGTCAAACACATGCAAAATGTTGAGTTTTGCTCTTGGGTTCCCGATATGTTTAAAACACGGACTCGGTGTATGCATCGGTATGGGCGTAGGTAATTTCCAGTAAATTACCAATGCTCATACCGACGCATATATGCACGCTTATACCGATGCCTATACCAACGGTCGTGAGACATCTCGACGATCCATTTTAGACGCTCATACCAATGATCACTTGACCATCCGTATGCTTAAGTGGAATTTTCCAACGTTTATACCGATACCCAAAGTGATCGCCGGTATGCCTCTCATATGTTGTAGTGAGAACAAAGAGGTCAAAGGCAAAAATAGAAAAAGAAAAAAATAGATTCTTAGGTGGATGTAAAAGGAAAGGGAAATAAAGCTCATCTCTCCATTGAAGAGGCTGCTCCTGAGGATATGAAGTTGACACCTTGGAGAGCATTGCAATGCATTAAGGATGACACTTTTATAATTTCAACATGATCAAGGGTCATTTCCAAAGAACTAAGCCTTGAGGAGATGGTCATTGAGCTCAATGAGTAAGTAGAGTCTTGTCATTGATCAGTTTTTCTCGCTCTTTCAGTAACTTACCATGTTGTTTTAAAACTCACAAGGTTTATATGAAGATTTAGGAGGTGATGATGAGGAGGTTTGGGTGCTTCACATGGAGTGAAGTCCAGGCAGAGTACCCGACCACCTCCTCATACAAAGCATTGTTAGAATACGTTACATTCTTCCGCGATTGGGTGAGTTCTCTTGCTCATTACAATATAATATGATCGAGTTTCTCAAGTAATTGGTGCTATTCCATGTGGGGCATCTAGTTATAGGAAGAGATATGCTAGAAGTCAATGCCTAGCATCGAATATCAGAGAATTGCTATGTGAAACAACAACCTTTAGTCAAAATTCAATGCCACACATCGAACTTCACTAGGATTCTGATGCTAGGCATCGTACTGTAGCACAAACCCGACTCTAGGTGTAGCTTGCCACAAGTCAATGCCAAGAATCGACTTGAAGCAAGTTATATGGTAGTTGGCCTCTAACTATCTATTCATTCAAGTCTCATAGCAAAGATTTATTCAATGCTAAGCATCAGAACCATTGATACATGTTACACTAATTTGTAAACAATCTTTGAGTTGATACTCATCCTTTGTTTGTAGAAACCTTGAAAGAAGAGTGGTGAGTTGAATGAAGTCTGTCCTTCTACCTTCCTTGCTCATATCCAAAGGGAAAAGCATGAGAAGTCTAGAACAAAGGCAAAGGAGATGGATTTCGAGGATGAGTCCTCTAGACTAAAGTGTTTTTCAAACCCCACAGAATCCCTAAGGCCATTGTACTATAATATATATTGTGATGATGTACATAACATTTGTACAATAGTAACTAGGAGACATTATTCCCTTTTAATAGCAGAAATCCCATATGGCTTTAGAGTGAGTGGTTCATCATACTTACGATCCCGGGTTGTGGGATCTCTGTATCATCTCCAATCGAGTTCTTCATACCTATTAGTCCCGCGTGGTGGGACATTCTATTGGCACAATTGGACAAGCCTTCACATTTGGCTTTACTTGAAGAATCATATGAATAAACATGTGATGAGTCACATGAACCATTGCTTGTAATTATGTGATCATTGTTGAAGTTAGACGTCTACGGAAGCACGTGAACAGCACAAGGAAGAAGAAGAAGCTTGGAGCACAACACACAATACTGAATGTATTACTAGAGAATGTACAAAGATAAGTAGCCCATTAGGGCAATAGGCGTATATACAAGCTGGGGGAAAAAAACCTCCTAAAGAGGGAAAAAAGTGCCCCGGTGGTCCTAGTGTGTTCACACACATCACTACCTAATTATATCAACAAATCCCCCCTGGAGTGATGCGGACAACAAGGAGCTGGCACTCATGTATAAGGAAGTGCCAAGCTATGTGGAAATCACTCCACAAAAGGAAGTAAGCCCAAAGCTTTGCGGAAAGCTTCAAACTTCTCCCTAGATAGAGCCTTTGTGAAAAGGTCTACAATGTTCTCCTACGTGGGCACATATACCAAGCTGATCTCCCCAGCAAAGAACCTCTCCTTGACATAGTGATAATGCACCTCAATGTGCTTAGTGTGAGCATGGAACACAGGGTTCCTCGCAACTGCCAATGCGTTCTGACTATCAGTGAAGATGGTGGTAACAAAAGTCTGACCAACACCCAAATCAGCCATAAGGCGTCTGAGCCACACACACTCAACAGTCGCTGTGAAAGCTGCCCTATACTCAGCCTCACAATTGGAAGTGGCCATAGTAGGCTGCTTCTTGCTCAACCAAGATATACATGAGCTACCAAGCATAAAGCAAAAGCCACTAGTGGACACACGAGTGTCATAGCAACCAGCCCAATCAGAGTAAGAAAAAGCATGCAAATCTGGCGGTAGTCATCCCCCCTTGGGATAAAACAACCCAAGTAGCCGAGTACCACTCAAGTAGCGAAAGATGCACTTAACTGCTTGCCAATGCTTCACTCCTAGGCAATGCATAAACCTGCTCATCTGTGAGACAGCAAACTGAGTATCTGGTCGAGTAATGCATAAGTAAATCAAGCATCCAATAGCCTACTGATAGAGAACAGCATCAAATGCATCTCCAGCATCATGAAGACTCAATCGTAAACCTGTCTCCATAGGAGTGGCAATAGGCTTACAGTCTTCAAGGCCAAAACACTACAATAATGTGTCAATATATTTTGTTTCACAGAAAGCCATCCCACCATCAACTTGCATAAACTGAATGCCCAAATCGTGATTCAAATGCCCCAAATCAAACATCTCAAATGAGGCATGCAAATCAGCCTTAAAATCAGCAATATGCTTCTCAATAGGACCAATGAGCAGCATGTCATCAACATAGACAACAATGATCAGAAGCACATCATTAGCACGCTTAACATATAAGGTGCTTTTAGTTGGACTGTTCTCAAAACCATGTGCAATCAAATAGGCATGTATCTTCTCATACCAAGCACGTGGTGCTTGCTTTAAACCATATAATGCCTTCTTGAACGTGCACACCTGGTTTTCATGCCCTTTCTGCACAAAGCCACGGGGCTGAAAAACATACACTTCTTCATGCAAGTCACCATTCAAAAATGCATTTTTAATGTCCAACTGATGTACATTCCAACCATGATGGGCTGCAAGTGCACAAATGCTCCGAACAGTAGTCATACGGCATGTAGGTGCAAAGGTCTCATCAACATCAATGCCTCTTTCCTGCGCATAACCCTTTGCAACAAGCCTAGCTTTATACCTGTCAACTGTACCATCAGGTTGACGCTTCAGCTTGTATACCCACTTCGTGCAAATGGCCTTCTTGCCAGGAGGCAAGTCACATAAAGACCAAGTATCATTCTTCATTATAGCATCATACTCAGATTGCATAGCAGCCATCCAATTTTCTAAATTCTGTGCTTCATCAAACAAAACAGGTTCATTCTCATCACAGAGACTAGATGCAGCCATAGCATAACAATCTGATGCAAAAGAGGCACAATGAGAGCCTGCACGAGTATGATATGATAGAGATGCATCTAATTTGCTATCACGCAAGGTCTGCACCATCCATTTTGGCATAGTTCTTGCTTGCTCAATATCAGCTCTCTCATCAATAAGTGCATCATGTACATCTGCATCAGAAATGGAATTATCTCCATCATCACATGAAACCTGCAAAGGATGAGAACTTGTCTTATTGGGACCATCACTAGATTGTCCACATGTAAAAACAGGCAGCAAAGTATCATACATGTCTTTGGAGCTAACAGATGTCTCCTTAGTACATGAAAGCAATGGCTGAATAACATCTTCCACAAAAACAACATCACGGCTAACCAGAATGCATTTAGTCTGTGGATGATACAGATGATGGCCTTTACTTTCAGAACTGTATCCAACAAAAATACATTTTACTGCTTTATCATCCAAATTTTTGCGATGTTGTTCAGGCACTAATGCATATGCGAAACAACCAAAAACACACAGATGAGCAACAGATGGCTTGCGGTCATGCCAAGCCTCATATGGAGTGATAGGCTGCAGTGCTTTAGTGGGACACCTGTTCAATATATATGTTGCACACATGACATCCTCAAGCCAGAAACTATGTGGTAAAGTCTGACTCTCGATCATACACCTCGCCATCTCCATGAGTGACCTATTCTTTCGTTTAGCATATCCATTCTGTTGAGGTGTATACGGCACTGTGCATTGGTGTTTTTATCCCACCTTCAGCCAAAAATGCATTAAAATTAGAAGACATATACTCCCCCCCTCGATCAGAACGGAGGGTGCCCATTTTACATGCTGACAGATTTTCAGCCAAAACCAAAAACTGTTTGAAGCACATGAACAGTTCGGACTTTGCCTTCAATGGATATACCCATGCATGCGTGGATAAATCATCGATGAAAGTCACGAAGTAAAGATAATTCCCAAAAGAAGGTGTCTGCATAGGACCATAGACATCACTATGTACAAGCTGCAATTTCTGAGTAGCCCGAACTGAACCATCTTTTGGAAAGGAGGAACACTGCATTTTGCCCAAAATACAGCCTTCACAAACATGTTTTCTAGGTGCCTCAAGTTTGGGCAAAGAGGACACCATTTCATATTTCTGCAGGCGTAGCAAACTAGCAAAATTCAGATGACCAACCAAAGTGTGCATGCCAAAGCTTTGCATCTGACATAGCCTGAGAATCATTTACTGCACATGCCAAATCATTTACAGATCTTTCATAGTCTATGAGCTTATACAGCCCATGACATAAAATGCCAGAAGCAATAATCACATCGCCATTTGACAGATCATGAACTGTACACCTGTCATCAACAAATTTCATAACCAAGCCAATCTTGGCTAATGCAAAAACTGATAACAGGTTCTTCTTGATCCCTGGCACAAATAAAGCATCTGACAAAGTGAAGGATCTACTATCAGCAGTAGTCAAAATGATCTTACCAACTCCCATAACAGGATAGGAGGAGTTGTTGGCGCATGTAACAGTATTCCCTGTAGGGGCAGGCTCGAGTGAAGAGAAGAAACTGCACTGCAAGGTAATATGTTTGGTCGCCCCACTATCAAAATACCAAACATCTTAGTCTACTGCAGACATGCACTGCTCATGAGAAGATGGGTCAAAATTGTAGACAGTAGTAAACGCCCATTCTTCTTCGTGCACAAGATTAGCAGACTCTGTTTTTGGTGTAGAGGCCTCTGCAACAACCATTCCAGCCTCTTTCTTCTTTGCCTCTTTAGCAGCCAGTTTTGGACAGTTCTTTATGATATGATCATTCCCTTTACAGTACTTACAAAACAATTTCTGCTTTTCTGATTTCTTCTCATCTTTATCTTCCTTCTTTGATTATGCAGAATTCCTAACTTGGTACAATGTGGTAAGTGTATCCCAAGCATCCTTAGCTGTTCTGCAAGAGCGAATGTGAGGAATAATGGCATGTTTGATAGACAAAGCTATCAATGCATGTGTCTGGGCATCTCTACCATCCCAACGAGTCTGCTCTACAGAAGGTGCAGCAAAAACCACAGCACGAACAGGAATATGCAGAATATCATCATCTTCAACACCTTCGGCATCAGCTTCAGTACCTGCACTTGTAACAGTTGCAGGTGTGATAGGACGTTTCTCAACACCCTGTACAATGTTCCACAGTCCTTTTGCAACCAACACATGTCGCATCATATAAGCCTATAACGGGTAGTTGGTACCATCCAACTTATCCTCAACAACCAACATACGGAATACATCACTACTTTCAGCCATGGCCGGTGACTAAAACACCTTGATGTAGAAAATTGATTGTATCTCAAAAAGTTGAACAGAACTGCCCAGACGAATTCTGCTAGACCTGTAGCAGACTTCGAGACGCTTTTACTGGCGAACAAAAACTGATATATACCTTTGGCACAAAAAGATGAAATAGCCTACACAAGGGTTGCGATAGTGCGTTCGGAGGCTGAAACATGACTTGTCTACAAGGAAAAATAATTTAGAAGTCTTAGATGAAAATAGCTTATGAGCAGGAGCAAGCATCTACACTACAAAGAAAAGACAAATGGCATACTTTGATGCACACATCAAGGGTAAAGGATTGAAAGAGGGAGACCTAGTGTAGGTTTATACACTAAAGCAACATGCCAAAAAGTTGGAAAATGAGGATATGGACAAAATGGTCATTAATAGAATTTACTCTAGCTATGCAATTCAATTGGTCACTCTAGAAGGTCACATCTTGTGAAGCTATATTATTGGATGTCAATTCAAGCTATATCAAGAACCTCTTACACAGGATATGCTAATGAGACTCAACACTACTAAGAAGTGAAAAGAAGAAGAGTTAAGGGCTAGAGAATAAGCACAAGTAGAGGCTAGAGAGCACATTAGGTGAAATGAGTTAAGGTGACAAGGCCTAGATGTGATTCCCAATGCCCCAAGATATCACATGGCTATGTGCTCCAAAAAGAGTACACATCCTAGCATCATAGATAGACAAACATTCATCGTGGTTGAGCTAGGCCACAACACTGCAAATAAGGTGATCAAAGCTCTAATCCATTCTGGAGCAGTCACTAGTGCAATTAGTTCCTCATGTCATAAAGGATTGGGCATGGAAGTCAAGCAATTTGAAGCTTATTTAGTGGGCATAGGAGCCATGGAAACCCCTTGTATCAGCAAGGCAGACATTCCCATCCTCTTAAATGATGTCCCTTTGAGAGAACTTTCTATTTTTCCATGATGAGGACATCATAGAACATATGATATTAGGGCAGGATTGGTTGTACAATCATGCAATTGACTTAAACTTGCGAGAGTGATCACTTCAGGTCTAGGTTAACAAGCAATGTCTATTAGTTAAATTGGAAGATAGGGGCCCTTTTGATTCTTGTAACCCAGATTTTGCATGCACTACAGAGTCGAATGTGCAATGCTCCTCACGTATTGATGGGAAAATCATGAAAGTGCTAGAACACCCTTCTCTTCAAAAAGTATCAACATCACAATTGGAGCAATCAATTTTGCAGAGCAGAGGAGGACAAGTGCAACTAGATGGCAAGAAGGAAGCCACCTCAATGACAAAAGCTACTACACAACCTCACTCTTCATGCACAAAGACAAAACCTGAACCAAATTTCAAGATGAAACAAATATGGCCCGTGATAAAAAGCAACCAACCACCAGCCTTGCCCTAACAATTCCCATCTAGGCAAGCCAACAATGCCAAAAGAAGAACCAAGAAAATAGGACAAGCTCAACCATAAGGTATTGATAAATTTGGGTGCCTAAAGAATTAGCTATAGCTCAACAAGGGCACTTGCACATGTGGGTACCCAAGGAACCCTTACATACAAAAGACCCTATGCTCTCCCTAACAAGAAAAGTCTCAACAAAGGATCCAAGGAGAGGCAAGGGTCAGAACCAAGCACAAAGATCAAAAGAAGATAAATTCACCTCTTCGGCAATAATACGAAGACAAGCAACAAGGGTATGGGTTCAAAAGCCAAAAGCCCCCACAAAACCAAAGAGACAACCACAAGGGATACAAAATTTAAGAAACCATCCACATATGAAGAGCCAAAAATTCATATGTATGCAATAGAACACTGCTCTAAAATGGATCCCTATAAGGAGGAATGATCAGTTGTCATTCAACCATGATTGAAATATTTCAAGATCCAATAGATACGTCCAAAAAAAGATTGCATCAATATCTGCAAGTAACATTGGAAGCCTCGACATGTGAAAACCATGTGCCCTTGGCATTACCCTATCTTTTGCACCATTCAGGTCATGCACTTCCATAGTATGCATTAATATAGGGCCACATTACAAGTCCATGCATAGACACAGTTGAGAATCCCAGGAACATGAGACACATTTGACATATGTAAATTATTTTATTGATACTTACCTCTTTCTTCTTGTCTTATGACACTGTTCCAAAAAAAAAAAGATAGGAACAAAGAAAAAAGAAAGATAAGAAAAAGAAGAAAAAGAAGAAAAAAAAAGAAAAAAGAAACAAAACAAAACAAAGAAAAGGGACAAGACTATGTGCTCTAAGAATCT